>JARHVA010001030.1:2782500-3230000 GCA_037957365.1 Torreya grandis
GAGTTAATCCCAAGTCTTTTGTGCAAAGACCTAAGGGATAGTTTTTTTTCCCAAAAAAGGTTTAGATGGAATGTGTAATACTTGCAGTGGTTTGTCACATTCGACCAACTGTATACATGAATAAATTTCACGTGAAGTTGGAAAGCAACTAGTTGGTTTTAAGAAATACAAATCTGTAAAGTATGTATTAAAAGATTAAAAAGAGTCATCAAGATGTGAGTTGGTTATGACCCAAGTATCTATATCTTATTTGATTTTTGAATTCAAGAACAATATTATTTACCAATACGTAATACACACACAAGGTAAAATAGTTAGATAATCAATTTAAGTTCTACAAGGATAACTTCCTAATTGGGATCATTATTTTGCTTGTGTATTTTAATGAAAAATACACACTACAACCAAAAAATTAGGCTCAATCACAATACTTTAATTCAATTAAATTTGGAATTATTGTGCATATTACATTCAAAAATTCACCTAAGAGCACAAAGGACAACATAAATATTTTGAGGGAGTACCACTTTTATATGAGCAATGATAAATCACATTATCCAAAGTTTATCCAAGGTTATTTTGAGATATTCTATATAAATATGAATGCAAGAGAAATCATGTTTTATACACACTACATTTAGTTAGATAATCATGTAGGATCGTTTAAGAAATCTTGAATGTTTTACTGGTTAAGTTGGGTGTATAAGAAAATTGGGGTTTAACATTTTTTAATTTTATTTGAGGCTGTGCATCACAAAGGGTAACATGATGATATATGTGCATGTGTAAAAAAAGCCCTTAAAAAGAGTAGGGAAAGAAAAGGATGGTGCTAATTTGATCGATGCTACAATTATTGTGACTTGGTATAATGAATTTTGTTCTCCTGGATCAGATAAATATTCTCATGGACTTGGTATAATGAATTTTTTTCTCATGGATTAGATAAATATTGTCATGTGAAAATATTATTTTGGTTAATGAATAGATAATATAAGGTAATGTATGATTATTTCAATACAATATCTGGATCAAGTATTTTCCATTCCATTCGAAACCCAAATTCTATTTCATAGACTATTTATACTAGAGATATAACCTGCTTTTATTCAGGTTATATGGAATTTAATTAGAATGAATGAGAATCAAAATGGGTTGTTAAATGGAATTGTAGACCCATAATACTTGTGGAGACTATAAATTCATTCCAACCACTAGGAGATCATGAATGGCATCATCAATTAACTTTGAACACATCTCAAATCTTATGTAACTAGGTACAATTTATTTATAATTTAAATATAGGCTTAATTACTAGTGATATCTTAATTTTTCCCTACATTTCCTTAAAAATTGGTTATACTTTAAATTTTTAGTGAAAGTTTTTACAATAATTATACCTTGAGTACAATGATAATCGAACATACTACTACTTGTCTCAGTATGTAGAGGCAAAAACAAATTAACCACAAATGTTATGGATGGAGAATACCTAGTTTATCCTACTGGATATGTGGTGGTTACAAAATATTGATTTTGTAGATACTTTCATAAAAAGTAAAAAAATGGTTATTTGAGAACTTTAAAACACATAGGATGGTGTTTCATTATTCAAATTTGGTTATCACTACAAATATTTACATGATAAAATTTTGTGGAAAGACTCGAAACAAAAGTTTTTTAAAAGTTTTTTAATCCAAGCATGAAGTGATTCTTAAAGCATAACTTATCCGAAAGGTACATTGGATTGACTTGGCAAGGTTATTATTCAATGCATCTAGCTTTTAAAATTATTAAAGTTAACTTATTTGATTTAGTGTATTTTAATTTTAAATTATTTTATCATTATGTGTTTATTTTTGTTTAAATTTTTACTAACAAATATTATGTAGGTTAGTGGTACCATATGAGCTTCCACCTTCATGTGGTTGGTGTTGTGAGTAGAGAAGATTATCTGCTTGAAACAAAGGGAATCCCAAAAAAAACATGTTGAGTAGATATTTTTTTCCTCATCTCAAGTAGAAGATAACCCTTTGGGGGGATCAACAGACTTGCTTGTACAACTTTATGAGATGATGGTTCATCTCTACCCATCTAGACATGTCAATGAAGACAGTTCATTGATTGGGATAGTGAGTCTAAAGCTACACTACCCATTGACCAAATTTTGATCTCTTAAGATACATTTGGCCATGAGATAAAACACATTATCATGTTATTCTCATTATAAGTGGAAAAAAATATTCTAGGGGGTGCTTAGATAAGTCTCCCATATAATTGTAGGCATTGATGGCTCATCTCTACCCTTCATGATTCTCTTGTAATACACACTAGAAGTTTTCTCTATTTTACCACTTATGAATAAGAAGCTTATCTTTAGGCATGCCTCTAAACACTTGAAAATTTAAACCCTAAGGCCTGATAGAGATTAGGTAATGGACATTTTAGTGTTTATATGCCTATCTGAACATGTTGGTGAAGATGGTTCATCATTTGGTCTAGTGAGTCAAAAGTTACACCACTCCTGACCATCTTTTGGTCTATTAAGAAACATTTAACCCAAAAAAAATGCATTTTCATTTCTCCCTCATCTCAAGTGGCATGGAATCTTTAATCGGCTGCATAGAGGACTCAGTCATGTAATTGTAGGTGCTAACAACTTGTCTCCACCCCTAATGATTCTCTTGCAAAGCACACTGGAAGTTCACTCCAGTTTCCCACTTAAGAATGAGAAGCTTATCTTCAGGGAATGCCTCCAAACTCATATAAATTTAATATTTTGGGATTAATGAAGAGTATAAGGTGGTCATTTTAATGTTTTTATTCCCATCTAGACATGTTGGTGAAGTCGGTTCATCAATTGGGCTAGCAATTCAAAATCTACACTACCTACTAACCATTTTTAGTCTCATAAGGGATATTTGGTTGTGATATAAAATGAATTACCATGTATCCATCATAATAAGTGTCATAAATTACTCTAGGGTATTCTTAGAGGACTCACCCATGAAAATGTAGGCATTGATGTCTTGTCTCTACCCTTGATGGTTCTCCTATAACGTGCACTAGAAGTTTATTTTGTATTCCCACTCAGGAATGAGAAGATTATATTTAGGGATGCCTCTGAACAACTAAAAAATTTGATCTCAAATATTAATTAAAAGTTTATAAATTCCATTATATCATTTATATTCCCATCTATACATTTTAGTGAAGATGGTTCATCGATTAGGCTAGCAACCCAAAAGCTACTCTACCCATTAACAATATTTTGGTATTTTAAGAGACATTTAGATATGAGATAAAATGTGCTTCCATGTTTCCCTCATCCTAAGTGGAAAAAAATACTATACGGGTTGATGAGAGGAATCGCCCATGCAACTATAGGCACCAACAACTCATCTCTACCCCTCACAAATCTCTTATAATGTGCACAAGAATTTTGCTCTATTTTCCCACTTAGGAACGAGAAGCTTCTCTTTAGGTATGCCTCTAAATGGTTATAAATTTAAAATATGAGGCTTGATGTATATTTTAGGGTGGATATTAAATCATTATATTCCCATCTAGGCATGCTCTATAAGATGGTTCATCTATAGATAGTGAGTCAGAAGTTACACCTCCCACTAACTAGTTTTTGGTCTCTTAAGAGACATTTGGTCATAAGATAAATTTCATTATCATGTCTCTCTAATAATTAGTGGTAAAAAATCCTACAATGGGTATTATAGGACTCACATATTCAACTATAGGTACTAATGGCTCATCCCTATCCCTCATGATTCCCCTACAATGTGCACTGAAAATTCACTCTATTTTCCCACTTAGAAATGAGAAGCTTCTCTTCATGAATGCCTCCAAAATCCTAAAAATTGAAACCTTAGGGCATGTAAAATATTTTATGGTGGCCATTCCATTATTTATACACCCATTGTAACATGTCAGTAAAGACAATTTGTTGATTGGGCTAGTGAGTCAAAAACTACGATACACACTGACCAACTTTTGATCTCTTAAGAGACATTTGGCCATGAGAAAAAAAATGCCTTCATGTCTCTATCATCTTGAGTGGGATTAAATCCTAAAATGGGTGATTATATGACTTTATTATTCAATTTTATGTGCTGGTAACTCATCTCTACCCCTCACATTTCTCCTATTGTGTGTGTTATAAGTTCACTCCATTTTCCCACTTAGGATCAATAAGCTTCTCTTTAGGGATGCTTCCAAACGACTAAAAATTTTAACCCTAGTAATAATGGATAGAATATGAATTATATTATAAAATATATACATCCATACAAACATGTCTATGAAGATATTTCATCAATTGGGTTAGCGAGTCAAAAGCTATGCCTCCTACTGATCAACTTTTGGTCTTTTAAGAGACATTTCACCATGAAGAAAAAGACACCATCATGTATCCCTCATCCTAAGTGGTATATAATAATTTTAGGCATGATCATATGAATTATCCATGAAACTATAGGTGATGATGGTTCATCTCTACCCCTCACAATTCTCCTACAACATGCATCAAAAATTCACTCAATTTTCCCACTTAGGAATGAAGAGCTTCTCTTAAGGGATGCCTCTAAACACCTTTAAATTTTAACCCCAATGCCTAATGAAGAGCGTATGGTGGTCATTATATCATTTAAATTCCTATATGGACATGTTGGCAAATATGGTTCATCGATTGGGCTTGTGATTCAGAACTTATGCTACCCACTGACCAACTTTTGGTTTCTTAAGAGACATTTATTTGAGATAAAATACACTGCCATGTCTCCCTCATCTTGATTGGTATATAATACTCCAAGGGGTGATTATAATACTCACCATACAACTTTAGGCACTAAAGTCTCATCTCTACCGCTCATGGTTCACCTAAAATGAATGTGATAAGTTTGCTTTATTTTCCCACTCAAGAATGAGAAGCTTATCTTCAGGGATGCCTCTAAATGACTATAAATTTAGACCTCAAATATTGATGAAGAGTTTATATATCCCATTGCATAATTTATAAACCTATATAAATGCATCTACAAAGATGGTTCATCTATTGGGGTAGCGAATCAAAATCTATACTTCCCACTAACTAAATTTTCATCTCTTAAGTGGCATTTGGCCATGAGAGAAAATGCATTATCATGTCTCCTTCATCTTAAATGGAGTGAAATATTATAGGGGCTGATTAGATGACTAACCCATACAACTTTATGCACTACTGGCTCATTTCTAAACCTCATGATTCTCCTAGAATGCATGCTAGAAGTTCCCTCTATTTTCCCACTCAAAAATGAGAAGATTCTCTTAAAGGATGCCTCCAAACACCTACAAGTTACAACCTTAGGGCCTAAAAAAGAGTTTATGGTGGCCATTCCATAATTTATACACCCATACATGTTAGTTAAGATGGTTTTTCAATTATTTAGAGATTTAAAAGTTATGCTATCCACTGACCAACTTTTGGTCTTTTAAGAGATATTTAGTTATGAGAGAAAACATGTCATCATGTCTCCCTCATCCTATGTGGCATAGAATACTTTGGTGTATGATCAGATAACTCACCCATGCAATTATAATAATTAAAATTTCATCTCTACCCCTCATGATTCTCCAACAACACATGTCAAAAGTTCACTTTATTTTCTCACTCATGAATGAGAAGTTTTTCTTTAGGGATACATCCAAATGACTAAAAATTTAAACTCTAGATCCTAATGAAGAGTGTAATATGGTAATTATAATGTTTATACATCCATATAGGCTCATCTGTGAAGATGGTTCATCGATTGGACTAGTGATTCAAAATTTACGCTACCCACTGACTAATTTTTCATCGCTTAAGAGACAGTTGGTTATGAGATAAAATGCACCACCATGTCTCCTGTATATTTATTGAAATTAAATACTTCAAGGGGTGATCATAATATTCACTTATTTAATTATAGGATCTATAGACATCCAAATCCTAACACCATTTGTGTTGAAATTGTCAATCTTACTCGAATTGCTCTCAAATGCACATTTTAGGTCAAAATCCATAAAATGCCCTAAATGGTTTGAAATTGTCACTTATAAGTGATATTTTAGGTCAAAATATCCCTAAATGGGGAAATACATTCTATGGTCCAGCTAACTTTAATCAAATCATTTTGAGTCAAAATGACAATTTCACCATTTAGTGCTCTAGATCACTCTTTTCTTCTAATTTATTAGTACATGTAACGTACCTTTGTTATTTAGTGTTGGCAACATCCTAAATGGAAATATAACTCCAACGCATCTAACATCACCTTCCAGTTCCCCTCTAGTTAGATTATGACCCAGTAATATGACTTTTTGACTATTTTGATTAATTGAGGGCCAATTTTCAATAATTACACAAATGTTGATTAACCTTGTTTAAGGCTAATTAATCCAAATCAAGAGCTTAAGTGTATTTTCCATGAGAGTTGTTGAATATTTGTTTTTGAACATTGATTTTTATTAATTACATCATCAGGTGACATCATTTCTTGGGAAGACATCCCTAGGCCATAAATGCCACAAATATCAAGATTATGGGTCACCCATGCCTAGTTAATACCTCCCATGCCTCTTCAATGCCCCTTCTTCCAAGGTCATGATGAAGATAATTATGGATTTAATTCCAAATATTAAGATTATCCATGGCCACACATCTCAATCTTGAGATGGATGGTCATGATTGATCCTAACCAATCTCAAAAATCTATAAATAGAGAGGCTATGAATATCATTTCTAAGCTATTTTTGGTGCAAGGTTATTATGCTCAAATATCTTCAAAATATTTAATATCATAAAGTTATAATGTTAAATTGTTTCCACAAGATTTTGCATTTGATCATAGATTTTTCTTTCAAGCTTCATTGATAGGCTAGTTTAGTGATTTTCAATCAAGAGCCTAGGTTTTATGGAGTGTTCTTGAGGCATTGGAGGAGCTTACCACCATTTTTGACAAAGACAAGGATGCTTGATCAAGGGAGAACATATTTTTGAGCCGTATGGGTATGGTGAATCCATTTAGAAAGGTAATATGGTGTTGTTTTCTTTCATTTTTTTCTTATTATCCTTTGCAATTCCCATAGGAATAGATAGGCTTGGTTAGTTATTTCTTTATGCATGTTTCATTATTTATAGACTAATGCTTGACTAACTTACTTTGTAATCCTCTCTACATCTTGGCACTCTCAGTGGGACTAGACACATCTCACACCTAAAGAAAATCACTTTGCAACTCTAAAATATCCATTTAGACCCTTAAAACTCATGCAAATTGAATTTCTAACTTTATTTTTCCAATTTTGTTTACCATAGTTTTACACAATAACTGAAGTTGATAAGTGATACCAACATCGATTACCTATCTTAACCAACTTGATTAGAAAAAATGACATCAGTTAGGTCTCGATTAGCCAAAGTAACCATCATTGATTGTAATAACCAACGTTGATCGCTATGTTTTTCAAAAAACACAAACTTGAGAGCTAATTTTTCAAAGTTCATTGTTTCAAGCTAAAAAGAGATTCAAAGCTAAAGGACATGATAACAATTTTGCTCCAGGACCAAGCTTGATATTTGTTCAAAACATGTTCAAATCACCTTTGCATGATTAAAAATCAATTCGAAACCTTGTTTTGGTGTTTAACAAAGGACTTAGATTATTTGTTGAATGTTTTCAAAGTTTGAAACTAAGACCAAGGGGTCAAATGAACACCACCAAATATTTCATTTTGGGTTTAAAATTGAACACACTTGTCAATTCTTGTTTGAAATAGTTGTTTAGTCAAAAAAAATTTTGGAAAAAAGAGTAATGTTTCATGTATACTCTTTCATTTTTCCCCTATAGGGAACCCTTGGAATCAAAATCACCATTCCTATTGCAAATAGCCTAGTCCAAAGCATAGAAATAATGTCATCTAAAGCACTCTCCAAAAACTCATCAAAGTTTGGGTGATCTTGTAAATGACCCTAAAGTCTTTATATTTTATGCTTTATTTATTTTCATGCAAACTTGGCTTGCGAGGGGATGTCATTACCTCTTATAAGTTCTTTAGAGAAGCTTTGACTTGGGGTTTCACCTCCCAGCATTAACTTCATTTGACTCTTTTGGAGTTACACACGGGATGTATCTGCATTTAGACATCGCACTACACTGAGTGAACAATAGGATGTAGTGGTTGTAAAAAGGACTAGACCTTGTTACAACTAGACAATACCATGGTCACCTAATTTCTATGCTTATATTTTGAATCATTTGACATGAAAGTCATTATGTAATTGATTCCCCTAGAATAATCAAAACCTTACTAGTTTAGTAGACCCCACTTTTCCATACCTTGTCAATTTAGACTTACGACATTTTTTTTTGTCATTAGCTTACTTGGTCTTGATTTTTGTCTAGAACTACTTGTTAACTCAATAAACTTAACCAAAACACATTGTCCTCAATTTTATTGAGCAAGGGAGGCGTTACGTTGTCTAAATGGAAAATTCATCTTTTCCTTGTTCAAATTGTTATCAAAAGCTTTGTTTCATGTCATCCAATTTAACGCAGTCATGCTACCTAATTGAGTCTAGATATTTTACCTAATTTGTTTAAATGCTTCATTTATAATCCACATTTGAAATTGAACCTTTTTGAGTTCTAAGGGTTGGTGCGTCAAAGTGGGTTTGCCACTTGTGCACTAAGATTGTTTTAACTTGGGTTTAATTTTCCATTTGGATTGAAGTTCATTTATTAAGACTCAAAATTACATTATCATCTTGGTGGACTAAATCCATCTTGTGTATCGCTCACACTTTGAGTCTTAGAACATATTTTATCCTACTAGAATCATGTGGTGATGTTATGCTGCCTATTTGGTCCTAGCTTTATACTTAGTGATTCACGTATGTTTTTACATCTTGATTTTCTTAGTTCATTTTGTCTTCTTCATAATCTAGAGAGCTTTCCTCTAAACTTCTACGGTCAACTTGTCAAAGTTGAAACTCATTTTTTATAGTGTGGGTGTATCATAAAGATCTAGGCTTTGGTGTACTAGTTTTTACCTTGGGTCTTTGAGTTGCCTTACTCTCTTCCAATATATACAATTTTAACATTACCAAAGGTTGAGTAAACTCATGAACCAAATATTCTAAGATTATGCATGGTTTCAAACCACCCTCCCTTATAGTCTCATTGATACCTTGGTTATTTGTTTAAAAGAGAGCCAAAGCATACTTTGATTAGTTGTCAAGCATTGGTCCAAATTTAGTTAATAAACAAAATAGCTCTTTTTAGACATGACTCAAAGGTTCACTCATAGTGGGGCCTCTTATGGCCTTAGTTATGAGGATGAGAAATTTTATGATAGCCAAGTTAACCCCATTGTTTTTTATGATATCCCCACAACAGTAGGATCCAAAGATGATTACAATGGATATCAACCCCAAGAATATCAAGACAAATCCCTTCTTAGGTTGATAGAATTAGGTGCAAGACTACCTTCTGACTTTCCTACAAAATAATTTCATACCTTGGTTAGAAAAGGAGAACAATGATGACAAGAGCAAGCTTTTGCATAAATAGACATACCTTCTTCTAACAAAGGAAAGGAAATACAAACAGAGTCAAAACCCAAAAATATAGATCTTCTAGATAAGATAAAGATAATAAGTCAACGCTATGCAGATCAACTTGTCACAGACTTAACTGACTCCTTAGTTGCCACTTTGATTCATAATAAATCTTTGAAAGAACAAGGAAATGTGGTCAAAAGTACGCAACAAGTATTAGATGAGAACATCACCATAGTGGATCAAGGTAATCTAAATGAATAGATAAAGTCAAAAGAGACCTTATAAGATGTTCCATTTGATACGTAACATACATTCTTCAATCATCAAGTACCTCTTGTTACTTTACAAACTCAAAAACCCAAACATTCAATTTGAATTGAGGAAATCCTTGAAGACAATTTGGCTAGTTCTTTGCAACCAACCCAAAGATTGGTAAATAAACATAGATATTTCCAAAATCAATAAAGTGTGAAATAGCCAGATTTAGGGAATGTTTTACAATCCAAGAATCAATGGCCTATGTTCTCAAATCAAGTAGAAAATTAGAAACAAATCATGGATTGAAAGGTATACACTCCCTATAGATCCACACAAAACTAGGGGCACATTCCACCCCAATAGCAATAAAACCATGGGCACATTCCACCCCAACCACATCTTATCCAATCCATAAATGCACCAAACATGCAAGAATGGAATTATATGAAGGAAATTATCCAAAGATTGGAGATGAATAATAGAGTCAAAAAGTTCAAATTTGATGAGATATTCCCATATCCATTTGATTTATCTATTCTCCAAAACCCCTTTCCACTTCATTTTGAGGCACCTAAATTTGAAAAGTATAAAGGGAAAGGAGATCCGCATGAACACATACAAGCATTCTCTATCTTTTGTCAAGAGGTTGCTTATAGTAGCAAGTACTTACTATGACTATTTTTGAAAATTTTAGCAGGATAAGCTCTTGATTGGTTACTTAAACTACCCAAGGGATCATTTACAGATTGGAATGACTTATAAAAAATGTTTGTTAACCATTTTTCACATAACATAAAACATGAATTGACTATTTTTGACTTATGCAAAGCCAAACAATGTGATGGTGAAAGTTTCATTGCATATCTACAAAGGTAGAGAGCATTTGTAGGTCACTTTCAACATAATTTTCTAGACAAATAGTTAGTTGATATCTTTACATAGAATTTGCATCATGAAGTTGTGCATAATCTATAGTTAGCTTGTGCTAGCTCATTTGAAGAAATTATTGACAAAGGAGTGTAGATTGAGAAGGCTCTTATTGTTAAGGGCCTTGTTAAGATTTTTGTGCAAGGTCAAGTGTCTAATCAGGCTAAATCACTAGCTCAAATAGTTATGTAGGATAAGCCTAAGGGCTTTCACAAAAATAAGAACATGGTTGGAAATGGGGTGATAGAAACAAGACATGTACAGATGGTATAGGTTATGCCTCCTCCAAATGTATAATTAACTCCCTCAAATCCATTACCTACTTTATAGAGACAACTTCCACATAGGACATCTCATAAAAAATTTAGAGTCTTTAGAAAGTTAGGAGAATTAGTTGAAATAGTGTTACAAAAGCTCATTGTAGTTAATTTAATTATATGACCAGTATCAAGGCCATTTCCTCAAGATCAGCCAAAACCAAACTGGTACAAAGAGAATGAATGGTGTAACTTTCATCATGTTGCTAGTCATAGTGCATATCATTGCATTCAATTGTGACATATTATTGAGGACTTTATTGAAAATGGTGAGCTAGAAATTAAGTTGGCCCATAATCAAGAGACAAATCAAGATATGGGAATCTACAAAGACCCCTTTCCTTGACATGATCCACCACCACCAAGAAATAATCAAAATGGTCACAATCAAGGACAGAGGTAGAATCAGAACCAACAATAAGGTCAGAATCATAATGAGCAAAATTGAGATCATAATACTAATAATGTGGCTTATAAAAATATACCTTATGACTATAATAATATTGTGGGATGCATTTTTTCAACCCACATTGCCACTATTACTGTAAAACCATGTGGCCAATCTCAGTTCCTCACAACATGGGACCCATCATTATAGGTTCAGCACCCTCTCTCCCTAGTAATACCATGTCAAGTTCACATCATTATGTTGCTACTTTATTTGCACAGTTATTAATCCTAAACAATAGTACCTTTCTTATAAAGGCTCCTCGCTGACCCAAAATTTTAGTAATATAGTTAATCACCTATGAATCACCATCTAAGGCCCTTTGCCTCCCTCTTCCAATTATAATAACTCCTTGCCATCTCTAGGTTCGGCAGTTAAGACTAAATGCCCATGAGTTACCATCTAGTGCCCTTTGTCCACTTATATCCATAAACCCAATGAGAACATTGTGCCAACAGTTTCAAATCCAAATACTATCCCAATAAAGACTAAACTAGTTCAATCCATATTTCAAAGACCTTATAGTCTAACAGATTAATTAGATAAAACCCCTACACAAATTTCCATATTAGAACTCTTGCATACATCTGATGTCCATAGAACCATCTTGAACAAAATTTTACAAGAGTCTATTGTTCCTAATGATATAAACCTTGACCAATTCCATAACCTAGTTGGATATTTGTCTTCATTTTAGAAAATCACACTTGATCAAAAGGACATGTCCACCCTTGGACCGAACCACAATAACCCACTATACATTGAGATAATCATTACAGATCACAAGATCATCTAGGTTCTTATAGATAATGGTTTAGGGCTGAACATCATATCTCTTAAATTGGTGTGACGATTGGGTTACATGGATAAATACATTCATTTAGAAACTATTACAATCAAGGCTTATGACAATGTTGAGAGGGAGTCATCTGGTACAATTTGGTTTCCATTCATGGTTGGGTCTATTTTTCATCACACATTATTCCATATTGTGGATATTGAGCCTCCTTATAACATACTTCTTGGTCGTCCTTGGATCTATGAAGTGTAGGTAATTCCATCTACTCTTCACTAATGCCTTACGTTTCCCTATGATGGGATTGAGGTTACTATTCTTGTTGATCAGCAACCATACCAATACTTCAAACATCTTGAAGTAGAGTTTCATAATTATAACTATTGCCTAGGTTCTGAATTCATTACAAAGAAGAACAAAGCCATCATTTCTCATCCATCACCATCTAATTATATATACCCTAGTGATCTAGCCTCCACTTTAATTGATCCATTTCCTATAACTCTAGCTAAACATGTTATTATTAAAAATGCAAGCATTTCCATGTACCATCTAAAGGATGTCCTTCATATTGAAAAATTACCAAAATCCCCTAAAACATTTGGTAAGCCTAAAACTTCCCAGACTCCTAACAAACCTAATCAGATTTGGTAACCAAAGAATAAGCAACCAAAACCTCTTATGGTTTTTATACCTATAATTACACCAAAGAAAGATTGAGAGGCTTTTACGAAGGGAGATTGGTTATATTTTGAAGGCCTCACTGGTTGTTTTCAGAATCTAAAGTATCCAATCCCTAACAGGATAATGCATCATCTTGACTATATAGGGAAAGGCTTTGGCCCATAGGTGCAAGGAATTTTAGAACCCTTATCAGTTGGAGTTGTCAATTGGAATCATGGTCTCAGATTTAAACCACTAGAGTATGACCTCATAACATTTGGTAGTGACTCTTTCAAAGTGACTAGTAATGAGACTCTTAGTAGAAACACAACATCCCATTATAGCCTTTTTGATGAGATTGTTGATTTAGATCTATTTGATTCAAATGCCATATTGACCATAACACCTATTGGAGCTTCCCATTTTGAATCAAAAATCCATCCTAGTGGTGCTTCCCTTCCTGAAGTAAGACATTATGTCTTAACCATTGGTGCTTCCCATCTTGAAGCAAACCCTCACTATAACCTTTGCCATCTTAAACTCATAGATTGGGATCAGCAAAATTTGTTCATATGCCTCAATGAGTTCCAAAATGAAGAATAAATTTCAGAATACATGGGCCTATGAGATGCATTCCCCATTGGTGATCATAAGTAGGGTTTTGATTCTACCTACTTTGGAGAGCAGGCAAACTTTCTTGGTCATAATAAAGAACAAACATTAATATCTTCAGGTGAAAACCTCTTTGAGGCACTTGTTGATCAAAGAAGAAGTAAAGAAAAACACAAGCCTTTGAGTGAAAACCTATTTCAGGTGCTCCCAGGCAGGAATGTTTGCTCATCCCCTCAAGACATAGAAAGTCCATCTAGCCCAAGTTCCATAGCTAGTACAAGCATCTCTTCAAAACAACATCAAATATTTGAGCATCTTGCTCTTGAGTTTCCATAGGTCTTTACCAATTGGCCTTTACCTAATAAGGTAGATTATGATTCTTCATATTATCTAGATCTTTGGGAGGAATAACAAGAAGATATAGCAGAAGAAGAAGAAGATTATGACCATATATTGCCTACAATTCTAGAAGATGGATCTACACTCCTTATGGAGGGTACAACAAAAGTAAATTTGGGAAACCATGAGGATCCTAAAATTATTTATCTTGGAGCTTCCCTTACTAAAGTAGAATGTGAACATATTATATCCATTCTTAAGGATTATATAGACATATTTGCATGGGCATATTCTTACATGACAGGCTTGGATCCAGATTTAGTTATGCAGCATCTTCTTATTCACCCTAATGTTAAATATTCAAGTAAAAGTTGAGAAAGATGCATCCACACATCACCCTTTTAGTTAAGGCTAGGTTAGAAAAGTTGTTAGTAGCCAATTTTATCAGACCACTAGACTACTCTGAATGGATTTCTAACATAGTGCTAGTAAGTAAAAAGACCCCAGGCATATGTATTTGTATTGATTTCCATGATATCAATAAAGCATGCCCCAAATATGATTTTTATCTACCAAATATTGACATGATTATTGATTCAACTACTAGGTATGAGATGTTATCCTTAATAGATGGATTTTTTGGTTATATTCAAATCAACATAGCCCCTAAAGATCAACATAAGACTATGTTCACCACTCCATGGGGGATATTTTGTTACCAAGTCATGCCATTTGGTTTGAAGAATGTTAGAGCCACATATCAGTGTGTAATGACTATCATCTTCCATTACATGATGCATGACATTTTCAAGGACTATGTTGATGATATACTATCAAAATCAAGAACAAGAGTGGGACACCCTAGCATTCTATGAAGAATATTTGAGAGGCTTCATGCATATAAAGTCTACTTGAATCCTAAGAAATGTGTCTTTAGAGTCACATCAATAAAATTACTAGGGTTCATTGTATCACAATGAGGGATTGAAGTTGACCCTACAAAGGTCACCACTATTATGGAAATGCCTCCACCAAACAATCTTAAATAGTTGTGAGGTCTACAAGGTAAGATCCAGTCTATACATAGGTTCATTTCTCAACTGGCAGATAAGTTCCACCCATTTACCCATATCTTAAAGAAAGGGGTAAGATTTCAATGGGATGAATATTTTCAAAGCTTAAAACATAATTGGCCAATCCACCAGCCTTACGACCTCCAACACAAAGTAAAGCCACTACTTCCTTACATATCATCCATAGAACATGCACTAGGGGCACTTTTGGCTCAGCATGATGATCATGGTAAGGAACATGCAGTTTATTATTTATTCCACACATTAGTATCCTATAAACATAATTATATTCCTATTGAGAATTCATGTTTAGCTATGGTGTTCGCCACATAATAATTGTGACATTATATGCTAAATAACAAAACTATTGTTATCACCAAGGTAGATCCTCTCAAGTTCCTCTTATCTAAAGTAGATCTTTAAGGATGCATGGATAAATGGATTATGTTCCTCAATGAGTTTGATATCAAGTAACAAAATCAAAAGGCAATCAAAGGGTATATTCTTGTGAACCAACTTGCAAAAGCTCCTATTACAACCACTCAACCTCTCAACTTTGACCTTCTAGATGATTCTATCATGACGATAGAACAAGCATCATAAGAACCTGAATAGTAGATGCTATTTTATGGATCCTTCACATTATGAGGAT
This sequence comes from Torreya grandis, assembly GCA_037957365.1. Taxonomy (NCBI): domain Eukaryota; kingdom Viridiplantae; phylum Streptophyta; class Pinopsida; order Cupressales; family Taxaceae; genus Torreya; species Torreya grandis. The sequence goes on from JARHVA010001030.1 coordinate 2,798,172, forward strand.
CTAGAGCTAGCATATTGTTGATCACACCAAAGGGGGATTTGATCCCCAAAGCATTCCATATACAATTTTAGTGTACAAATAATATGGCTGAATATGAGGCATTGGTTACAGGACTCCATCTTGCCATACAATAGGACATTCAAAGCTTAAAGGTCTATGGATATTTGTAGCTAATAATAAATTAGACAATTAATTAGTATCAAACAAGAGATGATAATCTTATTCCTTACAATCAAATTTTTGATGACCTCAAAACACATTTTAAATCTCTATACTTTGAGCAAGTTCTACGAGTCAACAATAGATCTACCGATGCCATGGAAATAATTGGTTCCATGATTCAAATGCATGAAAATGCTAAAAAGTATTAAGTCCTAATTAAAAATCTTCTTCAGTCAACACATATTCTATCAAATTTAGAGAGGATATGCACCATTGCTGATCCTAATCTCTCACCTGAGCTACCATGGTACCAAGATTTTTATAACTATTTCCATAGTCATGTATTTCCAACCAACCTTTCCAATAACTAACAAAAACTTTTCTTTCATCACTTAACATGTTATATCCTCCTTGGAAACATTCTTTATTGAAAAGGCTATGATGGAATGTTTTCTCATTGTTTATCTTTGGGAGAATCTAAGCTGGCACTAAAGGAGGTTCATGAAGGAATGTGTGGGGCCCATACCAATGGTGTGGCCCTAAAAAAGAAACTTCTCAGAACAAGCTATTATTGACCCAAAATGGAGAGTAATGTTTGTAATTATGTAAAGAAGTGTGTTCCTTGTCATTAGCATGTAACTTGATACATGCACCTTCCTTACCATTGCAGCCGATTACAACACCATTGTCATTCTCAACATGGGGTCTCGATCTCATTGGGAAAATTAACTCAACATTTTTAGATGGCCATAAGCACATTTTAACTACAACTAAGTAATTTACCAAGTAGATTGAGGCCATTCCTCTAACTTATGTTACTAGAAAATAAATAGCCAAATTCATTCATTACCATATCATATGTTGATATGGCATCCCAACCCATATTATATCTGATAATAATGGATCCTTTGTGAATCAAGATGTGAAATATATTTATGCAAAATTAAAGATCAAGCACAATAAATCCACTCCATATAACTCATAAGGTAATGGATAAGTTGAGGCATCAAATAAAACCATTCTATCCTTATTAAAGAATATTTTTAATGATGTTAGCCATAATTGACACTTACAACTCTTTCCTACCCTTTGGGCTTATAGAACCAATCTTCACACCCCTAATGGAGCTACTCCATACTCCCTTATTTTTGGTACTAAAGTTATCATCCTGGTTGAGATTGAGATCCCATCATTAACAATATCATTGGAGCACATTGAAGATGATGAAAACTATAGATCCTCATGGCTGTAAGAACTAGAACTTCTTGATGGTAAGCATTTGGCTACCCTAGAAAAATTGTAGGCCTATTAGATTAGATTACAAAGAAGCTACAACAAATACATTCTCCCTTGAGAATTTGAGATTGGTGACTTAGTTCTGAAAGAGAACCAGAAGAACATGAATGTTGAACCCAAAATGAAAGGCAAGTTTTAGCCTAATTGGTTAGGACCATATATTGTCACAGTGAACTATGGATTAGGAGCATCCTAATTGGCTAAACCTAATGGTGAATAACTTTCAAAGCCCATGAACATCATACATATTAATAGGTTATATGCATGAACAGCTTTGAACCATTGTCTATAAGACCCCTGACTTAGGGGTAACTTGTGTTGTTGCAATTTTATCCCACCCTTTTATCTTACCTTAAACACATTTTATACTACCCTGGTACACTTTTCATGAATCCTGATAGTAAAGGCTTTCAACCCTTGGCACTCTGTCATGTCCCCTTTTTTAGTGTACCTCGTTAGAGTTGATGATTAGCCTTTTATGCAACCTTCGTAGGCTGATAGGATGAATAGAGGGTCATGATGGAGCTTGGCTTGGCTTCGATTAGCAGAATTCCTACAGTTGGCTTTCATTTGGGCTCTTTCATACACATTTGCCTAAGCTCCTATTATATAGGGACTTTTGACATGCAGCGGAGCACCCTTATTTTGATATGGTCATGTGAAAAATTACTCCATAATTCACCAGCTTCAAACGGTTCAAGGATCTGACATGTATTGAGGGAGATATTAATATTTGATTGATTTAATCAAATATTAATTATTTGGCCTATTTTTAATTAGGAAACCCTGATTAGGGCAAGCACATATTTTTGAGGGTATAAGGGTTTCTCATGGGGAGAGAGATTGATTATTATGAGATTATTGATATTGATTGTTGCTAAGAATTCTTCTGTGAAGACTGAGCCAAGGGTTCCAGGATTCCATTTGCATTGGAGAACGTCCACTCTTCAATGTGTGTAATTCATAGGTTGTGAGAGATTAGTCGATCTATTGCCAATTTGAGAGATAGCTTCATACAAAAGTTATCACAGAGGTTTACAGGTTTGAGAGATAACTTCACACAAAAGTTATCACAGTATTTCAGGTATTTATTTCATAAGTTTTGATTTAAATAATTATCCAGATTAGATATTTGGTATTAGTGCCATATTTCTTCAGATCTGGTATCCAACATAGAGGCAGCAGCATATTATCTTACTTCTATATAGAATTTATACTGATCCGTGCAAGTCCATACAGTTTTGCATCAGGTCGTACAGAGCCGCAAGCAACTCAGAGGCCGACATCAGTAGTCCATAGACCGACATCGGTTGACTTCATACTAACAATGGCAGAGTAGATAAATTAACTGAGACCGATGTCGGCAGTATATCGACCGATGACGGTAATATAACCGACATCGGCAACTATGTTTTCACATAGAAACCTGAGTTGTTCTAGATTCAGGTTTTATTTCTAGTTTTTGCAAAAGCCCAAGTTTTTAAGACAGTATTTTCATATTATTTTATATGCATGATAGAGGACATCTATTGTAATCATTTGGATGAATAAATAAGAGCATTGAATTGATAGTTAAGAGATTATACTGTGGGTTATTTATTTATTGAATTTATCTTGCAAAATAGTATGTTTATTCATGCAAAATATCTAAAAAGCAAAATATAGAGAAATAGTTAAAAATATTCAGTTTTAGATTTGAAGGGAAACAGGGGATATTACAGTGGTATCAAAGCTTTTGTTAAAAAAAAGGAGACCCTAAGAAAGGGATATTATAGTGGTATCAGAGCCAAATTCCTGCCATCCTGTTGGGTAGATCATAGCTGAATTCCTGCCATCCTGTTGGGTAGATCAGAGCAAATCCTACCATCCTGAGGGTTTTATAGATCTTATGCAGCCACAAGATTTGGGACCACACAGGTATAACACATGCAGTAGAGCCTTGATTGAAAATACCTAGGTGTTAGAGCATCCACCGATCACCATGAGTGACAGGTGTGAGGGTAGCCCACCCAGGGGCCACAGCTATAATGATGATCAAGGCACCAAATAATTCTACTGTGTTATGATGAAAAGCTAGCAGCAGATGAATCAGGCACTATAGGCACTCACTACTATGGTAAAGAGGATGAACACACCTATTCAATAGAATGGGGAGCAAGGAAATAATAGGGGTGCTACTGTTAATCGGAGACCATAGCTGACCCACTCTAGGATGGCTGATAGGCCTACACAGCCTACGTTTGTTAAGAATGATTCAAAGGCCAACCCAGCAACACCACCTTTGGATCGAGGGGCTCTTAACGATCTACACAGGAAAAAGCTTTGGTTATACTGCAAAGGTCCATATGATGCCAATCACAATTGTCCTTTGAGGCCTAAGGGCAAGGCAAATCGTGTGATGTGGGCGTATTGTGAGGATTTGGAATTAGAAGATTCTGAATAGCAAGATAGTTTTGAGGAGTCAGAGGTAGAGGCTTCAGAGCCTAAGGTAGAGGCAATGAAGGTGGCTCACCAAGATTTTGAGAGACATGTGGTCGAGCTTAGTCATGAGGATGAGTCTGATGCTGGCATTCATAGTGTGGAGGTATACTCAGAGGTTAGTACATTGAGTGTTGTTGGTGAGTACGTTCCTACAGTTGTAGCTGAGGAACAAGTTGTTGGGGCTGACACACATGTTCAAGATTTGGGAGTACTTGGTCTTGATGAGTTTGGGATACCAGTGGAGTCGAGTCTCCAGATTGATTCTTCTCACATAGATGATAGTGTGGTACAGTTGGTTGTGCCACCTTTATAGAGGGATTAGTTATGGGATGGATTGGCACCATCTTTTGTAGATGGAATTGGCAGTTGCAAGTTACATAGCCTTCAGTATCGACACATCCAGGGCAGTTGTGATGTTAGAGATTGGTTGAGTTGCATTCGCCAATTTGATTATGGATTCCTCTTGGTTATATTTCAGAGGATATTGTAGGAGCTTGTGTTGATTGTCATCAGTATAGATCATGACTACATTTGGGATCCAGGTGAATTGATTGGTTTGTTGTTTTGAGATTGCTTGGGGACAAGCAATTTCAAGAGGGGTAGATTGTCATGTCCCCTTTTTTAGTGGACCTCATCAGAGTTGATGATTAGCCTATTATGCAACCTTTGTAGGCTGATAGGATGAATAGAGGGTCATGATGGAGCTTGGCTTGGCTTCGATTAGTAGAATTCATATAGTTGGCTTTCATTCGGGCTCTTTCAGACACATTTGCCTGAGCTCCTATTATTTAGGGACTTTTGACATGTAGCAGAGCACCCTTATTTTTATATGGTCATGTGTAGAATTACTCCCTGATTCACCAGCTTCAAACGGTTTGAGGATCTGACATGTATTGAAGGAGATATTAATATTTGATTGATTTAATCAAATATTAATTATTTGGCCTATTTTTAATTAAGAAACCCTAATTCTAATTTAATAAACCCTAATTAGGGCAAGCACATCTTTTTGAGGGTATAAGGGTTTCTGATGGGGAGAGAGATTGATTATTATGAGATTATTGATATTGATTATTGCTAAGAATTCTTCTGTGAAGACTGAGCCAAGGGTTCCAGGATTCCATTTGCATTGGAGAATGTCCACTCTTCAGTGTGTGCGATTCAGAGGTTGTGAGAGATCAGCTGATCTATTGCCAATTTGAGAGATAGATTCATACAAAAGTTATCACAGAGGTTTACAGGTTTGAGAGATAACTTCACACAGAAGTTATCACAGTATTTCAGGTATTTATTTCATAAGTTTTGATTTAAATAATTATCCAAATTAGATCTTTTGTATTAGTGTCGTATTTCTTCAAATTTGGTATTTAGCATAGAGGCCACAGCATATTATCTTACTTTTGTATGGAATCCGTACCGATCCATGCAAGTCTGTACAGTTTTGCATCAGGCCGTACAAAGCTGCAGGCAACTTAGAGACCAACATCGGTAGTCCATAGACTGACATCGGTCGACTTCATACCAATGACGGCAGAGCAGATCAATTAACTGAGACTGATGTTGGTAGTATATCGACCGATGACGGTAATATAACCGACGTCGGCAACTATGTTTTCACATAGAAACCCGAGCTATTCCAGATTCAGGTTTTATTTCCAATTTTTGCAAAAGCCCAGGTTTTTAAGACAGTATTTTCATATTATTTTATATGCATGACAGAGGACATCTATTGTAATCATCTGGATGAATAAATAAGAGCATTGAATTGATAGTTAAGAGATTATACTGTGGGTTATTTATTTATTGAATTTATCTTGCAAAATAGTATGTTTATTCATACAAAATATCTAAAAAGCAAAATACAAAGAAATAGTTAAAAATATTCAGTTTCAGATTTGAAGGGAAATAAGGGATATTACAGTGGTATCAGAGCTTTTGTTAAAAAAAAGGAGACCCTAAGAAAGGGATATTACACACTCTGAACACATTCTTCATCCCATTAGGGATTGCTCTCTTCAAGAATCATATTCCTTATTTTTTCTAGGACATGTTATAATCTTGAACATTTTTTGTCCCTTGACTAATTATGATCTCGATTATGTCTCATGAACATTATGAACATCTTCAACAGCAGTTCTACAAAGTAGTTCAACTAAGACAGTCTTGTGCAATTTTAGATAAGTATTTATTGTTCTTTCTTATTTTAACAAGAAACTCTCTCTCACTAATTTGTGAGCATGGTCCGTTGCAGTTGGCTTAGCTATCTTATTGGAACCTCTACTCTTAGGACATGCATCTCCTCGACTAGATGGTCCCACCTTGTGTATATTTTATCCCAAAAACACCAAAAACATTAGAAATACTTTCAAAATACCAAAAACATCAAAACATGATCCATAAAATAATAAAAACATTATCTCATGCTTCTATACATTCATACATTCCTATTCCACCATGTTACACTCTTGCCATTTTTCAAGCACATAAATACCAATTCATTTCACCTTGTCCCATGCACTTGCCATTTTGCAAGATCCTTCTTTCTCATCTCATCAGTTTCTTGTTTGATAGACCATTCTCATTGTTTTTCGTATCTTTAATTTCTTATATAACATTAATCATGTTGGTTTGATCATCATTTTTCTTCTATCTTATTTCCTAGGAGAACTACATTTGGCCTAAAGTTCATGTTGGAACATGAATCCATTGAACTATGTAGGTAGTGTCCACTTGTCTTATACATCTGGAGTCAACTCAGCCAACCCCTTCCTTTTCTTCTCTTTCCATTTATTTTGTCATTGTTCCTCTCTAATTAAGGAACAATTATCATGTCATTGTTCTTTGTAATGATGTGATGGAAAGTAATGCCTCTATCGCACATGCATCAACATTTGTCTTTAAATCGAACTAACCTAGTTTTTGTTTGCATGTGTTTATTTGAGTTTTCTTGGTGTTTTCTTGTGCTTTCACACCTCTCCTTTTATTTCTTATCATTTTCTCCTTTTATTACTTCTTGTCTCCTCTTGGTCTTGTGTTTCCTTTGTTTTTGCTTATTTCTTTTATGTTTCAAAACATCTTGATGATTCACATGGATCTCGATTATTTATATCTTGAGCCTATGTTATTACATTGTTCTTGGACCATTTTTGTTTATTTTATTGTTGTTGGTGTCTTTTTTTTCTATTTAATTTTTTTTTCTCTTTTATGTTCAAGAATGCCTTGATGGTCTACATGGATCTTGGTTATTCATATCTTGGTCTCATGTCATTAAAACGTTCTTGCCTTTTGTTTTTAAACATTTTTTTTCCTACTTCAGATCATATCTTGATTTCAAGTTAGGTTCATTTATGTTTATCTTTTTATTTGTTTTTGCTTTTTTGTTTAAATGTAAATTGTTGTAACTCTAGTTTTGGTCATTGTTTTACCATTATCCTTAGTTATAGGTATTCACATTTGAACTGGATCAGTGCAATTGGAATCTTATGTCATTATAAGTTATTCCTATTTATTATGTCTAACTTTTTTTCTATAGCAATCACTTTGTGCTTAGGTCTCAATGTCAACATCAGCTCCAATGAATGATTATCAAGAAAACTTTGCAAAACCTAGGTTCATGATATGGAATTAGGCATCTAGGTAACATGCATTTTATCACTCAACTCTATGCTTATACGTGCATATCTTCACATACATTGTGATTTTAATCAATTCTTGGTCTATTTTCATCATTTCTCATTCCATTCTCTCCCAAACTTGGGTAAACTACATTGGCCTAAAGTTCATGTTGGAACATGAGTCCATGGAACTATGTAGGTAGCGCTCAATTTTTATTGAGGTCAGCTTGGCTATCTCCATTCTTCTTTTCATCTCTCTCATCACTTTGTGCATTCTCATATGCTTGGTTTTATATGGATTTCTAATCCATTACACCATCACATATACATTTGTGTCTGCTTGCTTTAACCTATCTTTTTGGTTATATCCTTGAGCTATTTTTGCTTTCCAATCACCCATGTTAGGGTACAACATCTAAACCTCATTCGAATTAAATTAGATATATAATGGAAAATCATTATTTATTTTTTTATCAATGATCAAAATTTTCCCTATTGGGGTAAAACTATTTTATCATGATCAAATCTGCTCTACTGGAATCCTTATTATATTTTCTTTGGAGACCCCATTCTAGTGGTGATTCCCTTACTAAAATAGAATCTTCTCTCTTTTCCTCAAATTCCATGATCTCCACATTAAATCCCATGATGGTAATATTTAGTGTGCAACTTATCTCGAGATTGATCAATGTCATAAACACGTAGCTTGTACTCTTAAATTGGGTACTTTTACAGTGTGTCCCTTACATTTATAGATTGTATCTTTCCCATTCCCCCTATCTCTAGGGCCTATTATACCTCTAATTATATTTTGATCATTGATTTTAATCATGTGTGAAATCATTTAACTCATCTGGATGTGATTTATTCCATGGGTTAACCTCTCACTTTCTCTCTCTTTTCGAGAGTTCATCCTTCTCTTTCATCCTAGTATGTCCTCTCGAGGGGGCATCATGGATTTGTTCCAATTTCTTATTGAAAACTCTTTTCTTTTAAAAGATGTTGCTTCACTTAAATGTCTCTTTATGCTTTCTCAACTAAGGGGAAAATGTAGACATCTAATTCCTAACACTATTTGTGTTGAAATTGTCAATCTTACTTGAATTGCACTCAAATGCACATTTTAGGTCAAACTCCATAAAATGCCCTAAATGGTTCAAAATTTTTCCTTAAAAGTGTCATTTTAGGTCAAAATATCCCTAAATATGGCAATATATTTTATGGGCTATCTAACTTTGATCAGATCATTTCGAGTCAAAATGACAATTTCACCATTTAATGATTTGGATCACTCTTTTCTTCTATTTCATTGATACACAACACGTACCTTTGTTATTTTGTATTGGCAACATTCTAAATGGGAATACAGCTCTAATGCATCTAACATCACCTTTTGGTTCCTCTCTAGTTAGATTATGACCTACTAATATGATTTTTTGACCATTTTGATTAATTGAGGGCCAATTTTCAATAATTACACAAATGTTGATTAACCTTGTTTAAGGTTAATTAATCTAAATCAAGATCTTAAGTGTATTTTCCATGAGATTTTTTGAATATTTATTTTTGAAAAATTGATTCTTATTAACTACATCATCAGGTGACATCATTTCATGGAAAGACATCCTTAGGCCATAAATGCCACAAATATCAAGATTATGAGTCACCCATGCCTAGTTAATACCTCTCATACCTCTTCAATGCCCCTTCTTCCAAGGTCATGATGAAGATAATTATGGTCAGGATAGACAGTCATGGTTGATCCTGACCAATCTCAAAAATCTATAAATAGAGAGGCCATGAACATCATTTCTAAGTTATTTTTGGTGCAAGATTATTATTCTCAAATATCTTCAAAAGCTTGAATATTTCAAAGTTATAATGTTAAATTGTTTCCACAAGGTTTTGCATTTGATCATATATTTTGCTTTCAAGCTTCATTGATAGGCTAGTTTAGTGATTTGGAATCAAGAACCTAGGTTTTATGGAGTCTTATTGAGGCATTGAAGGAGCTTACCACCATTGTTGACAAAGACAAGGATGCTTGATCAATGGAGAACATTTTTTGAGCCATATGGGTATGGTGAATCCATTTGGGAAGGTAATATGGTGTTGTTTTCTTTCAATTATTTCTTGCTATCCTTTGTAATTCCCATAGGAATAGATAGGCTTGGTTAGTTAGTTTTGTATGTATGTTTCATTATTTATGGATTAATGCTTGACTAACTTGATTTGTAATCCTCTCTACAAGAGCTGACAGCTTATCTCTACCCCTCATAGCTATCCTACAATGTGTGCCTGAAGTCCACTCTATTTTCCTCTAAGATAAAAACCTTCTCTTTAGGGATTCATTCAATCGAATACAAATTTAGACCTTAGGGTTAGATGGATAGTGTATGGGGGCCATTACACCATTTATACACCCATATTGATGTATATGCATGTGAGGATAAAATAAAACATAGATTTATCCCCAAAATAACATACAAGAGAAACTATGAAATGAATCAATTAAGCATACATAAATAATCATAAACATGCACAAAATAGGAGACACCTAATTTAACATGATTCACCCAAGATGGGATACATCTAGTAAACTTATTCAGTATATTATTTCCTAAAATATAAGGGAGAAACAAATCCTACAACAAAACCTGTTACACCTCTCTACCTTCTTTGCCTCCTCTTTGTGTATAATCACTTTCTTCTTTTATCTCAGCCATGTAATAATACATTTTATGGAAAAAAACCTAAAAATAACCTCTACTATCAGATTTGGAAACATTTAATCAATGGCTTAAATTGACTATGAAATTACAATTTTACAAGTCAATTTTAAAAAAAAAATTGCTTCAAGGGTGTTTCCCTCGAACGCCCATCAGCGCGTGCAGTCCCCAAACCCCTCCTCAGGGGGGTAACACCCCCTTGTAACCTCCCATGCCATCATGGATAAAAAGAATGGGATCCAAAACTTGGCTGAAATAACATCAAATTTTTAACCTCTGATCTTGGAAGACAATCAGGCTCCACACCTAACAATCTCCTACTTGAAGATTCATTATAATAAATCCACCGCTACTACATCCACTATACTATCTATACCTGAATAAGTTCATTAATTTAATTATCATCCATGAAGACCAATTGAATTTGAACAAATTTTCAACTTCTCTTTAGCAACTACCTTGGTCATCATATTCATAGGATTTTTACTAGTATCTATCTTCTCCAATTTTAATTGCTTTTCCTCTATCACTGTGTTGGATGAATATTTTTGTCAACCAGCTAACTGGTGAGCAAAATAGTTCTTATCACCACAGCATAAGGAGATTGGTCATCCTGATGTGTGGATTTACTACATCAATAGGGGACAAATCTCTCCTCTCATCAAGGGGAGGTTCCCTATTAAATATATGGAGGCTATATACTATATATATAAGTAGAAATTAAGACACAAGGGTGGGATAAACCATCCATCTCTCTTTTTTCAGAGATGATGCTAACAAATAGAGGAGAAATCCTAGGTGATTGGTGAAGGTACTTCTCTTCTTTCAGAAGTAACATTAAGCCAAGAGCCAGATCCCTTCCTAGATAGAAAAAATCCTGGTGAAGTGACAAAAGGCACTTCTCTTCTTTTAGAAGTGATTGTTCTTGCAAACAATAGGAATCTTTTTGGTAGGATAAGTAACAGGGTGCCAAGGGCGTAGCAACCAGCAATCTAAGATGTAGCACAAAGTCTCTACCTTGACTGCCCAAGAGTGAGATATGAAGGACAATGGGGGCACAAAGTCATCCCAATGTCCTTTACATAGAAACAAAAAATAAACACACACTAAAGAAAACTATGGTAGCACAAAGTCTTCCCACAGTTGGCTTCAGGGCACCTTCCTTGTTACTTTCACTAATTCAAATTACCAAATTAAATAGACAAGAACACATTCAGAAGACAGACATAAGAATAATCTTCTAAAATGATACAAGCCAAAACAGCACAAAGTTTGCAAATAACTTGCTTTCTCATTCAGATAAAATGAAATGAAATACAATCTGAGCTCAAAGTCTCAGTATTCACCTTTTAATTGGGTAGAGTTTCACTTTTATATTGGGAAGATCTCTCTAAAACAATAAAAGAGATTACAATATATAGCCACCAAGCAAGGCTTGGCACTCTCTCCCATGGGACAGCCCATGCCTAAGTCAATGCCTTCAATGTACCTTCAGTTCTGTCTAGAGGGACCATGCTGGGAATAGTGCATTACCATAACTATGGCGTGTCCATTCCTCTAATATGTCTTTTCTTAGTATGGACTTTCTAGTCCTTTTCATGATGTCTGCACAGCTGTCCAATTTGTCTTTACTTCATAGAAGAAAAATAGGCCGCGTCCTTGATTTGGTGCACTCAAAAGTCTACTTGATCCACTATTTCACCTACTAGAAATAACTCTTTTGAAGATATTTCTGGTCCTTTAGTCTCGTTCCTCTCTCCCCTATAGCAATTTGATTCTTTAGGCTCTCTTTTCAGCTAGTCATTTGGTTCTTCCCTTTGGCGTTTTGGCCTTTAAATGCATTCGAGTCCGTCATCCGCCTTATTAATTCCTTCATGTCTTTCTCGCTTGCTTTGGCCACTTTATGCTAATCTCTTCAAGTGACACGTGGCATGTTCAGCTTACTTTATCAACTCACCTAGGACCCACCACAATCTTTATGAAACAAAAGGGAGAGATCGTGGATATTAACACTTGGCAGCTTCTGTCGAGCTTTTCAAAGGACACGTGGCATGTTCCATGTCATCTAGTAATCACACAAATGATGACACTTGGAGCACTCTACTCTCAGGCTTATTTCCTTCAGACAAAAGTCTGAAGGAATTCCTTTTGGCTTTGCCTTGGTCATTTTCCCATAGAAAATATTTCCAAAAAGAAATGTTCCCTATCAGCCTTTGAACAAATCCAAAGGAATTCTATCTTTTCTATCTTCTCTTTGACCCTTGAACTAATGTTTTCTGCCCTCCACAAGGGCATTTGTTCTTTTGGCTTTGGGGTATCCCCTTAAACCTGTAGATTGAACCAACTGATTGAACCAACTTTGGTTCAATAGTTCAATGGTTCAATCAGTTCATTCTTCATTGTTTGGCCAAGTCTTTTTTGATCTTTTGAACCAAGCGCATTGAACCAATTGGTCATTGAACCTATTGAACTATTGAACCAAAATGGTTCAAGGTTCAATGGTTCAACTGCTCAAGCCTTTGTTTTTTTTTCCAAGTGTTGAGAGCTTGTTTCTTTCCTACAGAGTCCATAGAAGCCAACTTGTAGAGTCTGTAGAAATGAGTTCATAGATTCAAGCCTGCAAAGTTCATAGATTTTTGGAAAAGCTTTGAAAAATGAGGGATTTGAATGCTCAAAACAATTATTGGAAAGGGGAGAGAGGATTTTGGTCTGTTGAACCAAAATAGTTCATAGGTTGTTCCTAAAAAGAGTGATATTTTTGGGGGACAATAGCTGGCTCCAGTTGGGGAACTTCCCTTAAAATTTTGAAACAACTGAGGGGAGTAGAAACCAGAATATCTGGTGCCTTGAAGTGTGCCATTGGGCTATGGAGTCATGCTACCCAAAAAATAAAGGCACCAAAAATGAAAATGAAAATGAAAAGCACAAAATAGAACTAAAGAGTATACAAATATACATATGTATACATGATCTTATCTGATGTCTTAAGATTTGAAGTGCCTCAGATGCTGCCCACTGTGAGACAGTGAAAATGGTGTGCCATCCTAATAAACTAGTAGGAAACCATTTTGTCCCTAAAAATAGTGACAGGCAAATGGAACTTTCCACCAGGAAACTAATTTTCTGTGTCTTCCTCTTGGCTCTTTCTTCTTCTTTCCCCATGGTAAGACATGGTCTTCAAACTAAAAACCATAACTCCTTTCTCTCTTGGTGAAGGGTTACTTTTGATAACTTTGGAGTATAGCAGTATGGTCCACCATCATAGCTTGTTGTTCTACTAGTCCAGTCTAGCACGTGCTTTGTTTGTCAACATCAAACTCCTAACAAGCCATTAGCTCAGCATCTCCTTTGGTGTGAAGGAGTTTGATATCTTCATCCTGAGCAGTCTTCAATCCGAACAATAGAGATTCGCATCCAGATGTGTTGTTGGTGTTGCTAAATTGCAACTGGCATGAAGGAAGAATATCTCCTTGAGGAGATATCAACACAATCCTAGCTCTAGCATTAGTGGAAGAATTGCTACCATCATATTCCAAGATCCAAGCATCATCAAAAGCTAATCTTCTATCAGATTTCTCTTCATTGGAGATAGAAGGTCCTTCTCCATTTGTATTGCACCCTAGCTCTAGCATTAGTGGAAGAATTGCTACCATCGGATTCCAAGATCCAAGCATCATCAAAAGCTAATCTTCTATCAGATTTCTCTTCATTAGAGATAGAAGGTCCTTCTGATGTCTTGTTTGGATCAAATCTTGGATTGCTAGCTATAGGGCTTTCATCAGCTGAGACATGAGGATCCTCTGTGGTTAAGAAGTAATTACCCCTACCTAAAGGCTCAAATAGAATTTGAGTTGTAGGGGCTGATGTTTGGGTGACCACAATTTTTGCCTCAAACAGGTCCACACTTAGTTCTCCACCAATGTTTAACTGCTCTGGATTGGCTTGCAAGAATTCAAATTCAGTCATTTGAATTTTGGATTTTTTGACATGATCAATTATATCAAATGATTGAAATGGACTTGGAAGAGGGGATGGGAGTTCATCCTTTTGATTTTTGGGAGGGGGGGACTGGTCTACGAATTTGAAGTAGAAGGTGTAGAAATATTTGATGTACTTACTTAATTGATAATAATTGGGTCCTTTGACTAGAAAGGAAGAGGGGTTCTCTACTTAGCAATTAAAATTGTTGGTTGGGGTCACTCCTCTATCTTTTCTTTGTCAGCATGTTGGGCTGAATAATTCTCGAACCGGGTGAATACTGCATATGATCCTTTGACTACTTCACCTTCACTTCTAGGTTCATCTTGGTAATTCAAGAAACTAATGTGGGAGTCACCAGCTGATTCTTCTTGATCCTCTGTGAAGAGATCAGTGTCATTTTCTTGCTCAAACTTAGGTTGGAAAGAGAAATCATGTTTTGTTTCTAGATATCCAACTGTTGAGTTGGTTGGAGGTGCTTCAAGGGTGAGGTTCTTTTGTGGGGGAGGAATATGATTTGGCTACCCTTGATTCTTGGCATCATTTCCTTGATATGGCTAATTTTGAAATGCCCTCCTTGGCATATCTTGATTAGGAGGAGAAGACATACTTTGGGCCATTTTCCTTTTCAAGGCTAGTAGTTCATTTACCAGCTTTTGCACCATCTGATCCATGGTGCCTATAGATGGATACTCAAAAAATGAAGAGGATTTACCTTTGTTATAATCTCTCCTTATCTTTCTTGCCAAGATAAGGTCATCTTCTAGCTTAGTAGCCAAGTCCTAAGCAGCAACAAGGTCTATGTGTCTAGCCCATCTCAGTAAGAAACTCACTTCAGGCAGCTGTGAGTTGATGAAGAATCACTTGAGATTCTGAGGTGTCAGCTGGGTGATCATGGGAATCTTGTGCCTCAGCTTATCAAACCTGGCAATGAAGTCCCTCATAGGTTCATGGGGCTCCTTCTTCATCTATGTGAGATGGGCTAGCAAGGCATGTGCATCTTCTACAGGCTTGAACCTTACTTCAAACTTGGCTTTAAGTGTGTCCCAGTTAGTCACTGATCTAGCTTGCAGATGGTAGAACCACTCTGCAACAGCATCTTGTAGGGTCTCCACAAAAATCCTAACTGCCATGTCTTTAAATTCCACCCCTATCACACCACAAGCTATGTTGAAGGCTGCAATGTGTTCATCAAGGTGAACTCTCCCATCTCCAAAGAATTTGGGGAAGTTCTTTCTTGAGCTGCATGGAAGTTCATGCAGAGGTGGAGTCAAGTTGAGTGGGCCAAAAGAGTTACCCTAGGGGCCTTGAACTGCCATGATTTAATTATGAAAAAAAGGGATAACAAATCTGGGTGGAGTGGCCAGATTGCAAAACAAAAATGAAAAAGAACTGGCCCTACTTTAGCTTGAGGCTTCAAATTGCGCACTCTTTTCCAACAGCTCTGGTTTTGTAGACCAGATAAAATAATGGATATGGAGGAAAATGGTAAGTCTATAATGATAATGGGTAAGACACAAAATGGAGTCACCAAAGTTTATAATGGATAAGGGTAGGGACTGCTTCAATCTAAAACTTGAGGCTTTAGACTACACGTTCATCCCCAGCCGAGTTGCCAAAAACTGTTGGGTGAATATTTTGTCGACCAGCTAACTGGTGAGAAAAATAGTTCTTATCACCATAGCATAGAGAGATTGGTCATCCTGGTGTGCGAGTTTACTACATCAATAGGGGACAAATCTCTCCTCTCATCAAGGGGAGGTTCCCTATTAAATATACAGAGGCTATATACTATATATATAAGCAAAAAGTAAGACACAGGTGTGGGATAAACCATCCATCTATCTTTTTTCAGAGATGATGTTAATAAATAGAGGAGAAATCCTAGGTGATTGGTGAAGGTACTTCTCTTCTTTCAGAAGTAACATTCATCCAAGAGCTAGATCCCTTCCTAGATAGTAGAAATCCTAGTGAAGCGATAGAAGGCACTTCTTTTCTTTCAGAAGTGCTTGTTCTTGAAAACAACAGGAATCTTTCTGGTAGGATAAGTAACAAGGTGCCAAGGGTGTAGCAACCAGAAATCTAAGATGTAGCACAAAGTCTCCACCTTGACTGTCCAAGAGTGAGATACGAAGGACAATGGGGGCACAAAGTCATCCCAAGGTCCTTTACACAGAAACAGAAAATAAACACACACTAAAGACAGCTATGGCATCACAAAGTCTTCCCACAGTTGGCTTCAGGACACCTTCCTTATTACTTTCACTAATTCTTCTTGTCAAATTAAATAAACAAGAACACATTCAGAATATAGACATAAAAATAATCTTCTAAAATCATACAAGCCAAAACATCACAAAGTCTACAAATAACTTGCTTTCTCATTCAGGTAAAATGAAATGAAATACAATCTGAGCTCAAAGTCTCAGTATTCACCTTTCAATTGGGCAGAGTTTCGCTTCTGTATTGGGAATAACTCACTAAAACAATAAAAGAGATTATAATATATAGCCACCAAGCAAGGCTTGGCACTCTCTCCCATGGGACAGCCCATGCTGCAGTCAATACCTTCAATGCACCTTCAGTTCTATTTGGAGGGACCATGTTGGGAATAGTGCATTGCCATAACTATGGTGTGTCTATTCCTCTAATATGTCTCTTTTTAGTATGGACTGTCTGGTCCTTTTCCTGATGTCTGTGCAACTGTCCAATTTGTATTTACTTCATGGAAGAAAAATAGGCCGCGTCCTTGATTTGGTGCACTCAGAAGTCTACTTGATCCACTATTTCACCTATTAGAAATAACTCTTTTGAAGATATTTTTGGTCCTTTGGTCTCGTTCCTCTCTCCTATAGCAATTTGAGTCTTTGAGCTCTCTTTTCAGCTAGTCGTTTGGTTCTTCCCTTTAGCATTTTGGCCTTTAAATGCATTTGAGTCCATCATCCACCTTAGCAATTCCTTCATGTCTTTCTCGCTTGCTTTGGCCACTTTCCACTGATCTCAACAAGTGACACATGGCGTGTTTAGCTTACTTTATCAACTCACCCAGGACCCACCACAGTCTTTACGAAATGAAAGGGAGAGACCACAGATGTTAACACTTGGCAGCTTCCATCGAGCTTTTCAAAGGACAAGTGGCATGTTTTGCGTAATCTAGAAATCACACAGATGATGACACTTGGAGCGCTCCACTCTCAGGCTTATTTCCTTCGAATAAAAGTTTGAAGGAATTCCTTCAGGCTTTGCCTTGGTCATTTTCCTGTGGAAAATACTTCTGAAAGGAAATATTCCCTGTCGGCCTTTGAACAAAGCCAAATGAATTCTATCTTTTTTGTCTTCTCATTGACCCTTGAACCAATGTTTCCTGCCCTCCACAACGGCATTTATTCCTTTGGCTTTGGGGCATCCCCTTGAACCTGCCGATTGAACCAAATTTGGTTCAATGGTTCAATCGGTTCATTCTTCGTTATTTGGCCAAGTCTTTTTTGATCTTTTGAACCAAGCGCGTTGAACCAATTGGTTGTTGAACCCATTGAACCGTTGAACCAAAATGGTTCAAGGTTCAACAGTTCAAGCCTTTATTTTTTTTCTAAGTGTTGAGAGCTTGTTTCTTTCATGCAGAGCCCGTAGAAGCCAACCTGTAGAGTCCACAGAAATGAGTTCATATATTCAAGCTTGCAGAGTCCATAGATTGCTAGAAAAGCTTTGAAAAATGAGGGATTTGAATGCTCAGAACAATTCTTGAAAAGGGGAGAGAGGATTTTGTTCTGTTGAACCAAAATAGTTCATAGGTTGTTCCCAAAAAAAGTGATATTTTTGGGGGACAACACTCTAAACGAATGAAATGATACTACAACTTAATATTTTTTATTCTAGAGTGAAAAATTGAGTTTTTGGCTGGATGGATTACACTCTGAATATCACTATATAGAGTACATATTTCTTGACTATGTCCCAATTCTTCCATCAACCTCTGTAACCAAATTGTTTCCTTGTTTGCTTATGTAGCAGCAACATACTCAGCCTCTGTGGTTGAAAATTCCACAACCCTTTGTAACCATGATACCCAACTAACTATTGTACCACCTATTGTAAACACATACCCTATAGTGCTTCTTCTACCATCTAAGTCACCTGCCATATCTGAGTCAACATATCCCTGTAATGTTACATTTGATCCACCATAGCTTAGCACAATATCTATGGTCCCTCTTAAATAATGAAGGATCCATTTTACTGCCTTCCAATGTTCCTTTCATGGATCACTCATGAACCTAATCACCACTCCCACTGCATGTGTAATGTCTAACCTCATATACACCATTGCATACATTAAATTTCCAATTGTTGATGAGTATGGAATTTTAGACATCAAGTTATTTTCTTCTTATGTTTTAGGAAATTGTTCTTTTGTTAATTTAAAATGTGTAGCCAAAGGTGTCCCAACTGATTTTGCATTCTACATATTAAATATTTTCAACACTTTTTTGATGTACTCTTCCTATGATAATTTCATCTTCCTATTCTTTCTATCTCTAGTTATCCTCATACTAAGAATCTATTTAGTTGCACCTAGATCCTTCATAGAAAAACTATCACTTAACTATTTCTTGAGTACATTAGTAGTGTGCATGTTGGAACCAGCTACAAGCATATCATCTACATATAAAATCAAAATAATGTAGCTTCCATTTTCAAAACTTTTAAAATATACACAATGGTCTGAATGACATCTAAAATAACCCTATTCTATCATAAAACTGTCAAATTTCAAATACCACTATATGGGAGCTTGTTTTAGGCCATACAAACTCTTCTTAAACCTACACACCATTTTCTCCTTACCTTTGACTTCGTATCCTTGTGGCTACTCCATATATATTTCCTCCTCTAAATCACTATGAAATAATGCATTCTTCACATCTAATTGTTCAAGGTGAAAATCTTCTATTGCTACCAAACTTAAAACAACTCTTATAGAATTCATTTTAACTATTGGAGAAAATATTTCATCAAAGTCTTTACCTTTATTTTGTGCAAAACTTTTAACCACCATTCTAGCCTTTAATTTCTTTTTACCTTTGTTCTCCTCCTTTATCCTATATACCCACTTATTCTACAATGCCTTCTTTCCTTTGGTAAGCTCCACCAAATCCCATGTATGGTTTTCTATTAGAGCATCATACTTTTCATCTATAGCTTGTTCCCACTTATCCTTGGCATCAATCTGCACTGCTTCTTCATAGCTTTCTGGCTCACCACCATCAATAGGTAATAAATAATATAAAGAAAGAGAAAAATGATTAGGTGGTCTACTTACTCTTGTAGATCTTCTAATAGGGGTTTGAGGTACCTATTCTTGTTGCATATTTTGATCAGGAACTTTTGGGACATGTTTTTCTGGAATGTCTTCTAATATTATATATTCCCTTTTAGATTATTCTTGCTTCTTTTCCTGAAACTAGTCCCTGTACATGACTTTTTCATGAAACATAACATCTCTACTCTTGATTATTTTCTTATCTTCTAGAGTCCACAATCGGAATCCATAATCATTAGTTTCATAACCAATAAATGTGCATTTTTTAGACTTAGCTTCTAACTTATTCCTATGATTTTTGTCAATATAAAAAAATGCCTCGCAACGAAAAACTCTTAGAAAAAAATAATCTACCTTCTTTTTAGTCCATGGCTCCTCTAGTATTCCACCATCTAAAGCACTCGAAGGTCTTCTATTTATCAAATAAATTGTAGTAGTTATAGTATCTACCCAAAACTATAAAGGCAAACCTACATGCAATCTCATGCATCTAACATGCTCCATAATAGTCTTATTCATTCTTTCAAACACACCATTCTATTGTGGTGTTCTTGGAACTATTTTTTGTCTACAAATTCCACTTTTTGAATAGTAATTGTTAAAAATGTTACTGCAATACTCACCTTCATTATCTGAGCTGAGACATTTTAGTTATTAACTTTTTTCATTTTTGAATAAATCTTTTCATTTCTTGAATGTATCAAAAACATCAAACTTCATTTTTATACATTATACCCAAACCTTCCTAGTTACATCATCAATAAATGTAATTTAATAATTTGAACCACCAAGTGAAGATACATGAGCTGGTCCCCATACATCTGTATGAACAAGCTCTAACTTTTGCTCCTTCCCAGCTAGTCTAACCTTGAGAAACCTCATACATTTGTATTTTCCATATACGTAGTGCTCACAAAAGTCCAGATCTCATTCTTTCAAATCTAGTAGTTTATCTTTTGCATGTAGGGTCTTCATTCCCTTTTCACTCATGTGGCCAAGTCTATAATGCCACAAAGCTATGTTTTTACCTATAGCAGCTATAGCATAAGATGAATTAACATTATCTATAGATATATATAAAGTGCCTACTTTCTTACCTTTTACAACCACTATGGAACCCTTTGTAAGCTTCCATGATTTAGCTGTAAATGTGACCATACAACCCTCACTACCCAATTGCCCTGTAGAGATCAAATTTATCCTCAAGCTTGAAACATGCCTACCATACTTCAGCACCCAAGTGTTTCCATTCTATAATTTAACCTGAAAACTTCCTTTTCCAATAATAATATAGGGTTCATCATCACCAAGGTAAACATTCCCATAATTACCTTGAACATAATCTATAAAATAATGTCTATGAGGGGTAGCATGAAAAGAAGCACCTAAATCTAAAACCCAAGATTCAGCAATATTATCCAAAGAAAGTATAAGAGCATCTTGTAGTACATCACTTGCTACATTTTCTTCTTTATTACCTTCATGTTAGTCCATATCTGATTTATCCTTTCAAAACCAACACTGTTTCTTTGTGTGTCCTAACTTACCACAAATCCAACATTCCATCTTGCCTCTTGATTTAGATCTTGCACCCCCTTTTGATTTTCCATGGTTTCCTCTTCCTTTATTCTTCTACCTTCCTTTTCTCTCTATTTTTAATGTTTTTCTAGATGTGGATGTTTCACTTGTGCTTTTCCTTCACATTTCCTCACTTCGGATAACACCCACCACATCTTCAAACCTTAGTTTAGCATTATTAGGCACAGAGTTACTTACTTCCATTACCAAGCTATTCTAGCTTTCAGGCAAGGAAAAAAGAATAATAAGATCCCTAACTTCATCATCAAAGTCATTTTTTATAGAATTTAATTGACTAGTAATCGTGTTAAACTCATTTAAATGATCTAATACTGAACCATTTTCAGACATTTTCATATTAAATAATTTTTTCATCAAAAATATTTTATTTGAGGTAGAGGATTTTTCATATAACTTGCCTAATGCACTCATAAGACCTTCTATTGTTTTTTTCCTATGATATTTTGAATGCTACAAAAGATGCAAGACACAACAGTATGGTTCCAAGGGCTTTTTGATCTAATAGTTCCTAAGCTTCATCTAACATTGTCGATGGCTTCTTGGCTTGGCCTCCCAATGGAAAATATACGTCCTTCTAGTAAAGGCAATCCTCCATCTACATCTTCCATAATCCAAAGTTTTGTCCACTGAACTTCTCCACCTTAGATTTATTTTCATCCGCCATAGCTCCCACTCGAGGTCAAACCCTTTTCTTCCTATGATTTAAAATTATGCAAACAAAACCGTTGCTTTGATACCACTTATGAGGATAAAATAAAACACATATTTATACCCCAAATTGCATACAAGAAAAACTATGAAATCAATAAATCACACATATAAAAAAATAATCATAAACATGCACAAAATAGGAGACACCTGATTTAACGTGGTTCACCCAAGATGGGCTACATCCACCAAACTTGTCTAGTATATTATTTATTATAATATAAGGGAGAAACAAATCTTGAAAGAAAACCTGTTACACCTCTCTACCTTATTTGCCTCCTCTCTGTGTACAATCACTTTCCTCTTTCATCTCAACCATGTAATAATACATTTTAAGGCAAAACACCTAAACATAACCTCTACCATCATATCTAGAAACCTTTAATCAATGGCCCATATTGACTAAAAAATTATAATTTTAATAAAAATTTCTTTGGGGGCATTTCCCTCAAACACCCATCAAGGCACATGGCCCCCAGACCCCCTGTCAGGGGGATAACCCCACAAACCCTGCAAGGGGGGTAACCCCCCTTGCAACCCCCTATGCCATCATGGATACAAAGAATGGGATCCAAAACCTAGCTAAAATAACATTAGATTTTTAACCTCTAATCTTGGAAGACAATCAAACTCCACACCTAACAATGCATAGACAGTTCATCGATTGGGATAGTGACTTAAAAGATACACCTCTCACTAACCAACTCTTAGTCCATTAAGAGACATTTAACTAAAATAAAAACTTATTACCGTGTCTCCCTCACCCTAGTGGGAGAGAATCCTTTGGGGTTGCTTAGAGGACTCACCCATGTAATTGTAAAGTTTAAGGTTCATCTCTATCCCTCACAGTTTTCCAAAAATGTGTGGTGGATGTTCAGTTTGTTTTCCCACTTAGGGACAAGAAGCTTCTCATCAGGGATTCATCCAACCAACTATAAATTTTATTCCTAGGCCCTGATAAAGTGGAAGGGGGTATTCCAGCATTTATATTCCCATCTATATGTGTTTTTTCATATAATTTATTGATTGGGCTAGTGAGTCATAAGACACACCTCCTATTAACCAATTTTTGGTCCCCTAAGAGATATTTGGTTGTGAGATGACATGCACCATTGTGTCTTTTTTTTTTGAGTGGCATGAAATATTATAGGGGGTGCCAAAATAACTCACTCATGCAACTTTAGGATCTAATGTTTTGTTTCCATCCCTTATGTTTCTCCTATAATATATGGTAAAAAATCAATGTATTTTCCTACTCAAGAACAAGAAGCTTTTATTAAGGGATTCATCTGGCTAACTTAAAATTTTGGTCGTAGGGCTTGATAAAGAGTAGAGGGGGGCCATTCTAATGTTTATCCACCCATATAAATATGTCTATGTAGATGTTTCATTGATTGGAATAGAAAGTCATAATATACGCCTCCCACTGACCAACTTTTGGTCTCTTAAGATACATTTGGTTGCAAGAGAAAACATGTATTCATCTCTCATTTGTCCTGAATTGGGGATAATCATATAGGGGGTGATTAGGGAACTTAACTATGTAATTATAAGTACTAACATCTCATCTCTACCCATCACATATCTCCTGTAATGCATGCCCAATTCAACTAGAGAAACAAGCAAGTTAGTAGGAGAGAGAGTATTTAGTCTAATCATGTTTGAATGTATTTAGAATGTATATACACTAAATAATTTTGTGTTCATGACAAGGTCACTCATCTTGACTCATGCAAAATTCACTGGCAAAGAGGATCTCCATGAAATAAGTGAAGATTCATAAGATATAATCGATTATTTGGAGAGATCCTCTTTGAGGTGCACATCAATATAGTAAGGAAATATTAGAGTCTTTTAGAAGGTATCCAACCACAAACATGGTATAAATTAAGGGAAGTGGATATATATATATATATATATATATATATATATATATATATATATATATATATATATATATATATATATATATATATATATATATATATATATATATATATATATATAATACAAACCCAGCCTCCACCTTTTCCTACCCCTATTATATATGTCATTAAGAGTTAGAGATAGATGGTTATATATGTTGTTAATTGACATTTGTAATGTAGAGCTCTTGAGAAAGGAAGATGACATTGGTTATTATTTATTAATGATATTTATTATAATTCAAAGTATAATTTTTATAGGCACATATTATGAAACTATGATACATCTACAATTATGACAAATCTAAGATTATGTTGTGAGTCAATATGCCTTATTGTTAATTATGTGTGTCACGGTTTGAATCTTGTTGAATTCCATAGAAGCTTCTTAGAGTTAATACTTAATAATGATCTTCATTTTTTTTTCTTATAATTAATCGATCTATTGATTGTATGAATATGAAATTTCATAATTAATAGTTCTTCCAATGATATAAAAAATCAAAATGTCTTTCTAATTTATTTCTTTGGGTCTCTCTTGCAAAAACTTCCTATTACTAACTGTTGTTGCCTTCAGTCTCATTGACTTAATTTTGGTCATATATGGACATTAATATAATTTCTTTCTTTCTTTCTTCCTTTAATAAAATCTATGATAATGTTAATAAAACATCACATAGATCAAAAATCATCACATAGACATGCACAAAAAAATAACTTAATTGAAGGTGGAAGATTCTAAATATGCTCCTATTAAGAATATTATTGAGGATATAAATTTACCTCATATTACAAATGCATACATCTTGGATATCACAGTAGATAGAATTGAAGATATGGTGGAGGGATTAGAGTTGCTCAAGACTCAAGGGACCATTCCCCCTAAGAAATCCAAAGCCTCTATTTTTGATAAGGGAAAAAGGAAGATTAGCAAAGTCTATGAAGAAATAATTGAGGAAATTAAGGGGCAAGATAAGTATAATAAAGAGATTTTTTAGTAACTTGACTTACATATGAATTTTTAGAGGTGGTTCTTAAAAGATCATAACATCCTAAAAAATTACATCAAGAATAAGAATTTGAAAAGAGATGTTCTCAGTGGAAAATAATATATTAAGGAAGTTTTTACTCGGTTGAGAAGAATGGAATAAATGGTTAGCTTCCTCAATTAAGAAAATAATTCCATGAAGGAAAACTTAGATAAAAGCCTCAGTAAGAAATTGCCTTTCTTGTATGGAATGAATCATTTAGATCTTCAATTCAAGGCATGAAAGTGAATCTGCCAGTAAAATGAGCGAGAGAGTTAAAGGTTAATTAAGGGACAAGAATGTTGCTTCTCAATTACAGGATAGGGAATATATGTAAATGGCCTTGAATAAAATGTTGGTTAATTCGGGCAAAGCCCTGGGAGGCCAAATTTTTTAGTATACATCATGTGGTTAGTGTTTCCTTATTGTTGGTTTATTATAACTTGGTGTTTTCATTGTTATGTTTGTGTTGTGGGTTAGTTGTTTCCTTGTGTCATTGGTTATTTTTATAAATATTTATAGTTTCATGTGGCTTTATTAGCCTTGACTAAAGTCCCTTTTTAAAAAACTCCTTTTTACCAATAATGAAAAAAAAATAACTTCATTGTACTCATTATAACATCAATACCTCAATTTCATGAAATTCAAACATTTGAACTATCTATGAACATTCACATAACCATGCTTGAAAACTTATTATTTTATGAATACTTTTGAGAAGGATAACATGTATGTAACAACATGTTCAACAAATGATAATGACATATAAGAATTAACTATGTATACATGAATTATATCAATGTATGATTCAAATAGTATATATGTGTATGCAAATTATGTCATAATGACATAAAAATAGGATATATTGAGATACAATCTAGACCACAATATACATATGCAAAATGTGTTATATAGGCATAAAATGTGGGCCATATTGGCATACAAAATAGATTGTGCCTACAACTACTCCTAACATAATAACTAGATCTCATGATCCTCATTGTCTCCAAGTATATTATGCTTCATCGTAAGAGATTCAGAATCAAGGGTGATGCATGACTCATTACAGGGAGAAAATCTCCCTTTAGCATGTGAGGGATTGAATGCCTCTTCCACAACATCAGAAAAATGTGGTGTCTGACAACATATGAAACAGAAATTTTAATGCATTAAAGTTATATATGTAAAATGATAGAATTACCATGAACAAAATTTTATGACAAGGTGATTCTGGACACACCCCATGCCACCTAAATAGATGTCTTGGGCTGCATGACCATGAATATATCCATGATTAAGAATCCTATGGAGCATACATATATGGTTAGATTTTTATGTACATACAAATATTAATATGATGTAGAGTATCATTACTTGAAGTTAAAAAAACAATTTTACTATGTGTTCTCACCAGTCTTTGTCTCTGATTCAAGTTCTGCTAGAGAGATAGTGGATCTTGGGATGAAACCGTAACATCAGTCAAATATTATTCTGATTCATGCAGTGTACCCATAGCATCTCTCATCATCTATAAAACCAACAAATGAAAGAGTTCAATTATGAATCAAATAAAACTAAACCTAGTTTAAGATAAATCAAAATTAATATTATTCCTTTTGTATATAAAGAGAAATCTAGAGAGGGATAGAAAGAGAGAAAAAATATTCATTTTGTACAAAAACTATGGTGTATACAAAATATATAACAAATTCATGTAATTTGTAACTTTCCAAACCTGAGTGTAGGGTACTACAATGCTAATTGTAGCCTCAATAACAAAATCTAAGCTAGTTGAGGTACCTAAGATATCAATGATCATCTATACAAGTAACAAAGGAAATTTCAGTCAAATGTTAGTCAATTAATTAAAAATATACTAAAAAAATTAATATTATTTTACATACATAAAAATTAAACTTGTTTCAATTACAAATGGTGAATTAGATAAGCTTTGTATAATTGGTTGTGTGTTAACGGGAGGTGATGAATAAATTGTAGATGGCATATAGTTTGGCATGCTAGTGTCATGAGGTGTTAAATTAATTACACATGATGTATAATATGGAATTCTACTGTCCTAATTTATTGAATCAACTAAAGATGGCTTATACTTAGGCATGTTGGTTGCCTAGGGTGCCAAATAAAATATAGATGAAATATATTATTTGGTACTAGTGTCTATAAATGTTGAAGCAACTATAAATTATATAAACTATTGGGTATTATTTTGATGCACAAATGTAGGTTAGGTATCCATAGGTGTAACCCATGTATGTCTAACCTGAATAGGAGGTCTGATACACTTCTTCCCATATGATGTGTAATGATGTACAGGAATAGTAGGATGATTTTTAGTTATGCCACTACTAGTATGAGGGACACTAGCACCAATAGTAGGAGGGACACTAATAGATGTGCCACCACATGTAGCTTGTGTATAAATCCTCAGTGTATGCATCTCATGGTCAATCATAACCTATGTGATACTAGTAATTACCTTAAGGGTGTCCATCTATGTACTATGATGCAATTTTTTTAGGGATAGAAGTATGTGTTATTGTCCTTCTATTTTTATGAACTTGGTTATGAAAATTTTGGTCCTGCCTATCACTAGGTCTATCAAATGAGGACCAACCCCCCTACCCTGGGAGGCCTTCATGTTGAAATAATTTGGGATTTTATGTAGCATAAATTCACAATAAAGTTTTATCAAAAAAAATTATGGAACCTCATTATTATTGCATGAAGACTTTTCAAACAACATCCACCACCTATCCCAAAAGTTATTTTTTATCTCTGTATGAATAGATCAATTAATGCTAATATGTTTGCAACTCATTGGTGGTGGTTGGTTGGTTGGTTTCAGGATTAAGAAATAAATCACAAACTTTTTATTTTTTTATCTTTTTTTCAACATCCTCATGAAAATTTATCAGAATAATATTGTTTCAACGCCTCTCTTTAATGCAACATTGCATTAAGTTGTGAAGTGAAATTTCACACTTCATTAAAAATAGCCTCCAATATACAGGTAAGTGAATTGCATGCACTATGACTTAAAGAGTGATACAAGTTATTGATAATAATTTTAAATTGTTATTTTTTTACATTATATTTTTCATACAATCGAGCTTCTTCTGTGAAGTCAAACTATTGAGGGTTTTGATCACAGTTTTTTTAAACATTTTCTTTAAGTAATGGGTCCATAAAATTTTATATCTAGATTTATAAAAATAACAATTTTCTTCAAGCAATATGAGAGAATTTAATGAAAATTTAATTTCAATACTTTACACATAAATACATATAAATGCAAACCCAAAAATAAAAATTTAACAATCAACATATCTAAGACCATGATTTAAATGTGGAATCAAGTTGATGGGATGCAATTCTAAAACACACACATCCTCTTCTTGATGTTTCAAAATGTGAGAGCTCCAAATGGGGGATAGTGAATTGCAGGTTTGGGAAAAATTTGGTAGAAAACTATGTTTTCTAAAGGGTGTACACCCTTTTAGAGCCACAAAGGGCATACACCCTTTTTGAAAAGGGTGTATGCCATTTTTATTTAGAATTATTGTTGACGCATTGGATTGCACCCGGGTGTAGGATGCCTAGCTCCTGCCCTTCCACACGCAACAATGGAAACTCCCCTCTCACCTATGGGACCAGCAAAGCTGGAGGGGAGAGTCTCTAGATAAGGGCTAGCTCCCTCTGATGTATCTTTTAGGCCCTAGTTTCTCCTACTGCTAACAAATAAAATTAAAAAGGGGGGGATGAAAAGGGAGAGAGAGATGCTGAAAACAAAACCTAAGCCTACAAAATGGAAAGGTGATACACCAAAAAATGTTGACCCACCCAGCCTGAATATACACTTTTCACCAAAAAGAAGCGCCCAGACACTTCATCTAAAGTCAGAAGCTCTTCTATAACAATCAGCTAGGGGTCTATGGAAATGCAGGGAGGAAGAAACTACCAAAGGCGTCCTGAGACACACTTATGGTAGCCTATTCATAGGCACCTACATTCTCCTGTAGACACTTCTAGCAGACCTGCAGAAAGGAGACTCCACAATGCATTGGACATGTTGTGATCGATCTGTGAAAGCATGAAAGACAATGACTTAACACAAAATAAGAAAGCAAACATATACTTTAAAGTGCAAGTCCAAATAGAGGTAAAAATAGCTAAGTTCTGATTCAAGGTAAAAACTAGCAGTGCTCTGCCTTACAAGCTCGAGAAATTTTTGGGCAGAGTTTTGCCTTAGGGATGAGAGAATGGATCCTTTCTCCAATGAGAAATTTTACAATATATATAAAGAGGAAGAGAAACTGGTACCTCCTGGAGAAGATTTTGGCACCCCTTTTTTCAAGTGGCCCATGTACGTTCTGAACCTTGGGAAGAGGAAACTGTCTGATTGTCGGCTCTTGCTTTGACTTTGGCATTCCATCTTAATGTAAAAAACATGGACACCTCTTTTCTGCAATTAGACTACTCTTTATCCCCTCATAAATTCCAGCTGGATAAAATAGGTCATGCCACTCATCTAGCAATAACTCACCTCCTGCTTTGTCTCTTTCTACTTTTTTAGCCCTCAAGGGTGATCTTCTAGCAGGTCGCTACATTCCTTAGGCTCTTTCCATGGTTGGCGCTTAGGTAGTTCAAAAAAAATAGCTATTTCATTATGTTAATTTTGACATTCGCGTACCTGTCACCCAATGGCTAGTTCATCTCCTTAAAATTGATGGCTTTCAGGATGTCACCATCCTTGACAAGATCTGTCGGGTCTTTTCTGTGGGGTTTTTCTGCTTCGTGGGCTTTTGTTTCACAGGTCTTTTACTTTGGGCCTTTTCCCATGAATAAAAAGTATGTGGGAATTGGCCACTTTGACTTTCCCCAAATTCCTTCGGGCCCTTTGAACTGCAGCCTCCCCTGAATTCCTTCAGGCTTTTTGTCCGAAGGAATTCCTTCGGATAAAAAGTCCAAAAGAATTTAGCCTCAATCAAAATTTTGAGACATTGACCCCTTTGACTGCCTTTGAAATGTTTCTTGCCCTTTGCAAGGGCTCCTTCCCTTCAGCTTTGGGATGCCTCATTGAACCATTCACTTGAACCACTCGTTGAACCAGTTCAATGGTTCAACACTGTGCATCGAGCGAAGTGGTTGAACCAAACATTGAACCTGAAGCCGCTTAAACTTAAACATTGAACCTAGCATTGAATTAAATGATTGAACCAACGCGTT
This sequence comes from Torreya grandis, assembly GCA_037957365.1. Classification (NCBI taxonomy): domain Eukaryota; kingdom Viridiplantae; phylum Streptophyta; class Pinopsida; order Cupressales; family Taxaceae; genus Torreya; species Torreya grandis. Next base: position 2,828,259 of record JARHVA010001030.1, read on the forward strand.
GAATTGGTTCAATAGTTCAACACTGCGCGCTGATGAACTTACTGATGAACCTTGCACTGAACTTTTGTTTGAACCATGTGATGAACCCGCCAATTGAACCAAAGCCGATTGAACCAAGCGTTGAATCTGAAGCCACTTGAACTTAAACATTGCACCAATGGTTGAACCAAGCAATGAACCAAGGCCGATTGAACTAAGGCTAATTAAACCAAGGCATTGAATTGGTTCAATGGTTCAACACTGCCAACCTTCTTCATGATTTTCTTCAGACAAGATCCTGAAGAAGCCTTGTAAAACCCAGCACTTTCTGAAACTGATTTTTCATGTGCCATTAGACTAACCTACAGAGTCCATAGAAAAACTTCTTTACATCCAAGCTCTGCAGAGTCCATAAAAATGGACCTGCTGAGTTTGTAGAAATTTTGCAGAGTTCGTAGAAATTCCACCTGCAGAGTTCGTAGATTTTCTTGGACTTGTGCAAAATCAAAAAATGAAATGGCCTAGAACAGCAGGGACAGAAGGGGACCAATTTTTGGCCTGTTGGGCAAAAAATGGTCAACAACTATGCCAAATAAGTTTAAGCATGGACATTTTTAAAAAAGGACATATGCCCTTTGCAAATAAAAATTTATCTTTCCAAGTTTGTCATCTTTTTTGTCTCCCATCTTTGTGCATCTACCCACCTTTTAGATATGTTTTTGACTAGCAAGCTAAAGTAACTCATATCCAACACAAGGTCACTCATCTTAATCAATAAGAATCCACAGACACATTATTGGCAGGATTATATAGTCTTTCTCATATCTAATAACCCTTATTAACAAGGCATGTCAATTTACTCATGCATAAGGGTTTTAGTAATTAAGTTTGATCCATTAAAAATTTAACTCAATGACACCTCAAAATTTATGCCAAGATACAATCCAATAATTTAATAACAAAGTGTTTTTATATTTCATAAAATTAGTTACCATAAATATATATCTATTTACTTTTCAATTATACTTATTCAAAATAAAAGTAGAGTAACTAAAACTCATAGCAAATCATAGTGTTAAAAATTAGATCATGTCTCATGAAGTTCCTTTAAATTTTTAAAAACAAAATATAATAAAAATCCTATTTATATATCATTATACCTTATCATAAAGGTATTTCCAAGCACACAAAATTAATGATAATATATATATATATATATATATATATATATATATATATATATATATATATATATATATATATATATATATATATATAATATGTTCATGGAAGAATTCATATCTATGACCAATTACTACTTATCTCAAAATTAAATTATCTAATTCAAGGATTTAGTTAAGTAACATTTTCATTTGAGAGAATCTAATTGTTTAAGAGGATATCAATAATTGGCACAAATTTAGTATTTTGCCTCTTTTAAAAAAAATCTTTCGAAGCATAAACTAACTAGTTTAAATAGTTATCTATTACACTCAAGAAAAATTTATTTTCTTCCTCAATATTAATAATATTAAAAACATAGATTTTAAGAGACCTAATCTTACTTATAATAATTCAAGGAGAAAATATGTATAAACAATTTGATGTATAGAAATTTTTTTTATCATTCCACCTATTTAGTGAAGACGAAACATGAACAACTTAACTAAGTATAGTTTTAATTATAACTCCATCACTCATTATAATCTTAGTAACATGAGGTTATGTGAGGTCTTTGATTCCAATGCTTAAATAATATTAATATGAAAATATTAAACTTGAGGAAGGGGTAAACATATTTAATTCACACAAGGAATGAGCCTATTTGGATGAACCATATTCAAGGTCTCATTTCTAAAAACATGACCCAACCCAAGGTCATATCTTCAAAATTATAATAATAATAGTAGAATTAATAAATTATAGTCCACATTTTACATCTAGAGAATAAATAGCTCCTGTTATTATATCCCAGTCTAGATTCATGAATCAAGTTTTGAATTTTTTTGAAATAATCAATTCAACCAACATTTCTATATTCAATACATAATAATGAACACCACAGGCGTTCCTTATGGTCATACATTTTCACAAACTTGTTACACATATTTGAGTAGTATTGTCTGGTATAGGTTAATTTCATGTATCTTTTTTAAATAATGCATAAAGATATTTTATAATCCAGATAGATTAATAATGATAGGTTATATTCTTAAATACAAGGAAATGTTAACACCTTTAAATTTGAGCTAATAGAATTTTAATATAACAATTCACTATATTTATATCAGACAACATCTAACTACCAGAACATACAAAAAACATACTTGCACATTGTTTTGGTTTTTAGAGATAGGCTTATTCTTGGGAATAACACACAAATTTTACTAAGTGATAAAAAAATCTAGGGGCTAGAAACTTGAACTTGTATCACCATAGCAACTTGATGTTCTATCTTCACGACTTCCTAATGGTTACTCTCTTAGACATTAGATTAATACCAAAAATAATAATTTATAAAATTTATGGTCAAAATGGGCCAAAATATACTTTTAGATGGTCAATGTATTGAATGTATACTTATTAAGAAATTGAATTGTCGAATGGTAGTGTTAAGCATGAATCATAAGTCCTCAATATACATACAAAGTAAAATCAACATAAAAGATAAAAATATCTTATCTCTATAGGCTAAACTATTGTAGGACACCTAAAAATAATCTCTCTCAGCTAATTAAAAGAAACATCTTTAATAATAAAATATAACCAGAATCTCAACATAAAATGATGATCAAAAAATGAAAAATATCCATATATTAAAAAATTCAAAATGCAATTAACATATATATCTCAAATAGATTCCAATTACTTATAATGTATATAGAACCATATAATAATGTAACTATCTATATGCATTTGAAATTAATAAATACATCTCAAACAAACAATGGTGTATGCATTACAGAACTAATTTTAAGTCTCCATAATTCAAAACCTTACATTTTATAATTTTAAAGAGAACAAGGCATTGGTATGTCTATAATTATTATTCCTAATAACAACTCTTTTAATTATATCCTAATATAATAATAAATAATAAGTTTACACCAAATAATAATTAATCTCTAATATCAAATTAAAAAAAAATTGGGTTGGTATAAGACAACAAAAATTGTGAAAATTAAATCTTGCATTTACTAGTTTTCTTGAAGATGCATTTAGCATTCCCTTTCATGAACTACTTCTTATAAAAACCTTATATAATAACATTCACTATATTTAGCCTCTAATGGGCATTAATAACTATTCTATTTGTTTAAATATCTAACATCATTTTTCAATAAGTTATCATCTCATCTCTCATGATGAATGCAATTTTTTTTGTTTTTTTGAAAGTTAATTTATGTACTCAATATTATCCATTATTTTGTATTTATTGTACTTAAAATATTCTAGGAATAAATGGGAACTCATATAAAATTTTAAAAATACATGCATGGCCTAGTAGTTAGGGAATACCTAAAGGAAATGTGACCCTGAGATTTTTTTTAATTTCAGGGTATGCATAGAATAATGTCCATGAATAAATTAAAAATTTTAAGGGGATGCATTTTCACATCATAGTTATTCATATTCAATAATCATGTCGTATCATACATGTAATAAGATGTAGCTATGGTTAACAAGATGAAATTATGTCTATGACTCATTCTACAAAGAAGCAGACTAAAAAATCTATAAGCCATGTAATTATGGAATACTCTCTCTCTCTCTCTCTCTCTCTCTCTCTCTCTCTCTCTATATATATATATATATATATATATATATATATATATATATATATATATACATACAAGGCTCAACAGAGCCATGAAAACCTTGTTTTCTTCCACCGAAGATGAAATTTCCTTTCTAATTGACTATGGTATTGTCTTTCATATGAAACATAAATTTTGAGAATCAAATCAAACAAACATGACATCATCCAAGAATTTTTATTTCTATCTTAGATTCCCAAACCAAACAATTCTAATTTTTATGAGAGGATTAGCTTAAAACATGAATCGATGAGAACTAGAAAATGATCATTACAAATCATAATAATTAATGATGGCTATCATCATAGGTGAATGGGGAAATAATAAAATGGGTGCCTACATTTTAGTTACATTTTATGTGTGTGTGTGTGTAATTTTTATGGATATTTAATACAAAATATTTAATAAAATTTCTTTCATGATGAAGACTACACTTTTTTATTGAATATTTATCTTTCTAATATTTTATTTGTAATGTGTGGATACTAATTAAATTATACCATAGTTTCATTCACCAATACAATACAAGAATTTAGGTTCATAGAAGTGATTTCTAATAGTCTTAATCAAGATGACTTCAAGCTAAGGTATAAAAAAGAAGTATATTTATTTATAAGGATACTTTTAGAAGCCAAAAAAATGCAATGAGGGACCTAACCACTATAAAACAACCACTATGTTTATATTACCACTCTCTTGGTGACATTATCTCTTTTGGTATAATAATAATGGTATTTTTAAAATAATATAATGCCATAAAATAAAGGTTCTAATAAAACTATAAAAATAAATCCTTCCTTGACATTGGCCAGTTATATAAATAATGACAGTATGATAAAACTTAGGAAAGGTGATCAAATTTATACAAAGGTTATAATCAATATATGTTTTCTTTAATTTTTATAGAAGTCAAAGTGCAACTATTTTTTTTTCTTGGCCTTAAACTTTAAGGTCAATATGTATGCTAATAGGGTCCAATTGAACTCAATTAACTAGTTTCATCATATTGTTAAGATCAATTAAACACTAGTACTATCTTGTTAGTCACTCATTATTTATCAATTATCAATCCAAAGTGTAATTTTAAGGGTTGAAAAGTCTATAGGGTCTTATTTGTAATTATTTCATTGGTAAAATCAATTGGAAAAGATATCCATTAAATAACTTGTCTGAAAAAACTATGATAAGAAGGCTATAAGGTCTATCCTTCACAAGGGATTAGAGTTTCCTCCAATTTAATTGCATGTGTAAAAATCACCATAAAAAAAGATTAAGTAAATAAATCTCAAGAAGGCCTTGATAAAACATGAGGGCCATTACATCCCCTTACCCTTATAAATGCACCATCCTTAATGCGACAATAAGGATCATTCATTTAATGATGTCAAAACTACACACTTGATTTATACACCTCTAAGTAGCATTCATATTTTCATATATTTTATCAATTTAATTAAATTAGTGGAGCTATATTATCCAATTTGGGACAAAAGTAATCTACTAGAATGTAATTTTAGGAACTTTTCCTATAGATTACTAGTTTCACTCGATTTTACATTAAACATGGTTATATTTCTTTGACAAAATCAAGGATTTTTATTAAAAAAACACATAATTTTGATATAAAGGAGAGATAATTTCTCAAATTTAGCATATAAAAAAATCTTGGGGCAAATTTTCTCATAAGAATCACACTTTTTGACTATGATTCACTTTGTAATCAAAGTCAGTTAACATATAAGCTCACAATAGAATTTGTTTCAAAACCTATACTCAAGATGGTATACCCTAAAGGAATCATAAATCATAGGAAAATCCTCGTTGGGTAGAATAATAAAATCTCAACATAATCACATAAATGTGAAAGCAACTCAAGCATCACAATGCAATCAAGAAAGTTTAGCAAGGCAGAATATCAATTTAGTAATGGTTAAAATTTTGAGAAGATATTAGAGGTTCAAGTCATCATGAAATTACAATTAATAATGGCACATGTAGCATGGTATGACCAATAAATAAGATATCACCATCATCATCATGCTTTAATGCAATGTTATGGGATTTTTGTAAAGCCCACGGATGCCAAAATCATATTCACATAAATTTGTGCCTCTTCACACAATAATTCATATCTGACCTAAGATCCTAATTTATATGTTATAATAAGCATGGCTTTATTCATGGCTAATATCTTATGAAAATATCTAATCATGCATTTAACAATGATTTATTTACCAATCAAAAGTTTCTAAGTAATATTATAATTTACACACGAAACTTTGCCTTTATCATTTGTTATTTTAACTCAAGTCATGTACATATTCAAGGAATATGTTAACATGTTCATGCAATATAAAATTTTAATAAAATAATAAATACATTCAAATAAAGGTGTACTAATCAATTACCGGGTTGTCATGGTCTCATGATCCAATATAGACACATCCCATTGCCATTTAATGATCTTGATATGTAGTCAAAAGTTATAATAATTGTAGAAAGGAAACAAATATGCAACCTCCCAAGGCCCCAAGTTCCATTTTTTATCCATCTAGTCATTGATTAATATGCATGTGTCATAATAATTGTAGGAAGGGAACTAGCAAGTAGCCTCCTAGGCCAAAATTTCCTCCTCAAGTCCATTCAATAAGGTATAAACTTTAAGGAAAACCAACATGCAACACACATGGGCCCAATCTTCTCCTTCGATAACTCATGATAATTTAGACATTTTATTTATATAGGAATGTGGAAGTAGATTTAGTGTTGGGCTTGATAATCCCTCTCGGCTCCCTTCAATAACTAGGAGTATAAGTAAGCAACCCATAAGGCCCCAAGTTTATCCTAGCATCTCATTAGTCATTAGTACACCTAATGTCTACATCCATTCATGTCATTAGATTAGCGACCAAGAACACATGTGGATATGATAATGTAATTACCATAGTAGTCTTGCATGGATCATACATAAACACTCAAAATATCCATGGATAGTCCATATTTGGTTAGATAACATATTTATATAGCCCTTGGTCATTGATAATAATGATTAAATTCATATAAATATAAAATCACAAACATGTAAGACAAAAAATTAGATTATTTTTCTTATTTTCATGTCCATTCATCATTTAATATTAGTTCTCAATGGTTATGATTGCATTTAATTCATGTCATAATAATGAGAGAGAGTACAACCTACAAAACAACTAACCAATGGAAACAATAATTTACATGTTTGATCAAGCATGCAATAAGATACTTATAACAAGTTATAACAATGATTATAACCAATGCATTCATAAATCAATAATAATAGATCCATCTCTTGATGCCAATAATCATGTAGAATATAATGAAAAGGAATCATTTCAATATTCATTATAAATAAGGTCATCAACACAATAGTCCATCAAGATTATCTATATTATAGTAAATGCAACCCACCACAAAATATGGCAATCCCCGTGTGACAATAAATCATACTACTAAAAATTATTGGAGAGAAAACCTAGTTAAGCAACTTGCTAATAACATCAACTTAATTGAGGCATGGTAGATGGGACATGACACTCTATTACATAAAAATGTCAAATAATTTATGGATAAGGTGCCTTAGTGTCATAAGTTTCCTATGGGTGAATATTTCTCATTGAGGACTTTACACAAAATATAATTAAGGCTCACTGCAAGATAAGAATGAACCATCAAATATAATTTGCCCAGAGCACCTACTATTGAAATATTAACTCGGATGCCATAAATTTAACACACTAGTTGACACCCAAATTATATATATATATATATATATATATATATATATATATATATATATATGTCATTATTTAGTTATAGGATATAGGGACAACTCCTCTTATATATACAAGAATGTTTAATATCAAAATAAATATTTAGCTTAGTTAAGTTAAGCATATTACTAACCAAGTCATAAATTAGTTAGATCAATAATCATTTTTATGATAAAAAAGGCAATTAATTCTTAATTTACTCAATTCAATATGATAGATGAATTGATATCACTTATATAGTTAACACCAAGATAGGTTCCATAATCAAATATCAATTGCCATAAAAAATATATAGCTATGTACTTTTTTATATATGTTTTGACTGACAAGGTAGAGTAAGTCATATCCAACACAAGGTTAAGGACTATCATAACTCATCTTAATCAATACGAATCCATTTTTGTCATTATAAATAGAACTATATAGTCTTTCTTGTATCTAATAACCCTTATTAACAATGCATGGTAATTTATTTAAACAAAAGCGTTATGTTAAATACCTCTAATCCATTGAAAAATTAACCCAATGGCATGTCAAAAGGTGTGCGAAGATACAATTACATAATTTAATAACAAGGTTTTTTTATAATTCATGTGATTAGTTACCATAAATATATAACATACACTTAGGAAAGATTGATTTTCTTCCTCGATATTGACAATATTAGAAACATGGGTTTTAAGAAACCCAATCTTTTTTATAATAATACAAGGAGAAAAAATGTATAAATAATTTGATGTATAGTAAACTTTTATCATTCCACCTCTTTAGTGAGGAGGAAATAGGTACCACCTATGAAAAATCTAGTCTTAATTATAACTCCATTACCTATTCTAAGCTTAATAACATGAGATTATGTTAAGCCTTTGAGTCAAAGGATTAAATAAGACTATTATCAAAATATTGGACTTGAGAAAGGGTTTAAGATATTTAATTTTCACAAGGAATGAGCCTATGTGGACAAGTCATGTTCAAGGTTTCAATTCAAAAAAAAACCCAACGCAAGGTCATATCTTCACAATTGCAATTGTAATAGTACAATTACTCAATTATGGTTTAGGTTTCACATCTAGAAAGTAAATAACACCTATTATTATTTTTCAAGTTAGGTTTAGGAATCAATTTTTAAACTTTTTAAATAACCCATTAGGGTAACAGTTATGTATTCAATACATAATGAATACCACTGGGTTTTGTTATGTTCATATATTTTTACATCCTTGTTAAACATATTTAACTAATATTGTTTAGTTTAGAGTAATTTCATGTCTCTTTGTTTAGTAGTGCATCAGTAAGGATATTTTATAATCTAACTAGATCACCAATGATAAAATATATTCTTAAATACAAATTTAATCATGTTAACACCTTAAAAGTTGAGCTAATAAATCTTCTATACAACAATTCATGATATTTATTTATAAAAACATCCAACTATCATAACATACAACAAATCATACTTGCACATTATTGTGGATTTTAGAGATAGGATAAGTTACGAATTGAGAAAAATTACATGGGCTAGAACATTGATTTTGTATTGCCATAACAACTTGATGTTCTAGCTTGAGATCTTCTTGATTGTATTAAAATTACTCTTTTAGGCATTATCTTAACACCAAAAACAATAATTTATACAATCTATACTTGAAATGGACCAAAATCTACTTGTAGGTTGTCAATGTACATTAAATGTCTATTTCTCAAAACATTAAATTTGTAAGTAACAGGGATAAGTGTGAATCATAAGTATTTATCTTACATACATAAAGAAATCAACATAAAAGTTGGCAATGACTTATCACTATAAGTTAAATACATGTAAGACACCTAAAAGAAGTCCCACTTAGATAACTAAAAGAAACACCTTAGAATGATGATCAGAAAATGAAATATATCCATATGTTAAGGCATTTCAAAATAAAATTACTATTCAATACATCTAAAATATAATCAAATTACTTATAATGTATATATAACCATAGAATAATGTAACTATCTATGTGTTTAAAATTAAACAATACATCTTTATGTCCAAAACTATTGTTCCTAACAAAAACTACATTATGTCCTAAGGTTACAATAATGAATAAGTTTTCACCCATACTTGGGCTCTAATATCATATATATATGAAGTATGGACATAAAAAAATGTTATAATTAAATATTCCATTTATTGCTTTCGTTTGAGATGCATTTTTATTCCTTTTTATGCATGGCTTTGTATACAACCTTATTTAATGCCACTCACCATCTTTGGCCTTTAATGGACATTAATAGCTAGCATATTTTAAAATTATGAGAAATCACACCACTTTATCACATTTGGTTCTTTAGTAGCAATAGAAAAGTTAAGAAAAGTTAACTATTATCTGATTAGTTCAAAGATCTAACATAATTTTTAAGAAGTTATCATGTCAATTTTTCTTGATTTTTTTTTCCGTTTTTTTTTTAATTGTTTTTTAGGTGAAAAATAATTTATTTGTAATAATATTCATTATTATTTTTATTTTATTGAGAGGGGTTGAATAATAAATATAAATTCATATAATTTTTTTTAAATGAATACATGCATTGCTTCAATGAAATCTGGGCCTAAGAAATGTGTAAATTTCAAGGTACACATAAAATAACATCTATAGATAAAATTAAAATTTTTAAGGGGATGTCTTTGCTCATCATATTTATTCCTATTCAAGAATTAGAACGTAGAATACAATTAACAAGATGTCTTAGTAATTGTGATATTAATAACTATAAAATATTAATAATATAATAGGTATAATTTTGACCAATGGGAAACAAGGAAGAATCACTTAGATCTATAAAATCTCTTTGCCCATCACATTTAATTATTCGTATTTGCATTCCTAGAGTGCCTTAGTCAACCATCTCGACATATCTATATGTTATTCCTCCCTAAAACCACCTTGGAAAAATTTATCTCTCAAAATAATCAGTTAAAAATATGTAGTTTGAAACAACAACCCATTCAAGGCCAATATATCAGCATACAGTTGGTGATAACTTTCTTTGATTGCTTCCCAATCTCAAAAATCTCATGTTGCACTATCTATCCACCTCGAACTTAAAATAAATGTTCAACCTCTCTAAGAAAAATAGTCCTTACCCAACATAATATCCTCTAAAAGGTTTAATAAAGCCATGAAAACCTTTTCTATTTCCACCATAGAGAAAAGTCTCTCTTCTTGACTATGTTATTATCCTTCATATGAAACATTTATTCTGATAATCAAGAAAAACAAACATGATAACAACTAATCATTTCTATTTCTATCGCAAATTCTCAAACCAAACAATTTTACTTTTTATGTTAGGTTTGGCTTCCAAATCCTTTAAATGGAGATCAAATACTAAAACATAAATCGATGAGCACTACAAAATGCCTTTTTTACAAAATATTGAGATTTTTATTTATTTCTATCTGATTGGAAGTGGCTGGCATGGTGTTGTCATATGAGCATTATAAGTAAAATGTGTAGACATGTGATTGGTAGACAAGGGCAGTTATTTAGTGGTAGATAGCAAATTTCCTTCACCTAGCACTGCCCTTCCAAAACAAGGCTAAGTTTTTTAATATATACATATATTTCCATTGGAATATAATATCAATAAAACTTTTATTTTTTTAAATCTTTAATGCTTTCACAATCCATACAAATCAATTACAGTTATTCCAAAAACACTGTAATTGATTTTTATTTTTATTTTCAATTTATAATCGTATTTTACCAATGTCCCTTACACTAGAAAACTTAACTATAAGGTGCCATGATAGGGATGGATGGCCTATAAAATCACATCGTAAAATAAGTGCCAAATATGGGTTGATAAATCATTGCAAATCATAATAAATAATGATGGATGTCATCATAGGTGGATAAAATAATATGGATAACTATCTTTTAGGTATATGATCCTCCAAAAAAATATAACACGTAAGATTTAGTGAGGGTCAAAGACATGAGATTATATAGGGCACTCTCACATTTCTAACAAAACTAAGGGCATCTTTTTTCAAATTTTTTTTCTTCTAAATTTCAATAAATTATTGATTGATTGGACATTATCCACTTATAAATGTCCTTGTAGGGTTTTGCAGGTACATTGGAGGAGTTTTAGGATCTTCAAGAGTGCAAACTTTTATATCGACTCTCTATTTGTTTTACATTGATATGTATGCAAAATCATATATCAAAGTGGGGCATTAAGTAGACACCTAAAAATAGATTGGGGACATTTATTAGTCATATAATTGCATTATTCTAGAAGACATGTTTATTGCTTATTGGTCTAGATTACACTTTATTGGCACATTTTTGGGGTCTTTAGTTTCTAACTATTGTATGTGGCCCCTTCTCTCTCCCCTCTTTCTTTCTCTTCCCCCTTTTTTCCTTTGTGTTTCTACTGGTCCGCTATAACCGTACAATGTACATTTTGGGGGGAGGGTGTCATGTGAGTACATCTTAGTGCACCCATTCCACGTAGTTCCATCTAGTCAACATTTTTACTTCTTGTGTGACAATTTTTGCATCAATAGGGTTCTAATTTAAATTCAAGAGGTCTATAAATACATAGGTCAATTAGTACATTTTAGACATGAAGACATACAATGAATGTGCACAAGAAATCACTTCAAGCATTTAAAATAAACATTCAAGAATCTAAGGAAATCTAAATAACATCTAACATTTACTATTGTGTTCTATAAAAATCAAGTATTCATTGTACATTGAAAGTCATAGAATATTATACATTAGACCACACTAGATTACCTCATTGAATTGCATTATGCTTGGCATGTTGTTTTCAATATTGTGAATAGTTGAGGACATTGATAATTAATTGGTGCTTAAAAGACATTTTCCTTGAACAAAGGCCCTAAAACAAAGCTTTCACTAATATTTTGCAAGTTAAATTTCCCTAATAGGGTCTCGAAGGAAGAGTCAATTTCCCACAAGTTATTTGTCTAACTAGCTCCTAAGACAGACTTTTTCATTCAAATTAAAGGCTTGTGTGAATTTTAATCCATAGTATTCTATTACCACCATAAATCGAACCCAAATCAATGGTCTCAAAATATTTTCAGGCCTTAAAGGCTCGTGATGCAAAATTTAGTCTGAAAGCCACATAAGGCTTTATAAACCATCACTTTGATTCCATGTGCACCATGGATCTAAGTCCACATGTCATCCTTTCATGGACCTTTGAAGCCTAAGACCCACTACCATGTCTAAAGGCCCAAAATCCTTTCTTTGAGCTGATAATTTGATGACTCATGTCCCTTCATGAGTAAAAAAAGGCCCAACTCATTAAAAAATCCTTCTACACCCAAAAGGCCATTTTGATTGAATGACTATCAATATTCGTCATGCTTTAATGGATCCAAAGCATTATGCACTATTAAGAAGCCCAAAGGATCCTTTGGTTATATATCTTTGATGAATTGATGATTTCAAAAGTAAATGCAAGTTAAGTGGGTCTTTCTTGGATCGCTCCTACATCACAAAATTATGCTAACCTAATAGATGTCCAAAATGTCTCTTTTGCCCTAGTGGAAGATGCAAAATAAAAGAAGTTAGTGCATGAGGGCATAGCAATGGATTAGGGGTCAAGGATGAAAAATAAAGAATCAATAGCGGCCTAGAAATGACCTCCAAGGGAAGATACCTCAAATCCAAGACTCGGACTTCAAAAAAGTTTTGAAGAGTCAACTAATTTGTTGCTAGAGACTATGCAATATCTCTTGCAACCCAAACACTGCCCAGATATAAAGTAGGTTGCACAGGGTATATGAAAATATTTTGTTTCTATAATACCCTTACAATATGAGAATGTTACACAAATGGAAGGCATTTTAATAAAATTTGGACGAGCACTTGAAAGTAAGTAGGGAGCTAGTTGTGCATGCTCATGTTCAGTTCAGGATGTATGGTTGTCCCTTATGAATGGTTACCCTAAGTTGGACATGTTGAGAAGTGTTGTCATTGATTTCAAATTTGATGTCATTAATGTTAATGTGCAAGTCATAGAGATAAGTTTAAGGAAGCCCAATGTATCTTCTATTGAGAGAAAATTTGAAGGCAATTTAATGATTTTTTTGTTGGTTGTTGTCAAGGTTGTTGTAGTGGTGTGAGAATGCTCTTGTTTGATAGCATCATTGAGAGGTATGACATTGTTTGAGGAGCATGTAAGTCATGTGAGAAAGGTATAAGAGCATCAAGAAGTGTTTCAAGGTTAGTTGTCAAGTCTCAAGTGCTTGAGAAGCCTAGTCATGACATTAATCATAGCATGAAGAAACTTTGTGAGAATGTATGTGTATGTTGGCTTGGTAAGATGAGTGCACACAAGCATGAATAGATGTATGAGGTTGATTGATCAAGTATATGAGGCATTTAAGCACTCATGTGAGTCTTAGGGTGAGCCTACAGGAGTAAGACCTATAGACCTAGTATGTAACTAGACCATTTCTAGACCCTACTTGACCTAATGAGGCATTATGATCTATTGTCAAGGTCTATTGTTAGGTTGTGGAGCTAAAAGCTTCACCAGGATGCGAACAGGAGGAGTTAAGGAGGTTTTAGAGTGTTTGTTGAGTGTTACAGTCACCAGCATCGGTCAGGCAAACCGACGTCGGCAGGGTACAGACAGAAGGCAACCGACGTCGGTTAGAAGTCGGCCGGTGTCGGCACCCCCCAGGCAAACAAGGACCGACGTCGATCACCTGTGTGGTTCAAACTGCGAATGTTATGGGCAGTTAGCTAACGAACCAAGTGTTTTCATGTCAAGAGCCAAATTTAGACTAGAAGCTGCGGATCTAATTATTGTAATTATGTGTCTAATTATTGTTTGCATGAGATCTATTTAAGAGAATCATTGGTTGTATTGTAAACTTGTGCTAGAGAGTAAGAGAGCAAAATAAGCTCCTTTAGAGAGAGGAGAGCAATGGTGTGTTCCTCCTAGTGCCACAGTACCAAGTGTGGGTACTGGTTTAGAGAATCAGAAGGATTCTTCGTGTTTGTATGATCTTGGTCAGCAGGTATGCATGGCTTCTTTTGGAGATCTACAATGGTGAGTAAGGTCTAGTGATTTGCAGGTAGCAGGAGATCTACTTGGAGTACGGTTGTGTACTTGGTGTACTGGCAGCGTGTTACTGACTGGTTGGAGAGGTGAACATCAATTCTATATTTGAGTTGATTGTTGGGACCGAGAGAGAGAGGGAAGAAGGTCTTGAGGTGTGGCGAGCCTTTGAGGTGGAAGAAGTGGCATCTTCTTTATTGTATTTTCTTCTGAGTATTTAATACAATTGTGTATTGTCTCTCAAATCCTGTGTTGTTTCATATTTCTAGTTACTTATTGATTCTGGTATAATTCCGTGTTTAGTTGCTAATACAAGAGGTAATCATATATATGCTCTAATTGGTGGAGCAAGATCCTGACATCTATAAAGGATGTAAAGCAGTGTTTGATCATGAGAAAAGGTTTATTTATTATGTGAGTGAGGTGGAGAGCACATGGAAAGAGGCTTGAAGGTCAGTTTCAAGGCCTAATGTGGTTTGTTGGTCAAGGTCTAAGCAAGAAAAGAGAGAGATGGTGGCCAAATGAAGTATGAGATTCATATTTCAAGATGAGAATGAGCATATGAGCATTGTCAATGGTGTGATAGATTATCCTAGGTGTGTTGACCAAGTCTGAGATCAAAGTTTGAATATTTAGGCTTGAAAAAGTGTTTTAAGGTCTCTCGAGTGCACAGAATGAAGGGTTCTCAACCCGAGAAGGACTTTCAAGTGTTCATTTACATGTGTAATCTCTGCATGAGAACCTAAGCTATTCATGGTATATTGGAAAGGGTCCTATCTCGAAATTTCAATAATTAGTTTTTGAATTAAGGGGTTATGCTTAATGAATGATCGTTAAGACTGGAAGATGGTTTAAACATTCAAATAACCCTAATAGTGACCCAATATGAAAGAAGCTGTTCTAAAGTGATTAGAATGGATTGGTATGGCTAGTTAAGTGATTTGAGGTTTTAGTCAACTCTCCAAAACACCTCCATGTGTGATTTGTGTGTCAGGTTTGTGATCAAACCCTATAGAAAAGTGTTAGTTTCTTAGAAATTTGTTGTAGCAGTCAGAGTTGACCAATTCAAAGTTGCTAAATGAATTAAGGTTGAAGCTTGTGAATTGTACTTGATGTTCATGGTGGTTTATGGATAGGTTATATCCCTCAAGTGTGCTAAACTAGTCATCGAAGTTGACCAATCGCTAATAGACTTAATGGTGAAAATAGTGAGAAAACTAGGTAGTAGTGAGAAGATGTTTAATGTGCTAGCATGGAATAGGGATAAATTCAAGTGCATAGAGACATTGTTCAATACTTGTAATACATGTTCATGTTGGATACAAGTTTTGGAGATCAGTGGATATGATGAAAATATTGCTCATAAGTTAACCTATCTGGTTCAGATGGGACAGTGAGGTATAAGATCATGAGATTGGCCTGCTAAACCAATATTGTCATTTGACCATATTATCTTTCTATTTGAGAATGATCTAATGATTTCATAATATTATCTACATGTATTAGGAGTCTCTAGAAGTGGTCATACAAGTGATTAAAGGTCATTATAACCATGACTGTGCTTTAAGGTAAATTGGCAATTTTAGAGAAGCAAGCTGTAGTGATAAGTTTGAGGCTCTATGCCATGAGTTGATACATCTAATGCATATGATGTTGATGTTTATTACTTGAAATTATTTTTCATGTTTTTGGAAATGTTTGGTAGTCAGTGAAAGTGGTTGAAATGTTGAAGCCAAAACGGCTTGTCTAGCTTAGTGAGGTTTGTGAGAGAAAAAGTCAACAAATTGGTCTGCAAGACCAATAGCTGTCATTAGAGCTTATGATATATTTGTTGGAGGTTGTTCTGAAGATATTTTAAGATCATTTTTATGCATTGAAATTTCTTGACTATGTTCTTTCAAGGGTCAGAAGTTCAAGACTTCATAACTGTGTTTTGAGGCTAGTTGGCAGTTTTAAGTGGGTTACTTGCAAAGAAGGGTTTGAGTCCTTTTGCCTTGAATTGTGAAGTCTAAATCACATGGTGAAGACACTAAGGTCATGTAGCTTATATTACATTATTTTTTTCCATGGTTCTTTGTCAAAATAATGTTTATGCTTCAATTATTCAAGATAGAGTTTTTGCATATGAGAAGGCCTAATTGTGAACAATACTGATGGTGTGTTTCAAGTGGTGGTTGAAACTAAAAGGTGCTATGGAACCTAGATGAGCTTAAAAGGGGTCTATTTGAGTGGCATATGATATGTTCCTATCATGAGAGTTGTTTTAATGTGTTCCAAGGAAGGCAAAGTGTAATGTGTTCTAAAATAGACCTAATGGGATTAAGTCTCCATGAGACCTAAAGATGAAATAAGACCTAATTGAGGTATGTTAGACCTAAAGGGACTTAAAGCACATTTGATTCATGTTTATAAGAAGTCCTAAAATATATTCCATGGCTAAACTAAGAAGTTAAGTACATTTGGCTGACTAAGAAGTATATGAGCAAGAAGCTTGTATATATACAAGGTAGTTTTAGGCCTATTTGTGAGTGTGTGTGCAAGTGAATAAAATAACATATTATAAAACAAAAGGTCTTTTAGACCATCAAAATAGTATAGAGGATATATGATAAATATTTGATAGAGATTCTATAGATGGGGATCAAGGTCATATGACCTAATCAAGTCAATAAAAGGGCCATTTGACTGAAGAAGCTTAGAAGGTAGTTTGAGAGGACTAAGAGTATGAAGAGTTGAAGAGGTGGTCATCATTAGTTGGTTGAGCAACAAAGTGCCCTGAATATGATAAAATCAATAAGATGTTTGAGTTGGTGTTGAGTCATCGAGGGGGTTGGTGCCTCCTTGAAAGTTGGTTCTTGTTAAAGCCTAGTTGAGTTCGTACTTAGCTAGTTGGGGTTGGTGCTCCATGTGAAGTTAGTGCTTGATGTTTGTCTTATAGGACTGTAGTCCATTTGTAGATATCAGTGGATTTTTTTCCCCTTGAGATTTTTCCACATATGTGATGTGTTTTTATGTTTCATGTTGTTGTGGATAGGTGTTTATGCTTGTTAGATCTATATGCTTATTTGAATGGTTCACGATTGTTTAAGTGAAATTGATAAGTTTTTGAAAATTGATCCACTCCTCACCTTCCCCCACTCCCCTCTCAATCATTTTTCTTCCAACATTTGATATCAAAACATGGTCTTTTGAAGCATGTCTAAAAGCTTAAAGCAGATCCTAGAAGCAATGATGACTAGTCAACAAGCTCAAAATGGTTTCTCTACAAGTAAGGCTTTGTTATTCAATGAATCTAATTATGTCTTTTAGAACATCAGGATGAAGATATATTTGATGTCTCAAGGTCATGATATTTGATAGTCATTTTTGAATGGCTATAGTGCTCCTCATATTCCACCAACTGATGCAGTAAGTAAGAAAGCTAGTGAAAACAACTCCAAGGTAATAAATGTCATTCTTTGTGGCCTATTAGAGGCAAAGCTTGTGAAGGTTATGTATTGTGTATCAACCAAAGAGATATGTGACAAATTGAAGACTATCTATGAAGGAGACACCAAAGTGAAGATGGCCGAGTTGTAGACCCATCGGAGACAGTTTGAAATCTTAAAGATGAATGAAGATGAAATCATTGCATCTTACATGTTAAAGGTTGATGAAGTTGTCAATGTCATTAGAGGATTAGGAGAAGAAGAGAAAAAAATTACAGTTGTTCAAAAGGTATTGAGATCACTAACTCCTAAGTTTGATTTTAAGGTGTCTGCAATGGAAGAGATGTAAAATTTGGACAAGTTTGAAATGAATGGACTTCATGGCATCTTCACTGCCAATGAGATGAGAACAAGTGAAAAAAGGAAATAGCTTTCAACATTGAGAATAAATCAAACGCCAAAAAGGTCAAGAATGAAGAATGTTTAGATGTGATGATTAACTGATAGCCATGTTTGTCAAGAAGTTGAGGTTTGGATCTGGTAAGTACAAAGGTAAGTTGTCTTTCAAATGTTTCAATTGTGGTAAGATTGGTCACTTTGCATCCAAGTGTCCTAACAAGGATAAAACTGAGCATGATGAAGAACATGATGAACATCATGGACATGATAGGAAGATCTATAAGCCTGCCAAGAGCAAGAAAGATTTCAAGATGTATGAAGATAGGAAAGGGTCATTCAAAAATAAGAGAAATTTCTACACCAAAGAAGATAATACTCTGATGTAAGTGACACAAGTACATCTGATAGTGATGATGGTAGTGATGAACTTGAACATAACAAAAATGAAACCTTATTTATGGTCATAAAATCAGATAATGAGGGTTGCTCAAATGAGAAAAGTCTTATGGTTGATATAAAAACAGATAAAGACGTTGAAGTGAACCTTGAGGCAGAATTGGTGAGTGCTTTAGAAGATTTGAAGTTTCAAAGAAGAAAGAAACACAAACTAAGATTATTAGTTAAGGACTATGAGGGGTAGATTGACTTGTTTGAGGAGAGACTAAGTAGCACTTCCAAGGAGTAAGATGAGATCATCAATCAAATTGAAGTATAGATGGAGATAGTCACTACTAGCCTAAAGGTTAAAAAAGGAGAATGCAACATATATGAAACTAAAATAGAATCCTTGAAAGTTGAGTTGGATCAAGCATCTAGCAAGTTGATTTTTGTGAAGCTTGAAAAGAGTATTGATGCTCTAGATAATATCTTGAGTAGTCAAAAGTTTGCAAATAATAAGACAGATCTTGGTTTCAAAGAAGACCAAAATGAGGTAGCTCAAGTCAAGGAAAAGGATATTGAAGACAAAAAGGTCAACATGAAAAGATCTATCAAACAATCTAATGTTATGAGGTATGTTAGTTCATTCAATGGTTACTATTTTGTATGCAGTTAGTTTGGTCATAGAGCAAGAGAGTGTAGAAGACCCTCCAAGAATGAGTACTCATAGAACTATGGAAGGAGTCACAATTCACATCAGTCAAGAGGCATGTGTGAGGTTGTTTGCTACAATTGTCATAATATGAGACACATTGCAAGATTCTACCATAATAGAGTTAAAAGGTCATCAAGTCAAAACAAGAGGTTTGAAGCCCCTAGAGTGCAAAAGAGAAGGCGAATGAATGTGTGAAAATTAAAGACAGTAAAGGTTAGTCATGATCAATCTACAAGTTCAAATGGAATGTTTGCTTTGGTAGAACATACTTTAGATGAGAAATCAAGGTAGGAATGTTTGTTGTCATCTCATATTGATGATCAAATGATTGATGAAGAGGTCAAGCTTATAGTGTCAATCAAGCATAAAAAGATACTGAAGGATATTCAGTCTTGTGAGAGCATGGAGATCTGAGAATCCCCTAAACTTGTGTTGTTTTAGTGCCCTATGGAAAGGAGTGACTCCATTAGGTTTCATGGAGACACTCTTCAGTGAAGTAGAAGCATAGTGGATGCTTGGTTTGAGGGAGAGCTATTTAGGGTGTTGACTGAGCTTGATATGTGTTGAGAAGCGGTCTTGTAATCTGAGTTTATTTGAAGGATGTATGCATGGAGCAAGGGAGAGCATGTTGCTCTAATGCTTCATATTCTATGTGTTGAACTTATGTTACAAGGTGTGGTTCTAGATAGTAGTTTGTGGAAGACCCTTTGTCATTAATATCAAAGGGAGAGAAAGTTCAAGAAGGGAGATTGACCAAATTGGAAGAGATTAAGTGATTAGATTGAAGAATATTTTGTCATTAATGACAAAGGGGGAGTTTGTTGAAAAGTGTTGTCATTAATATTAAGGTTGATGTCATTGATATCAATGTGCAAGTCAGAGCAAGAATTTGAAGGCAACCTAATGTCTCTTTTGTTGAGAGAGAATTTAAAGGCAATCTAATGATTTTTCTGTTGGTGGTTGCAGTAGTGTGAGAATGCTCTTGTTTGATAGCATCATTGAGAGGTATGGCATTGTCTAAGGAGCATGTAAAACATGTGAGCAAGGTATAAGAGCATCAATAAGTGTTTCAAGGTCAGTTGTCAAGTCTCAAGTGCTTGATAAACCTAGTCATAACATTAGTCATAGCATGAAGAAACTTTGTGAGAAGGTATGTGTCTGTTGGCTTGATAAGATGAGTGCACACATGCATGAATTGATGTATATGATTGATTGAACATGTATATGAGGCATAGGAGCACCCATGTGAGTCTCAGGGTGAGCCTACAGGGGTAGGACCTACAGACTTAGTATGCAACTAGATCACTTATAGACTCTACTTAACTTAATGAGGCATCATGATCTATTGTCAAGGTCTATGAAAGATGTAAAACAATATTTGAGCATGAAAAATGTTGCTCGAGTATGTGAGTGAGGTGGAGAGCACATGGAAAGAGGCATAAAGTCAGTGTCAAGGCCTAATGTGGTTTGCAGGTCAAAGTTTAAGCAAGCAAAGAGAGATGGTGGTCAAATGAGGTTTGAGATTCAGATTTTAAGATAAAAATGAACATGTGAACATTGTCAGTGGTGTGATAGATTGTCCCAAGTGTGTTGACCAACTCTGAGATCAAAGTTTGAAGATTTAGACTTGAAAAAGTGTTTCAAGGTCTCTTGAGTGCACATAATGAAGGGTTCTCAACCCGAGAAGGACTTTCAAGTGTTTATTGGCACATGTAACTTCTGCATGAGAACCTAAGCTATTCATGGTAGATGGGAAAAGGTCCTAGCTCAAAATTTTAGGCATTAGTTTTTGGATTAAGGGGTTATGCTTTATAAATGATCGTTAAAACTAAAAGACGATTTAAACCTTCAAAGAACCCTAATAGTGCCCTGATATGAAATAATTTTTAAAATGCTCGGAATGGATTGATATGGCTGGTTAAGTGATTGGAGGTTGAAATCAACTCTCCCAGGGACCTCCAAGTGTAATTGATTTGTCAGATATGTGAGCAAACCCTAAATAGAAGTGCTAGTTTCTCAAAAAATTGTTATAGCAGTCAGAGTTGACCAAGTCAACATTGCTAAATGAATGAAGGTTGAAGCTTGAGACTTGTATTTGTTGTCCATGGTGGTTTATGGATAGGTTTTAGCCCTAAAGTGCGCTTAACGGATCATCCAACTTGACCAGTCGCTAACAGACCTAATGGTGAATATAGTGAGAAACTCAAGCAGCATTGAAAAGATGTTTATGGATGTGTTATCATGAAATATAGATGAATCCAAATGCATGGAAACATTGTTCAAGACATGTAAGATATGTTCATGTTAGATAGAAGTTTTAAATCGATGGATATGATGAAAATGTTGTTCATAAGTTGCCATGTCTAGTTCAGATGAGATAGTGAGGTATAAGATCATGAAATTGGTCTGCAAGACCAATATTACCATTTGACCATATTATCTTTCTATTTAAGAATGATCACATAAGATCATCCACATGCATCAAAACTCTCTAAAAATAATCATACAGGGAACTGAAGGTCATTATAACCATGATTGTGCTTTAAGACAAACTGACAGTTCTAGTTAAGCAATTTGCAATGTTAAGTTTGAGGCTCCATGTCATGAGTTGATACATCTAATGCATACGATGTTGATGTTTATGACTTGAAAGTATTGCTTATGCTTTTGAAAAGATTTGGTACTCAGTGAAAGTGGTTGAAATGTTAAAGTTAAAATGGGTTGTTTTGTTGAGTGAGATTTGTGAGAGAGAAGGGCAACAAATTTGTCTGCAAGACTAATAGTTGCCATTAGAGCTTATGATCTATTTGTTGGAAGTTGTTCTGAGGATGTTGTAAAATCATTTTCATGCATTGAAAGTCCTTAAGTGTGTTCTTTCAGGGATCAAAAGTTCACGTCTCCATAACTATGTTTTGAAGTTAGTTGGCAGCCCTGAGTGGGCTATTTAAAAAGAAGGTTTCGAGTCATTTTGCCATGAGTTGTGAAGTCTAAAACATATAGTGATGACCTTAAGATCATGTAGCTTCTATATATATGATTTGTTGTCATGGTTGTTTGGCAAAATTATGTTTATGCTTCAATTGTTCAAGACATTTTTTGCATATGAGAAGGCCTAATTGTGAACAATACTAATAGCGTACTTCAAATAGTGGTTGAAGCTAAAAAGGTGTTATGGAACCTAGATGAGCTTAACAGAGATTTATTTGATTGGCATATGATATGTTCCTACTGTGACTGTCGTGAGAGGTGCTTGAATGTGTTCCAAGGAAACTGTAACATGTCCTAACGTAGACCTAATGGGATTAGGTCTCCATGAAACTTAAAGATGAAATAAGGCCTAATTGAGGTATGTCAGACCTAAAAATACTCAAAGCACATTTGATTCATGTTTATAAGAAGTCCTAAGATCTATTGCATGGCTGACCTAAGAAGTTTAGAGTATTTGATCGATTAAGAAATATATGAATAAGAATCTTGTATATATACAAGGCAATTTTAGGCATTTGTGTGTGCGCAAGTGAATAAAATAACATATTGCAAAGCAAAATGAGGTCTTATAAACCATCAAAAAAGTATAGAAGATCTATGATGAAGATTTGACAGAAGTTCTATGTATAAAGATCAAGGTCATATGACCTAATCAAGTCATGAAGAACGCTAGTTGAGCAAAGAATGCAATTTGAAAGAGCTAAGAGTGTAAAGCACTGAAAAAATGGTCATCATCAATTGATTGATCAAAGTGATCAAAGCAATAAAGTGGTTGAGTTGGTGTTGAGTCATCTAAAGGTTTGGTGCCTCCTTGCAAGTTGATGCTTGCTATGATGCTTAATTAGTTGGGATTGATGCTCCATATGAACTAGGTACTTCACTAAATTTGATGTTTGTCTTATAAAACTGTAGTTCATTTGCAAATATCAATGAGTTTTCTTTCTCTTGTGGGTTCTCCACGTATGTGATGTGTTCTTGTGTTTCATGCTCTTGTAGATATGTGTTTTACTTGCTAGATTTATATGTTTGTTTGAATGGTTCATGGTTGCTTAAGTGACATTGATAAGTAAGTTTTTGAAGACTCATTCACGCCCTGCCCCCTCAGAGTCATTTTGCTTCTAATAGGGCAATCAATGATTGATAAGCTACTTCCCCTAAACCCATTATGGTGGTAAGCTCCTTCAATGAATATGAAGAATTTGACTCGCCTTTCTATTTTTGTACTTTTACCGTATTGGTCAGTGTTTTGACATTCATATAGCAATGATCTTGGATTTTCTCTCCTTAGCTTTTGTAAATGGCCAAGGAATGTGATTTTTATTATCAAGTTTTAATAGCAAAATCTTCACCAAAGCAGCTCATAAATTAAAAATAAACCTTGGATAGCTGAAGATTTCTGTTGTTTATCTATGAACTACCTTTCACAATACCTAGCTTTTAAAATTTAAGATTAACCATGGATATTGGTCTGCAGTTAAAATACACATTAGCCGTATTACCCAGTGACTAAGCATCCTATGATTTTCCTGTGGCTAAACTACAAAACCTACCGTGGCAGCAGTAAGCCAGAAATAGAGCTGCTTACAAAGCTGGTTGTATTTTCAATACAAGTGTTCTCTGCAATAGAAGGTATTGACATGATCCTGTTGTTACGAATGTTGTTAATACCATCCCTGCACAACTCCGGGTGGGCAGCTAACAATTTTCCAAAAGAACTTCAACCTCTATAAAGTTGCAACTGAATCGTGTCCCAGCTATGAACAATATAATTATTTGCATAAGCACACATGCATTTGATAATGCAAATCATTCATGTCTTGCAAAAAATCTATATCGCAAAAAAATATATACATAAAATATTTTAATAACCTTAACAGAAGCTTTTGACTTTCTTCTACAGATTGTGAATACACAAATTTCAAGCACCAAAATACAGAGCTCAAAGCAACTCAATTAAATACAATAATTATATCCTAAGCACTTCAATTAGGAAGAGTTCAAAGATTTGCTGAAGAGTTCAGAGATTTGCTAAGGCACATCAGTTGGAAAGAGTTCAAGGATTGCAGACGTTGGTGACATCAATGAACACTATAATATTTAACTTATTTGCTTGGATGCTACAGACAAATTTGGTATAAATAATGCTACAAGTCATCATCATCAAGAGATCTCCAAACATCCAGTTTGTATAAAATAGACAAACCATTAATGAGATGTCTTGGGGACCGGGGATAAGGGGGTTTCCCATTCGAATTTGAAGACTACCTGGGTTAGCTATTAAAATACTGTATGAAGAATAATATTTTGATTTTATTAAATTAAATTATGCTCGTGTCACTGCATACTTCTACCTAATGCTGACAGAGAAGATAAATAAGGTTTTAATAGAAAAAACGTTAAAGCTGCCATTAATCTTTGTGAAAGAAAATGCATCAATATTTTAACTCGATACTCCAAAGTAATTCTACCAAAGATGGATGAAATTGCTGCCACAAAAGGAGTTACACAATGATTTTTGCCCAGGTCAGGTTACATTTTCAAAAACCGTACATAAATTTTTCAGTTCCAACAAATAAGCAAGAGATTTCAAAAGAACATTGATTACTAACTTTTCGGACGTCAGGGAAAGCTTAATGCCTATACTACAAGGACATTCACGAACTTGAGTTACCATACTAACCATCAATTTGTAGCACCATCAATTTGTAGCAACATAGAAGGAACAGTGTAAATGAAAAGCTCGCATGCTTATTACAAAATAAAAATAATTAGAAGGCTCTCTTGATTTTAGTACAAGTAATGTATGCTGAGCTGTCACCAAATGATGATATATATAGAATGATATGAAGATATCCAGTATCAAGAAATTTTACTCGAAGGTGAGAATCATCAAATGACAGAATAAAAGAAAATATAAGCAAATCATAGATAGCTGGACAGAACAGAAACCTCATTCTAATCAATTGGTAGAGAGAGAGGGTATAACCAATAAGATCGTGCAGCTTCGACAGTAGAGTAAAAAATGCTCCCAATAAGATCATACTCCAAACTAGTTCTCAAAAGCATACAATGGCAACACAATGTTCCGTTAATGAAATCATAAATCTCAAAAATATAATCGTGCATGATATTTCAATGTTCCGTTAATGAAATCATAAATCTCAAAAATGTAATCGTGCATAATATTTCAATGTTCCTTTAATTACTGTACACCAATTCAAGCACATTAGAGATAAAAATACATATGCAAGATAGAAATAAAGGAAATTCAGAGGAAAATAATAAATATGAAAGTACGAAAGTTTTGGCTTTTAAGATATTGAAAACATCATTATCAATCATCACAATTAAAAATGTTAGCATTTAATTCATTAACAAAAAAAAATTCATGCCATTTAAACTACAAATCCAAATAAGACTTAAGTTCTCTAGAACTAAACTATTTTCAGTTCCATTGTCCCTGATACAAAATACCTTGCAAAATAGAAACATTCAGAATTGCTCATTCACTTAAGGATTGTCTCAGAAAAATCCCACTCCAATTCCATTATCCTTGTATTGCATACTATCTTACTACTAAAATAATATTTTTTTCAAATGAAAAGAGTATAAAATTGTGCTGCCTTTAATGTAAATAGGTAGATATCCAAATGCAATGGATGTCTCTGAATTACAAGAAAAGCAAAGAAAAGATAATCATGAAGCTTTTGAGCAAAGGTTTCCATTTGCCCCAGGAGCAGAACAATTCCCCTTCAGTGATCAAGAATTTGATTATAAAAAAACCACCATCTCCTACACTAACTTTTCAATGTTTCCTTTCGCAGTGTGTGCCACCAACATACTCAGTCAATCTTAACAGATGAGAAGAGGTAGTGAACAAAATAAAAGGATGTCAAAAACCCAATTGTACCCGTGGAAAGCATTATTGCAAGCACCATTATTAAAGAGTACCCCAGATAAAGCACTGCAGAAACAGGCCCACTCAAGCTGCGAAGATCAAAAATCAGATAGTTGATAGAATACAGGAAGACATAGAGAGCAACTGACCCAGATGCATAGAACGACTTCCACCACCACTGCCAATCCTCCACACAGAGGTGCATGTAAGTAAGAACCACAGAGACCTCAGCACATACAATTACCAGCAATACAAGCACAACAAACAGGAACCCAAAAACATAATAGAACCTTCTCAGCCAAATGCTAGACATGATGAAGAAAAGCTCAATGAACAGGGTTCCAAAGGGCAAGGTACCTGCCCCCAAGACAAGAAGCCAGGATGGGTATTTTCTGGCTGGAATTTCTCTAGGAATCTGGTTAGTTCTCACAGGATACTGAATGGCTTCAGCTCGGGTTCCCATAAAGCCTCCCAAAAGGGTGAGAGGCACAGAAATGCAAAACCAGAGGGATAAAAGAATGAAGTAAAGGGAAATTGGGATGGCTCCTGTGCTGTGACTGCCCCACAGAATAAAGTTCAAGATTGTGAGAATTAAAAATACTATTCCAGGGAAGAAACAAGCAACAGACCAGGCTACAGATCTCCAACCGGTAGAATCTCCCTGAATGGTCCTCCAC
This sequence comes from Torreya grandis, assembly GCA_037957365.1. Taxonomy (NCBI): domain Eukaryota; kingdom Viridiplantae; phylum Streptophyta; class Pinopsida; order Cupressales; family Taxaceae; genus Torreya; species Torreya grandis. The sequence continues at coordinate 2,855,449 of JARHVA010001030.1, forward strand.
ATCCTAACAGCAACATACCCAGCTGCAATTCCCAGGAAGAGATACAACAGGATCATTCCTGTTAAAAGCATTCCTCTTGAAGCAGGAGACATGAACCCAAACGCTGCAAAAAGTATTGTCACAGCTGCCATCCCTGTAATTTGTACACCATCACCCACCATCACACACAGAAGCTTTGAATGATTAGGAGCTCTAAACACATCTCCAACGACAAGCTTCCATCCAGAAAGCTCCTCTGTCATTTGTGCTTGAGCCTCCTTATCCAGCTCTTCATACTTCGTCAAATCTCTCCTCACAGTCCTCAAAAAGATAACAAAAACAATTCCAGCCAAGAAAGAGATCACCATGAGAGAATTCAAGATTGAAAACCAGTGGACGCGATCACCATCCATCTTCAAATACGCATCCCATCTAGAAGGCCATCTGATATCAGATTTCACAAAAATCACCTCATAAGTAAAAGAAATCTGTTCTTGCTCTTTGATCACCTGTTGCATTTCCTGATCACATTGAACAGAAGGAATCGATTCATACATCTTATTCTTTAACATTGCTGGAGCTTCTCGTTTAACGCTGCAAGGAACAACCTCAAATCCAACCACTTCAAAACCAGATTTCTTCTTAGCATTCTCTTCCTCTGGAACAGCCCCCATCCCGTCATCACCAGAACCAATCAAAGAATTGAACGCAGAATCCTCATACTCATGCACCAAAACCTTGAATTTGAGATGGTTTATAATGTAATGGCCCTTATCCTGATCAGACACAAACCCCACAGGAAACCCAGTCCACTTTATAGCAATTCCATTCTGCTCAGTATACCTCATAGCAGGGAGATTGTCAAGGATCACATTGACTTGGTACAGATCATCAATCCTCTGCTTCAAGATCTTAACTTCATGCTCACTCAATGGCTTAGTAGTGCAGAGATACAAGGATTCATTCTTATTCATATGAAAAACATAGGGGGAGGTTTCGATCTGGTCACCCATGAGAAGCTCACCCAAATTCTCTGCACTCTTTCGGTGTCCATTGGGTGGTTTACAGTATGGCAAGCTATAGTAACTAAAAGGCAACTCAGTTTCTATGGAGGTTAAGGAATTCACCTTAACAGTCAACTCCCCACCTTTAGGGTATGTATGCATGTAACTTCCAGGTAAATAAAATGCATCAGAAACAGATCCAAATGACAAAATAACAACAAAAAGGGCTGCAAATATACTCATCTGTGAGGCAGATCTCCGCGCCATTGGAGGACGCATGCGGCCCTAGAATTAATATCCCAAAACCTCCAAATTTCTTCTCAAACCCTCGAACAAAAACAATCTAAATAAAAATACAAATAAACGGACCCTCTTCCGATATGTTTTTGGCAGAAAAGCGAATTGGGTGTTCAAATCTAGAAATTTTACGCCTCTACGCTTAGATCGCAAATGGATTTGAGCGTATGAGCCTATGAGCTTTTGCTAGGGTTTCTAAATCAGAAAAATAAGGCTGAAAAGCTCAAATCTTTACCAAATCAATCGATTTTAGGGCCGTCCTGCTCGAAGTCTAATTGGGTATCCCGATTTGAGTCCGGATCAATTGCCTTTGCGTTCCCACATACTCTGTTAATTGCTGGCTTGCTTCGTGGTTTATACGGCAACGTATGTTACTCCTGAACTTCATGTGTGGTCATCCTTTTATTTAGTCTTGGGGTGAAATCATCATAAAATGCTCATCCAATTGGATGTTGACAGGTAACAATTAACTCCCAGTTTAACCGAGGTCGTCTTGAATCGGTATTGAGTTGACTAGGGTGACCTCAAGGTCCTCGACATTCCGTGACCGACGGTGGGGACCGTCACGATTGACGCGCTTTAACAGCTTTCCCTTTTTTAATTATAATTAATATATTTATTAGAGATTTAAGGCTTTCAGAGTTTATAATACTCGCAAAGGCAGATTCACAAGCTTGATTTGTCAAATTTAGTCCAAATAATGTCTTCTAGATTTAACTTTCCCATTGTTAAATGATTCTTCGGATTGGTCCAATGGATTGTTCGTGGACATTAAGCATATTTTGTTTTAAAAAATACAGGTAAGATTATTTTTAATAATTTAAACTAATACGTTTATAATGTTTGCATCATTAATTTATATATTAAGTTGTAAGTTATATTGGGAGAGATGTGATTTGATGTTTTGGTAAAGTAGAGTTTTGTACAGAGAGAGTGTAAATCTGCAAGGATAGTTAAGTCATAATTTATCACCATTGATTTTGTCTCACCTTTTGTGCATGCAGTGTTAATTAATTATGTACATTAATTTTAAACTTAGTTCTCTTGTTACGAACATGCTCTCATATTTTTATGAGAAACATGGACCTTAAAGACGGAATTTATCTTTCGAATCACTACAAATCAAAGAACCTAAAAATATCAAAAGCTGAAATCTAAAACACTTGGATCTCACACAATCAATTGTTTGACTTTGGCCTATTTACCCTGGCGACTGTGAAACACCCGCTGTGTTTGGGTTTGGTGACTATGAATGTAAAGGCAATGACCACAAATACAAAGGTGACTACTAACCATGTTGCAATCTTGAGTACCTCCACAAAGATACGAGTGGTTATGGGAGTTTTATTTGCAGAGCCTTTCTTTATCTCAATTTATGAGCCAAGTTGCTTTCATTTTCACAATACATTATAAGTTTAGTTCACATGGTGCCCTGGTCTAGGTTTAGTGTTAATTAAATTGGTCACGTAAATATTTTTTATATCTAGAATTTTATTGTGACCTCTTTATATCTCTGTGAAGTATTATGGTCATGTAAAAAGTTTTATTTGATAGGGTAAAATGCTTTTGACTGGAGCTATGAACCGACATGGGACACATCTGAGGGCCCATTCCTCGTAACAGACGGAGGAAAAACAAAGGACAAAGACACAAAAGACACCATCTTCTAAGACAAGGAGCACCAAGGAGAAAGGAAAAGCTAGAACCGCTAAACTCCAATCAAAATGCAAAGAAAGCCACAAGTACGTGAAGATATTAAAACCCCCGATAAATGGGGGCAGAAAAACAACACCAAAGACCAAAAACTCACTAACTGTCTGCTATAAGAGCTTATCCACAAGTGGGTACTGCCCGTATCCCTCTTCTAGACAAAATATCTTCTAGGGTCCATTGAGAATCATTGTTGATGAGAGAGTATGCTTATGCGCTTAGAAGTTCTACTTCCGATCTGCGACCTTTTGTCTTAGAGGAGACACCAACATTCGCATAATGCTTGGAAGGCCTAGAAGGAGGAATCCAAGGAGAGTCACCTTGAGGAGGAATTGGTCGATGGGTCGGGTTTACCTACAAGGGGACTTCTGCAAAGGAGAAGGTCTGGGGTAGGGAAGGAGGATCATCAGTAGTCTAAGGGGAGATGGGAGGGGGGTAGGAAGAGCAGGTCCAAGGCCAGCAATCGTCAACTCCATCATGTGAGAGAAAGGGGGTGATAGAACTTGTCATGATTGTGCTATTTGAAACTCAGATCAATTTCCCCCTCTTTTATATGCACTGAGGACACTGATGAGGCTTATAGGGGCATCCAACTATGCGGTGACTAGGGAGGTGATGGTGAAAGCAATACAAAGGAAGGCTTTCATAATTGATATATTGCGTCCATGAGCCACACAAAGAGAGTAGCTGAATTGAAAAAGAGAGTGGCTTGAAGAGGTCAATAAAGGTGTAAACACGGACTGAGTTGATGCTCTAGGAGGCAACATCAATCTTTACAAAAGAGACAACTTTATCCACCAAGAGTTTGGTAAAGCACTCCTTCCTCATCACTGAAGGGAGAGAGTGAAGTCTAAGCCACATCAGATCGACATTGAGTTAAGTCGAATCCAATGAGAAGAATGGGTCCCAAGGGTAGAAAAATAGGCCGGATCGGTTGAAGAACCACATACCAAAATTTCACACAAAAACACAATTGGTCGAGCTCTGAAACTCCATCAAAAAGAAGCTAGCACGCAGTAAGGAGAAGGAGGGAGGTCTGATGGAACACCACATAAATTCATCCTAAGCCTAAGTTCTCTTTATGTTATAAATCAACAAGTGTACCTCATACAAAAACGCGATTGGTCGAGCTATGAAACTCCATCAAAAAGAAGCCAGCACACAGTAAGGAGAAGGAGGGAGGTCTGATGGAACACCACGTAAATTCATCCTAAGCCTAAGTTCTTTTTATGTTATAAATCAACAAGTCTACCTCACTCAAACACATGATTGTTGACCCTATCTGGAAAATGAGGTTATTTTTTCTTCATACGACATGGTCATGAATGATGCAGAGACGAGACATTTCATTGCATGTTCTGTATGGCTTTGCCCTTCCCCACTACTTTGTCATTGTTCAAACTCATCATGAAACTCATTATTATATACTATTATATATTTTATAATAATTACTTATAAATTATGTAATTATATATGTATATTACATAATATAAGTTTATATTATATAACTAGCATACCTATTTTAGATAAATCTATGCAAAATACACCGATATATATCATTCTAGAGGCACTTATAATTCAACACACACACACTATCGTCGCCCAACTCATCTTGAAATCTTTCACCTATTGCATGTTGTGTATGGATTTACCCTTCCCCATTACTTCACCATTATTCAAACTCATCATGAAATTCATTATTATATACTACTATATATTTTAAATATTATTATATAATATATACTTATAAATTATATAATTATATATGTATATTACGTAATATAAATTTATATTATATAAGTAGCATACATATCTTAGATAAATCTATGTAAAATACACCAATATATATCATTCTAGAGGCACTCACAATTCAATACAATATATATATTACCTATAAATTAGTTATTATTATATGTATATTATCTATTTATTTATTTATTTATTATGATGTGGTAATATTTTTCATGACAATTTATTTTTTAAATTTCATTGTTAATTACCTATAAAATAATTATTTTTACAATTTTATTTTATGATTATTTATAAATATGATGTGGTAAAATCTACATATTACCTATAAATTAATTATATATACATTATCTATTTATTTATTGATAATATGATTATTTATTTATTAATTAATGATATTGTAATATAATGTAATGATAAGTGGAGGGAAATTAATAAGAAAAGAAGTAATCTTTAAAATATTAAATATAAAAAGTTGGTATTTTATCTCCACAATATATAATGACAATTCAATTTACCCCTTTTTTAAAGTTTTTATTTCTCTTATTTTACTCTAATTTTTATTTTATTATTTTTTATTTATACGTAAGCATTATAATTAATAAATAAATAGATAGTATATAAATAATCAAAATTAATTTATGAGTAATATATAAATTTTATTACATTATATTCATAAATAATTAGATAATCATAATTAATTTAAATTTACAAGTAATATATAGATTTTACCATATCATATGTATGAATAATCATATCATTTGTAAAATGTAAAAATAAATTAATTTTGAGACAAATCAAAATGTATGTTAAGTACCTTCAATGTTATGATTATTAATAAATATGAAGTGATAATAAATATGATGTGGTAATATGATTATTTTTTATTAATTATGATGTAATATAATGTAACCCATAAAGTTGAAACTACAATAAAACTAATGAGGGAAATTAATAATCTTTAAAATATTAAATGTAAAAAGTTAGTATTTTATCTCCACAATAGAACAAGAATTCAATTTACCCCATTTTTTTACTATTCTTTAATTTTTATTTTTCTTACTTTACATTTTTTTTTGAATTTTTTTGTATTTATATGTTTTTTTGGTTTTGGCTTGCAAACAATTAAATTATTATAATATTGATTTTCAAATAATTAAATGTTAACATTCTCACACCATTACAGGTCCCACCCACCACCCCAGATGCCATTGTAGGAACACTAGTGTAATAATATATAAAATATATAATAGTATATAATAATAAATATACTATATATATAATATATAGTATGTTAACTTCTCTACATATAGAATTTTACATGGCCTCTCCACCGACATCTAATAAATTGGGTCTATAATGAGACGACTTATGTCTTTTGTTTATGAGGATGATCTTCAAATTAAGTATGTCGCACATTCATGACATGCCAACACCCTTGTCACTTAATAAAATGTGTGTCAACACTTGTCATTAAGTCCATGTGCATGGAGGTATCTAAATACATTCTAGCACATATATCTTAAATAAATCTATGTAAAAGATGTTGAGAGATATCATTCTCAAGGCACTTATATGATTTTAGATTTGTGAAATAAATGGAATGGGCACCTTCAGAATGATACCTATCAACATCTTTTACATAAATTTATCTAAGATATTGATTTAATTTTTAAGGGGATTGTGGAATGTAAAACCCTAGGTTGCTAAAGTGTTAGAATAATAAATCAAGGAATAAATATAGCAATATCAATAGCCACTGATTTGTATAATAATTATCTAATTATTCTATAAATAGTAATGAATTACAAGAGATGTATTTAGCTAAAAAACTAATCGAGATGGACATGTGATAGGGTAGAAACTAGTGCAAGAACAATGTAAGGTGTCATGAACAATAATCAGGAGTTAGAAACCCTCCTAGACAATAACACAGTCCTCTGAATAGTAGTGCACCGCACTAGTGTCTTATGTGTTGTATTGGTGTCCTTTTGGCAGGGACAATGAGCTTCTGGGTGGACCTTCACCTGGTTATAAGAAGTTTGTGCTTGTGTGAATGAATGTTGGTTCATTATTTGTTCTCTATTTTGACTAATTTCAATGCAAAACCCTAAGCATCCATGTTTGTTAGGGTATTTGAGGAGCACAAATAGAAAAAAGAGTAGTGTTATCATGGTAGGTTGGACATGACCTCAACACCACATGTGTTGAGAGTTACCTACATACCAATACCTCGAAAGGGGATCAAACTTGATGTAGTCCTCTCAATCTAAGTGTTGGTGCAAGTACAAGTGAATGCTAATATGAGTGTCGATGTGAGTGCTTGGAGTGTGACTTTATACTATAAATTTAAGTAATTTAAACTCTAGGTTGTTATACATGGGTGAAGTAGGGAAAAATAGGGATCAATGACCTTAATTTGCACAATTGTTTTTTATTTTATTTATGAATATTTACATCTGATTTCCATCTGACAGATAAATGAATGAAAGTGGTCTTGTTGTAATGTGAGATTGCACCTTTGTGGGAGAGTTATTTAAGGTTTCCCAATCCCAGTCACAATATTGGGACAACCCCAAGTTGTGGGTAACCTATGATGGGACTGAACCTCTGGAGAAGGTCGACTTCCTTATGATAGATCACTTATACTAATGTTTGCATAGGGAAAAGGGTTAACAAGGGGGAAATGGATCCTAAGAAGGCTAAAAGGTAATGCACCAAATAAAAATGAGAAACTTCCATAAGCTTGAACCCACACTAGATCTGGAGAAGAAAATGCTAGCTCACATAACCTCACAATCTAGCTTAGTACATAAGTTAATCCAGACCTGTAATAGCTTGAAAACATCCTAAAGGAGGTCAAAAAGGAGGACAATGGATGAGGAAGATTCTCCTTCAGAATGCCATCATGCACAACTCACTCAACACAAATCTAAGGCAAGAGATAAGTAAAGAAAGTCCTTTATTGCATCAAGAGGTAGTTCTTACAAATGTTTGACAGGGTTTAGCCTAATAAAGATGAGCATATTTTGAAATATCTCAGAGATTCCCCTACTCTTTAAAATCAAAGAGTCCTTGTGAGGATTTAAAATCAAAGAGAAAGCTTACAAATAGAAAGAATGGGTGATATAGAGAAAAGGTGAAGAGAGAAGAGGGAGCACGTTAATCAAGAATAATCAATGAGCTGCCACCTTTCAATGAATTCCCCCCACACTTAATCTAATTCAGACTAGCCCTCCATCAACAAGTTAACCTGCATTTGCTCCAATTATTCTTCAAGTTATTCTCATTGGTTGATCAATACACTAGAGGACAAGAGTCTATTTTGTAGATGATGAGTCATGATTCTTTCAAGGAAGAAAGATCCTTAAATATTAATAGCATTGAATGCTCCAACTACTTCTCTAACCACTAGTTGTCTTTGCTTTGATCTTCCACACCACCTTCCACTTGCTTTCATTGTAAGGACAAAGTCCTCATACCTTGAATCCAAATAGATCCATGCCATGTCTACTTTGAGAGATGATAAGTACCTGCTTTGTTAAGGATATAGCCATGTTGATAGATGAGACATTTTTCCATAACCATATATCTGCCTTTACTATAAAATCTAAGCATAGGTCTTTATTCTAGATTGAAAACCAATCCAATTATTGATTTTATTATAGTTAATATCCATGAAGAGCTTACAAACTGCATAGCATCATTCTTAAACTATATTAGGTCTAAACAGACCTATTCTATCACTAAACCTTATGGGAATTGATAAGCCACTACACTTGAAGATCTCCCTTCATGAAATGATGTTAAAACCATAAGAAAATTGAGTCTGCATGCATTGGATCCTCCAATAGAGGTCTTGACTGAGCTTCAAAGTTGTCTTTTGAAATATTTGCTCTGGGTTTGACTTAAACCATATTTGACCTCCATTTGAAGTCTCCTATATTCAAATTTTAATGTTAGCCATTGATCTTGATCTGCACTTCTTGAAATTGTGCCATCTGTTAGCTCTACATTCATCCCATGGGTCTTGTAATTAGTTTTGTCTTGTTTCTACACTTACGCCATGTGACAACCTCATATTTATCCCAAGTTCATTGACTTCTTGACCTTATATGCACCGTTGATCTCCCTTTACATGCCTTTAATATGAACTATTGATTTACCTAACAGTTGTTATGATCATGACACTTGACAACTTCTCATTCATTCTTAAGATTTGCTAACTAGTTAACCTTTCACTCATCATTGATCTGCTTTGTTAAGATGGATCATGCATCATTGATCAACTTGGACCCACTAGCTTTATCAGTCACCACACACCGTTAAATCTTTATATAGGCACCCAAGATCTTACCACTTGTCATATCCGTGCTTACCCTAGGTCTGTTGACCATTTAACTTGATACTCACCATTGATCTTTAATCGCATGAATAAAAGTGCACCATAAATCTGTTTGGGCCCACTGACTCGAGCTATCAACCATGTACCATTGATCTATGATTTGATCAAGTGATATTTTGACACTTGTCATCTACGTGTTCAACCTTTAAATATTTAAATTTAAATAACTATTTCACGAGGCCCAAATTTGATGTCTACACGCATGTTTCACTCTGTTAGTTCATCTTTGAATTCTTGTATCTTGAGATAGAAAACTCGTCAAGATATCAATTTTGTAGAGAATGTTCAAGGCATGAAAAGCATCATGTCCATGTGATCTTTTGGCTCTAAGAGGCTTCCTAAATAAACTTATGAAGTGTGCAACCAGACTAACCTATCTATTTCTGCATGATGTTTGATGATGATTTGGTCCATCTTCTTCACTTGCTCAAGTCATTTGATCATTTGGTCAATCAGGAACTCTACTCAGCTAATTTATCTAGGTATAAGCTTTTTATGTGGGCCAAATTTGGCCAACATATTTAGTGACTCACAAGGAAGCATGCCTACTATGTTTGAGAACCCATACCATTTGTCTTGATTAGTCCATTAGGCATGGAGTCACAAGTCTTTGTTCTTAGATACTATGAAATGATGCAAGGCTGCCCATCTAGATAAATTCCCCTTGCAGCAATAGGAACAATAAGAAATAAAACAAACAAAGTGCCCAAGGCACTTTGGAAAAGGAAACACATGATAGGAAAAGAACATGCACAAGGCACTTAGAGGAAAACAAGAAAACTATTTTAATATGTACAGGGCTGTAACTTATAAGTATCTTCCTCCTAGATCAAATGGAAAAGATTTAGCATCACTCACTTATGGTGGACTAGGATGTAAAACACCTTGATTTTGAAAGCTCATGATAGGTAAGCTAAGATACCTAATTGTTAACCCTTTTGGCATGCTCTCAAGAGGATGAAATGGGATAAACATGTCTCCAATGTAGACATATTGATCCATTTCTTCAAGGCTTGCTCCAAAATGGACTATAGGAGCACCTACAACCTCCTCATTTGATGGCTCCTTTGAACATGAAGGTTGATTATCTAGGCTTAGGTAAAAAAGCTCTAAGTCATCCCAAAAGGCAACTTCCTCTTGGTCATTCGAGATAATGCTAACTTCAACACCATCCTTACTTTGAAAGAAACCATATTGTAGCTCATCAACCCATCTAAGGCTTGAAATGTCATGTTCTTGTGGCTTTAGATCTAGCCATTCTCCTTCATTCTTGAAGACATCAGTATTAACTTCAATAGAAAATTCATCTTGAGACTGGTCAGATTCTTCAACTTGATTTACAAGTTCATTTGCATGCTCTATAAGAGGCATAGGTTGGTTTAGAACCTCTATTTGGTTGATGAAGTCATGGTACAATTGTTTTCATACTTCATCCTGATCCTCCTTTTTCCCTATTTATTCTTCATCTTCATCCTTACCCATACCAAATGAAAGTTCTTGGAACAAATCAAGATCCCTTTTTCTCTCAGCTACATCATGAATACACCTCCCTTCAAATATGAACGCATCAATACTACCTTTAGGCTCTAATTCATCAGTGTCAAAGCCATGCCATAATAGCTAGTCCAAACCTAATTTATCCTCCTTTGAATGGAGTGGGTTGATTATCATGATATCCTCATCATAAAAACTTGTGTTGTATTCTTTAGGTTCACCTATGCTTACAAGACCCCCCTCTATTCTTTGCAAAACAAGATCTTTATCCAAGAGAGAGATGGTGGGAGGGTGAATAAGTTCACCTTACTTGTAACTTGGGAGAGTATCCTTCCAACCAGGGACTTTAACGGATCTCTTTGGTGGATCTTTGGGGAGCGAGTTAGAGTCATGGAACTTTTGTATGGCAAGCTCATTGAGCTGAGCTAACAGCTCTTTTTATTGAACTAGTTCCAAGACTACCTCAGCTAGCACTTTTTATGTTTTTTTTGTGCCCTCCTTGATTTATTTCCATGAGGGGAAAACATAAGGCTTGACCACCTTATCCTTTTCTTGAATGGGCGTGGGAGGGTGGTTTCACATGAGAGGGTATGACACAATTAGGGTCTTTAGCATAGGAGAAGATCCAAGATGAAATGGCTTCATGTTCCTCAGTTGAATGGTTTTCAGTGACTTGTTTGGCTCCTGATGAGGATGAGACTTGACAAGGTGGACTAGGGGGTTGGTTTTGAGCATAAACAAGAGTAGGAGAGGGAAATTGGGTTCTAGGGTTGGTTTATTTTATTCTTAAGAACAACTAATAGTTCTTTTCTTTTCTGGCTTGGTCTTGCCTAACCAAGCATTCTTCCTAAAACCTCAACTCTTGCTCCTGAACATAAGCTTAGTGTTCAAGATTCTATTGTTTCCTATAATACTCTTCTTCCCTATCAAGCTCTCTTAATTATTTTTCAAGATCAATCCATATCTCCCTAAGGCTCTTTTCTAGTTGACTAGAGAGAGGCAAATTATGACAAGGCTGATACATTGAATCTTGAGGGCCACTTGGGGTGAAGCCATGAACATTGCTAACTTGATATGAAGGATAAGGAATGATAGAACATGTATTTTGATCAAATGGGGAATGATACATACCAAATAATGGTGATTAGTCATCTAGGCTACTTATACCAGCTGATGTTCATAGTGGAGTCACCATTGGTGTTTGCAAATATGCCTCTAAAGTCTGATTACACTAAAAGGCAACACCAAGAACCTTTCAACAAGATTCAAAACATAGTAAAGTCCCACCAAAAATGCTAGAAACTATTGTGACATGAGATTACACCTTTGTGGGGGAGTTATTTAGTCTCCCCCACTCCTAGTCATAATATTGGGATAACCCCAGGTTGTGGGTAACCTATGATGGGGCTGAACCTCTAGAGAAAGGCCGACTTCCTTATGATGGATCACCTATACTAATGTTTTCATAGGGAAAAGGGTTAGAAAGGGTAAAAGGTATATTAAAAAGGCTAAAAGGTGATGCACTAAATAAAAATGGGAAAATCCCATAAGCTTAAACCCACACTAGATCTACAAAGACAATGCTAGCTCACACAACCTCACAATTTTTTTAGCTTAGTGCATAAATATTTCATGGACTAGGTTCAGGAAAAGCATAATATAGACCTACAAGGCTTGAAAACACCCTAAAGGAGGTTAGAAAGGTGGATAATGGACAAGGAAGATTTTCCTTCACAATGCCATCATGCATAACTCACTCAACATAGATCCAAGGCAAGAGATATGTAAAGGAAGTCCTTTATTTCATCAAGAGGTGGTTCTTACAAATGTTTGATAGGGTTTAGCCTAATCAAGATGAGAATATTTTGCAATATCTCAGAGAGTCCCCTACTCTTCAAAATCAAAGAGTCCATGTGAGGATCTAAAATCAAAGAGAGAGCTTACAAATGAAAAGAATGGGTGATATAGAGAAAGGGAGAAGATAGAAGAGGGAACATGTTAACCACAAATAATCAATGAGCTACCACTTTTCAATGAATTCTCCACCACACTTAATCTAATCTAGACTAGCCCTTCATCAATAAGTTAACTTGTATTTGATCCAATTAGTCTTCAAGTTCTTCTCATTGGTTGAGAAATACACTAGAGGACAAGAGTCTATTTTGTAGATGATGAGTCATGATCCTTTCAAAGAAGAAATATCCTTAAGATCTGAACATCATTGAATTATCCAACTACTTCTCTAACCACCAGATCTCTTTGCTTTGATCTTCCACACCACCTTCCACTTGCTTTCACTATGAAGATAAAGTCATCATACCTTGAATCTGGACAGAGCCATGCCATGTCTACTTTGAGCACCAGTAAGTACTTGATTTGTCGAGGATATAACCATGTCAACAGATGAGACATTTATCCATAACCATATATCCACCCCTACCACAAATCTGAGCATAGGTCTTTATTATAGATTTAAAACTAATCCAATTATTAGTTTTCCTATAGTTAATATCCATGAAGAGCTTACAAACTGCATATCATTGTTCTTGAACTATATTAGGTCTAAATAGACCTATTCTACCTCCGAACCTTGTGAGAATGAAGAAGCCACTACACATGAAGATCTACCTTCATGAAACGATGTTGAAACCATAATAAAATCAAGTCTAAATGCATTGGATCCTCCAACAGAGGTCTCAACTGAGCTTCAATGACATATTTTGAAATATTTGCTCTAGGTTTGACCTAAACCATATTCAACCTCCACTTGAATTTTCCTAGATTTGAATTTTAATATTGTTCTTTGATTTTGAACTAGGCTTTTCAAAATTGTGCCATCTGTTAGCTCTGCATTCATCTTATGGGTCATGTAGTCAGTCTATCCTGTTCCTATACTTGTCCCACATGGTGGACTCATATTTGTCTGAAGCTCATTGACTTCTTAACCTTACGTACACCATCAATCTTATTTTTCAAGTCTTAAATGTATATCATTAATTTAATTGATAGTTTCTATAGTCATGACACTTGGTAGCTTCTCATTTATTCTTAGGATTCGCTGACTAGTTGACTTTTTGCTCATCGTTGATCTACTTTCATACAATGGATCGTGCATATTTGATTAGCTTGGACTCACTAGCTTTATCAATCATTACATGCTATTAGATCTTTATATGGGCACTCAATATCTTTCCACTTGTTAGCTTTATGCTTACCCTAGGTCTACTGACCTTTTGACTTGTTTCTCATCGTTGATCTTTGATTGCATGATTAAACACACATCATAGATCTATTTGGGCCTACTGACTGAAGCTATCAACTATGTGTCATTAATCTATAATCCAATCAAGCAAGAATTTAATATTTGTCAGTCACACATTTAACCTTGGAACATTTGAATTTAAATGGCTATTTCACTCAAATTTGACATCTGTGTGTACGTCCCACTCTGCTAGTTCATCTTTCATAGCTTGTATATTGAGATAGAAAACTCATCAAGATACCAATTTTGCAAAGAATGTTTAAGGCATGAAAAACATCATGTCCATGTGATCTTTTGGCTCTGAGAAGCCTCCTAAGTGAACTTATAAAGTGTGCAACCAGACTGACCTGTCTATTTTTACATGATGTTTAATGATGGTCTAGTCCATCTTCTTCACTTGCTCAAGTCATTTGATCATTTGGTCAATCATGAACTCTGCTTAGTTGATCTATCCAAGTAGAAGCTTTGTATGTGGGCCACATTTAGCTAATAGATCTATATATAACATTATGGTGTTTATCAAGATGTGAAATAGGTCTAGGTTGACCCTAAGTTTACTTTGAGAAATAAAAAGATATCCATTGGGAGAGTAAAGAGCAAGGGGACATTAGCACTACCCCTTAGTCAGTAGTGCAATGTGTTATTATCATTTAAAATGCCACAGTAATGTCTAGGTGGTAGAAACAAGTGAAAAATAGACTTGAGTGCCTAGGGGGTGGCTTAGTGTTGCTTTTGGTATATGGGAATGGGTTGGACTTGCACTAAAGATATAAAAGGATCAAAAGAGGCCCTAAGATAGATCTAGGGTTAAGCTAAGGATAAGGTGGTCTCAAGTAACTTTCATTGCTTGAAATGACCTTTTAGATTATTACATCCCCCCCCCTCCTTTATTTTAAAAATGAAGCAAAGTGAAATGACTAAGATAAAGGAAAAGAAACATACGTGGACTTACTTAAGAGATGAAGCCCATGAATCTGGGTCTGAGTTTGCAAAGCATGCTCCATTGCGTGTCCTATAAATGAAACATCAATGAATCAATTCTTATTTAATAAATATCAAAATCAAAGACAAAACTAAGTAAAGAGATTAGAGAAAGAGCAAAGGAATGAATACACCTTGTTGGGTATGTGAATCAATGCTAAAACCTGGTGACATTTTGTGTGTGCATGTAGATGGTAATCAAATGATGAATAACTTGGACTGAGTTAATAACTTGTCCAATACCCATGTGTAGGTGGCTCAAGAACTTAAGCTAACATTGACTCCATCACTGCCCACCCTTACTTAGTGGATCAAGATCTATGAATAACCTATATTAGACTAATAACTTGTCCAACCCTCTTATGTAGGTGGATTAAGAACTCAATCAGCCTTGAATCCATCATTGATCGCCCCTATTTGGTAGAAGATGCATCCCAAACTCAAATTATGTAATGTAACTAAAGTTTTTTGATGTAATTAAAATTGTGTAGGATGGCTTTAGGGTCATTCAGAAACTTTGAAATGCAAAATAATTTAGGTGGCATTTGGGAACTTTGAAATGTAAAATGACTGAAGGGCTACTTAAGAACTTTGAAATGTAACTTAGGGGCCACTCAGGAATGTCGACCATTACAAATAAAATAAGGAATCAATCTGGTGTAAAACTTGGTGCAAAACTAGTGCAAATGGTGTTTGGAGTAACAACATGGAGAATGACATAGAGCTACCATTCCATCTGAGAGTACTACTGTCTAACTAAATATATGGGAATAATGTGCCATGCACATACCCCCAACTCTAATTTTTATGTATATGGATTCTAGACCAAGTCATAATAATATGTGTTTGATTATTTGAAACTGAAATAGGAGTGATCATGTCATACATAATGCCCCAAATTTGAGAAAACCTATGTAATTCTTTGTATAAGTGAGCAAAAACCAGGTATCTTTGATAATATGTGACTGAGACTATGAAAATTTAAACTATAACTACTGTACCTTTTTTATGATTCCAAAATTTTATGTTTCTGGGGCTACCTGATAGTAGTGCAATCCCCTAGTCAATATCGCACTACACTAGTATCCTATGTGTCGTGCTATTGACCAAATGTGTTGTTTTTGCACAAAATTGAGACCGATCTGTATGTGAATTTTTTACACTATGTTTTCCTAAATTTGGGATTTGTATTTTGTGTCTACGTGCTGAAAACTATGTTCTAAGTGCACTAGGAAGGCCTTATCTCTATGACAAACCCTTATGAATGCCCCATCTTTTGAGGGGAATTGTTGAACCTCTACAATAATTGTTCTCAAAATAAAAGTTATGTATCATGTGTGGTAGACTAAAAATATATGATATCTACGTGATAAACCAATATAATCTGTATACATGACATCAGAATGTAAAATAGCCTGAGAAAAAGTTTGTAATGTACGATGTATACTAGAGCTAGCATTCATAAGGTTATCAAGGTAAATATAACAACATAAACATGTATATGAATAACAAATCTAGATATAATCTGAGTAACTACCTAGGGGGATGGGGCATGATGTCCATCAAGGCACCTAAAGAGGAAGGGGAAATGCATGAGGTCCCTCATGGCATCATAATTGGATGTGAATGTAATAAGTAAGAGACAAGTGTCATGGCCATGATGCATACGTGAAATCATACATAATAACACATGAAACACCCAAAGTAGGCCAAGAGGCCACAATACAACTAACATCTAAGTGTGAAAAATTAATATACAAGGACATGTTCATATGTCCAAATACGTAAAGAACAAACAAGGTTGGATTAGAGACACATGGAAGGACATGTTCAAATGTCCAAATACATAATCAAGAAGCACACACAAGGACATGGGAACATGTCCAAATCATACACATAATGAAAGGAATTGGTGTGGAGCCATAAAACAATGGCATATTCAAATGCCCTCGAAAAGATGTAGAAGTAAAGAGATACAATCAAATCTAAAATATGAAATCTAGAAATGAAAGTATGTATAAACATATGGTATAAGTCCATATAAGAAAAAATATATACATAAGTTGAGTCTATAGTGTTAGTATTTAGTAAAAAACACGTGTAGTATAAGATGATCAATATCAAGATATAATCAATGCCAAATCTAGGATGTCGAGTATAAAAAGATATAACCTGTCAAAGCAGAAGTTGTGTAGTATGATGCCCCCAATGGGAAATTGTATCAATGTTAAATATGTGTATATGTGTATGTAACCCCAATGGGTAGATGGTAACAAATATAGATTTGTGTAAAGGACCTGAGTCCTATAGTAATTTGTGAACACTTGAAAGAAACAAGTGAAGCATGTATGTATGATAAAAACTAACTATACTAATCATAAATAACATATGTAATATTTAGAAAATAGAAGGAATATAAACATGGAAATGCATACAATCTAAAATTTGTATTTTCTGAATAAATATTTAAAGGTTTATTTTTTGAGTATAAATTATGTGCAAGAAATATAAAAATAAAGCTATGTACAAGTATACTTGAACAAACTAACTAATGAGTCTCATAAGAGACTCACTATCAAGGTGTCATGTATCAACAAAGGAAGAGTGACTACACATGTTGTGTAAGGAGTTATTTGAGATATGGAAACTAGATATACTAAGTAATTTGTATCTAAAATTTCCTATGGAGTGTGGTTATGAATGTATGGAGTTGACTATATAGGCATGTGAACTTTGGGGTTCTTGGGGACCCATCTGGTGTAAGAAGTTATGACTAGCATGGATGCTCTATGCTGTAACACTAATCTAGATAGTAATGGGGTAGAGAGAGGCTCTCTAGAATACATAACATGTGTTTGACATAGGGGTATCTCTAATAAAGGTCTCCATGGGAGAGTATGTATATGTGGTAATGTTATATGAGTAAACCTCACTAGCATTGGTGGTTCAATTGATATTAGAGGTGTGCTAATGGAAGCTATGTTTAGAGCTATAACTCATGTTTGTTGTATAACTGACTATGGAATAGGTAAAGGATACTCATATGGAAGACCCTCAACTATAACCACCTAATTAACATGTATATACTTGAGACATCTATGTATGGTGGACAAAATGGCTTGAAGCTACTTTATCCAAGGCCTACTGATAATATGTCAAATGTGCCAACACTAGGTACAACTAAGAATCTATTGGCCACATATGTGGGACCAACCTATAATATAAGTACTATATGCTCGATAGATATCTAAACATGACCACTAAAGCCATGAATAATTGTACCTATCTAAGAAATATCCTAGTTTGAGTAACCCAAGTGATGTAGAAGTGTAATAGTACACATATTAATGGTTAACCCATTATCAACCATGACACTCTAAATAGGATGATGATTAATGTAAGCTCGTACAAATAATGCATATAAATTTAAGTCAAGAAAGTGTTGATAGGTCTAGCTGGCATTGTAGTATGATACACACCAATGATATTATTTAGAGGGTGTGTGTCCATCATATAAGTATGATAAGATGATAGTGGTGGATGTGCCTAATAAGTATAATGAACACTTGAAGTACCTATAATCTCATTATCCATATGCTTTGGAAATGCATCAGGAAATATTTTTGTTACTTTTGATTCAGTTGGTTATGCTCTAGGTGCCTCTATAGGAGTGTTGATATCAATGATATTAGCATCTATCAAATCTTGTATCTTATGTCATATGCTAATGGATCTATTTTCAATATGGCCTAGTACCCTATGATAATCACAAAGTGTATTGGAATAATAATTCCTTGGAAAAGGCCTAGTCATATCAACCTCTTTGATGGGAGGGAAAGATATGATGATGTATTCTAGGAGTTGCTAGAGAACACGTGTTGGTGATTCAAGAAGATTTATTAAGGGTCTCTTTGGAGGAGCTGATAAAACCATACAAGGAGCTGGCTTTGAGGCTACACTAAGTATTATATTTTGATTGTTTTTTTTTAGTGGGACTCACCTTATATTGGGGCTTATTAAAACTCTTATTAGTTGAATCTAATCTAGTTGTGTACTTTAATTTGCCCATGGAGAAAAGCTTGACTTCCCATTCTTTCACTATATGACGTATATCTGTGAATGATAGAAACTTTATGAATAGTATAGCTTCATGTAATTCTAGTAATAAAATCTACTTGTATATGTCTTGGAGCTCTCTATCTGCCATGGGGCTAGTCATCTTTTCTAATAAAGTTCTATATCGCAAGACATATTCAACTATTGGCTTGTTAGATTTTTGTTTGAGTTGTGTAACTTGAGCATATGAAACCTTGTCACTAATGTTGATTGAAAAGTGTGCCAAAAACATATCTTCCAATGGATTAAATGTTGAGATGGAATGATTAGGAAGATCATAGAACCATTGTAATGTATAGTCATTTAAACTATGATGGAATAACTTAGTTAAGAGCCAATCATTAGACACATAGTCTAAACTTGTTATGAGAAAAACTCATAGATGATGCTCTACGTCACCCTTACCATTATACAAAGTAAGCTTGGGTGCCAAAAATTTGGAGGGAAAAGGAGTTGCCACTATAATTTGTGCCAAAGTTGTATGTAGTAATATATGAGAGTCCAAGGCATAAGATGGTCTAGTAGCACCTTGCTAAAGATGTAAGACGTTGGATTGCAAATAATTGATCTCTTACCCAAGGGATTGTACATATAAAGAGGAGGGATGTGTACTAGCCATAAGAGGTGGTACCACTAGTGAGAGTTGGCTAGTTATTGCAGAGTCTGAGTTGCCTTCATAGTAGGTGTAATAATATTATTATTTGTGGGGTTACAAGATTGACCTATAGTGGATTTCAAGAGATCTCCTTGAACAATATGAACAAGTTCATCTTACATAATAATATGTTTAGAAACTAAATCTTGCAAATGTTTGTTATCAGTCCCATCAAATTGGTTATTAAATTATACCATGGTAAGTTGGGAAGTAGGAAAACAAAAAGTTGTATATTTTAAACCTTTTAAGAAATGAAATCTATGAAAGATTGCATAAATAGATTAATGAATTAGATCTAATATTTTGAAATTAATTACTGAGCATAGAAAACAAAAGAATACAAACCTAAGAATATTTAAGGCTAGGGTTTGGATGGTATTCAAAGTAAGTCAGGTTCACCAAATGATTTAACTTTTAAGGGGATTATGGAATGTAAAACCTTAGGTTTTTAAAGTGTTGGAATAATAAACTAGGGAATAAATATACCAATATCAATAGCCATTGATTTATATAATAATTGATTTATTTGATTATTCTATAAATATTATTGAATTACAAGAGATGTAATTAGCTGTAAAACTAACTAAGATGATCAAGTGATAGGTTGGAAACTGATATAGGAATTGTAAAAGATGTCATGAACAATAATCATGAGTTAGAAACCTTTTTGGATAATAATGCGGTCCTCTAGATGGTAACACATTATGTTAATGTCCTTTGTGTCATTCTAGTGTTCTTTTGGTAGTAGGGATAGTGAGCTTCTTGGTGGACCTTCACCTGGTTATAAGAAGTATATGCTTATGTGAATGAATGCTAGTTTACTATTTATTCCCCATTTTGACTAATTTAAATGCAAAACCCTAGGCCTCTATGTTTGTTAGGGTATTTAAGGAGCACAAGTAAAAAAGAATGGTATTAGTAGGGTAGGTTGGACGTGACATCAACACCCCATGTGTTGAGAGTTGCCTGCATACCAATACCTCAAAAGGGGATTAAACCTGATGCAGTTCTCATAATCTAAGTGCTGGTCCAAGTGCAAGTGAATGCTAATATGAGTGCTTTGAGTGTGACTTGAGATTTGAAATCTAAGTAATCTTAGCTCTGGGATGTTGTAAATGGGTGTATGTAGAAGTAGGGTAGAATAGGGATCAATGACCTTGATTTTCATAATTATGTCTAAGTTTGCTTATGAGTATTTGAATTTGATTTCAATTTAGGGGATAAATAAATGAAATCAGTCTATATATAGCATTCTGGTGCTTGTCAAGATGTAAAATAGGTTTAGGTTGACCCTAAGTTTACTTTAAAGAACAAAAAATATATCCATTGGGAGAGTAAATAAAAGGGGACATTAGTGTTTCCATTTGGTCAATAGCATAGTGCACTATAGTCCAAAGGATTGTGGTAATGTCTAGGTGGCATGAACATGCAAAAAAGAGACTTGGGTGCCTAGGGGGTGGATTAGTGATGCTTTTGGTATATTTTGGAATGGGTTGGACTCACATGAAAGTTGGAAAATGATTAAAAGAGGCTCTAAGATAGGTATAGGGATAAGCTAAGGATAAGCTGGCCTCAATTGACACTTATTGCACTGAAATGACCTTTTAGATGACTAAAAATATGTATGCTAGTAAACTATTAAATTTAAAATAAGAAATAAATATATAAAAAATAATAATAATAACTTATATAATATTTAAATTATTATTATTTTGATTAAATTGTGTGTTTTGGTTCATATTTTGTTTATTATACATATTTTCTCTAGTACATAGAGTTGCATCCAACAACCATGTATAGGGCATTTGTCTATCATTTATAGCAATAGTCATGGGGACTAAAGTTCACTTTAGAAAGCTATGTTCATTTCAAAATCAACCATAATAAATTTCACTTGATGAACATTTGATTTTTAGAATTTTATAATGTAATACATCTAGTTTGAATGGGTTTAAAAAGTTTTATTATTTAACAATTTCCATACATATCATAGTAAAGAGATGGAAACACTAAAATAAATACATATATGCTTTAATAGTTTGGTGTCTTCAAAACTTCACATTGCATCTAGAAAATATTTTGATTATAATTTATTATAAATAATTATATATAAATCCATGACTCATTATTAGAGATGTCACCAAGTTTAGACAACATAAATGCAATGGTTGAAGGATCACATGAGATAAAGCTTATGCACACCACAATGTTGTTAAAACACTATGAAATCACAAAATGAGAATATTGCAAGAGAAAAGCCAAGTGGAGAAAAACCAATCTTCATTAAGAGAATAAATCTCAAGTATAGCATACATATAGGAGAGTAAGTAATTCCCCCTCAAATGGTGGTCAAAACACTCCGGTAATAGAAATGTAACTCAAAAATGTAGTCTAAACTATGTATGTTTTGTTGTTCCCAAAATCTGTCACTCATTTTTGGGGACAACATATCAACTATTTTGGTCCTTCAGGCCAAAATTATCTCTTCCCTTTTCAAAAAATGTTCTAAGCATCCAAGTTCTTCAATTATTCACGCATTTTTTAGCTAAGGAACTCGCAGGTTCAACAGGTGGGCTTTCATAAAGAAGCAAGTTCCAAACACTTACGCATTTCAAGGCTGGTTTAATGCTGAAGTTCAATCAAAAGGTCCATCGATAGGCTTCAAACAAATGGAATGAAACATTGAACCATTGAACCCTGCTTCAAAGGTTCAAAAAGAGTTAAGCGCTCAACAAGTTCAAAGAAGTTCAACTGCTTCGAAGAGTTCAACGAGTTTGAAGACTTTGACAAGTTCAAAGTTTAACCACTTTGAAAAGTTCAAGCAGCTTTAAAAGACTTAAATAAAAGAAGACTTTGAAGAAGAAAGATTGAACCGTTGAACCTTGAACCAAAAGATTTCAAAGTTCAAAGCTTCAATGAGTTCAATAAAATTTGAGAGACTTAGAAGAACAAAGGATTCGAAGAACAAAGAATGAAGCGTTGAATCATTGAACCTTGAACCAAAAGAGTTCAAAGTTCAAAGGTTCAATGAGTTCAACAGAAAAAAAAGGATCCAAAAAGTTTGAAGGACCAAAAGATTCAAAGAAAGAGAATGAATCGTTGAACCTTGAACCAAAATGGTTCAAAGTTCAAAGGTTCAAAGGGTTCAAAGTGGTTCAAGTGACCAGTGACGTCCCTATGGATGTCAAATTAGGGTAATAAAATATCTGTTATTTTTCAAATATGGCACATACCTGAAAACAAACTTAGCGACCGGCCAAAGAAGAAGCTAAAGGAGCCAGCAGAAAGTGAGAAGATAGCCCAAGAGCTCAGATTGCCAAGGAAAGACAAGACATGGCGAGGAAAGAGGGAACAACTAAAAGTAATCCAAAAATATCTGCATGAGAGTTATTTTTGGTAGGTGAAATAGTCCACCAGGTGGACATCAGAGAGCGCGCACACTCAAAGACGTGGCCTATTTTTCTCCATCGAGTAAAGGTGAAGTGGACAGCTGCGCACATATCAGGAAAAGGACCAAGTGACCCATACTTCAAAAGGAGACATTTGAGATGAATTGACATGTCATAGTTAAGGCCGATGCCTTGTTCCAGCATGACCCCTTGACAGAATTGAAAATACATTCAAGGCATTGAATGCAGCATGGGCCATTTTATGAAACAAAGTGCCCAAGTCTTTCTTGGAGTGCTATATATTGTAATCTCTTATTTTATGTAAAGGAGATCTCTCTGTTATAGAAGCAAAACTCTGCCCAAATTGAAAGGCATTTCTTGAGACTTTGAGCTCAGATTGTTAATCATGTTTTTTTATTTGAATGAGAAAGTAAGTGACCTTTCAGACTTTGTGTTGGAATAACTTGTGTTGTTGAGGAAATTGTTCTTATGTCTGTTTCCTGAATGCATTCTTGTCCATTTAATTAAATAAGCAGAACCAATGGAAGTAACCAGGAAGGTGTCCTGAAGCTGACTGTGGAGAGACTTTGTGCTACCATAATTGTCTTTAGCATGTTTGTTTTTCTATTTCTGTGTAAAGGATCTTGGGATGACTTTGTGCCCCCATTGTCCTTCGTATATTTCACTCTTTGGTAGTTGAGGTGGAGACTTTGTGCTACACCTCATTTTGCTGGTTATTGCACCTTGTTACAGTTACTTTCCAAAAAGAATTATTGTTGTTTGCTGCAAACCACTTCTAAAAGAAGAGAAGTGGCTTCAGTGTTTTCACCAAAATTCTCTTATGTCTGTGAACATCCTCTCTAAAAAAAGAGAGATGGATGGTGTTATCCTACCCTAAGTGTTATTTTTTGCTTATATATATAGTATATAGCACCTCATAGTTATAGGGAACCTCCCCTTGATGAGAGGAGAGATTTGTCCCCTTTTGATTTGGTCGACCTACACATTTGGCTGATAAATCTCCCTATGCTATGGTTGAAACACCTATTTTGCCCATCAGTTAGCTGGTGATAAAATATTCACCCAACAGTTTTTGGTGACTTCGTTGGGGATTGGCGAGCATTTTCAATCCTTTTCCAGTCTATTAAAATTGAAGCATTTCATATCACTGGGGAATGATGTGAAGTAGGAAAGAACACTGCCAACTTCACGCCAACAGTTTTTGGGGGCTCTGCTGGGGAAGAACAAGCAGTTTCACTTCTTTTCCTTATCCATTTTCTTCACTGTTCCAAATCCTTTTCCATTACCATTTTCCTCCACCTTTATGCCAACAATTTTTGGTGACTCCACTGGGGAAGAATGTGCAGTTTGAAGCCTCAAGCTTTAAATTAAAGCAATTCCAGTTCTTTTCCATTTTTATTCTATAATCTGGTAGCTCCATACTATACAAGAAGCCAAAAATCTCAAGGTGTTGTTGACCCTATTTTTGAGTTGGTGCAGCAGAGCAATTTTGAGTTGTTTCCTCCACAACCTCACCTTTAAAGAAATAGGAGTCTTCCTCCTACCAACACCAAGTCACCAATACAAGGTAGAGCTTCTTTTTCCTCTGCTAACAGAGGTTTGCCTGTACATACCACACCAAGATTTGTTATCCCCCCTTTCTATAGTCATACAATGGCAGCTCAAGGCCCCTGGGGTAACTCTTTTGGTCCACTCAATTTAACACCACCTCTACATGAGCTACCTCACAGTTCCAAGAAGAATTTCCCCAAATTCTATGGCGATGGGAAAGTTCATCCTGATGAACATATTGTAGCCTTTAGCATAGCCTGTGATGTGATAGGTGTGGAGTATGAAGATGTAGTAGTCAGGATATTTATGGAAACATTACAAGGCACTATTGTAGACTGGTTCTATCATCTACAGGCCCTGACTATAACTAACTGGAACACCCGCAAAGCCAAATTTGAAGACAAGTTCAAGCCTGTAAAAGATGCACATGCCCTGCTGGCCCAGCTCACACAAATGAAGAAGGAGCCTAATGAACCTATGAGGGACTTCATAGCCAAGTTAGACAAGCTGAGGAACAAGATTCCTACCATTTCTCAACCAACAGCTGAGAACCTTAAATGTTTTTTCATCAATTCTCAGCTTCCAAAAGTGAGTTTTCTACTGAGACAGGCTAGCCACATAAACCTTACTGCTGCTCAAGATTTGGCCAATGAGGTGGAAGATGATCTCATCTTAGTGGGGAAGATAAGGAGAGATCCTAAAAAAGGCAAATATTCTTCATCCTCTGAATATCCATCTACAGGCACCACTGATCCAATGGTGCAGAAGCTGGCAAATGAGTTGATAGCTGTCAAGAAGCAAATGGTGCAAGAGATGTCTTCTGATTCTTCATACATAGATATACCAAGGAGAACATTTCTCAATCAGTCATACCAAGGCAATGCTGCCAAGAATTAAGGGCAGCCAAATCATCTTTCTCCCCCATAGGGGAAACTTGCCATTGAGGTAGCTCCAACCAACTCAGCTGTTGGATATCTTGAAACTAAATCAAATTTCTCTTTCCAACCTAGGTTGAACCTAGAAGATGACACTTATCTCTTTATAGTAGACCAAGAAGAATTAGCTGGCGACTCCAACATTAATTTCCTAAATTACCAAGATGAACCTAGAAGTAAAGGTGAAGCAGTTGATGGATCATACACTATATTCACCTGGTCCCAGAACTAGTCAGCCTAATAAACTGATAAGAAAAAAATAGAGGAGCATTCTCAACCAGCAATTTCAATTGATAAGTGGGGAACCACTCTGCCTTTTCAATTAAAGGACTTGGTGATTACTAAAAAGGTAAGTACATCAAGCATTCCTACACCTTCTACTTCAAATTCACAGACCAGTACCACCCTTCCAAAAAACTAGAAGGATGAACTACCTTCCCCTGTTTTTAATTCATTTTAGACATTTGATATAATCGATCATGTCAAGAAAACCAAAATTCAAATGACTGAGTTTGAATATTTGCAATCCAACCCTGAGTAGTTGGATAGGTTAGTTTAATGTGTGAAGGATAAAGCTATCCCTACAGGACAAGAAATTTTGAAAGTAACTCTTGGTCCCCGCAAGAACACATCCACCCAGAATAACCTTGTCATTACTCCTCTAGCTGCCCCTAGGAAAATAGAACCATTTTATGTTTCCCTACTGATAAATGGACACCAGCTGAACAACTGTATAATAGACTTAGGGGCATCTAATAATGTCATGCCCACCAAAGTGGCAGAATCTCTTGGACTCACGTTGACTAAGACATTTGAGAGATGCTTCTCCATGGAGAACAAACAAGTGTCACTACCGGGACAAATCAAGGATGCCCAATTTGCATTTGCTGCATTTCCAGAAAAGAGAATCAAGATGATAGTCCTGGTGGCTAATGTCCTAGCCTCATATGACATCCTTCTTGGATGAAATTTTTGTAAGGATTTTGGAGGAGAAATAAGCATGGACCTATCTGAAGCGAGGATCCCTATCAAAGGTGTTATGCAGAGACTACTTTTTGAGAAGGAGGCAAAATATATTGTCACCCAAACATCGGCCCCTGAAGCTCAAATTCTATTTGAGTCTTTAGGAAGGGGTAACTTTTTCTTGTCTATAGAGGATGTCCCTATTTCATTTGATGATATTCCTATAGGTGATAATCCAAAAATTTTAGACAAGAAAGTAGGAGAATTGGTAGAGTAAAGTTTAGATGCAAAAGAATCCTCCCTCCCTAACCAGGAGGAATCTGAAAAAAGATCAGTTTTTGATAATGGCGTATGGATTTTGGAATTTGATGGTAGATATTTTTCTATCGGTGATGGAGTTGAGATTGTTCTAATATCTCCTCAAGGAGATATTTTCCTTCTTCATACAAGTTGTAGTTCAGCAACACCAACAACACTGCCGAGTATGAATCTTTGTTACTCGGGTTGAAGGCAACTCAAAACAGAGGTGTTAAACTCCTTCATGATAAAGGAGATGATGAACTAATGGTTTTTTAGGTGAGGAACCTATGTTAAACCAAAAACAAAAGATTGCTCCATTACCACAATCTGGTATGGGACCGAATTGAAAGTTTTGATGCTTTCAATATTTTTACAGTGTCCAGAGAGCTTCATAATCATGCAGATTCATTGGCTATCTCAGCAACCCTCATGGTTCCTCACAAAGACTTTGAAGGGCACAGTTACACTATCAAACTGGTCTTTTGACCAAGTGTACCTGATAATGCCAACCATTGGCAGGAGTTTGATGCTGACAATCAAATCATGTGCTTCACTAGACCAGAAGAACAATGAACTATGATAATGGATCATACTGCCGCACATCAAAATTAGGTAAATAAAATATTTTGTAAGAGAACAAGGATTCATTATTTTTAGATTGGAAATCAAGTCTTGTTGTGGGAAAGAGGAGAGAACTAAAAGGAATGCACAAAAACTTTGATTCCTAGTGGAGAGGTCCATTTACCAATCATCGCTTCTGGTGAGAAAATGGTTTCTTACTGATATATCAAGACGGCACGCCCTTTTCACTACCTCATAATGGGCAGCATTTGAAGCACTTCAATCCTAGAAGTATTAGATAAGATCAACTTGTACATATGTATAATTTTTGTATAGTCTTTAGCTTGTTTTGTGTTGTTCATTTTCATTTTTTTTGGGGGTAGCATGACTCCATAGCCCAATGACACACTTAAAGGCACTGGAGATTCTAGATTCTACTCCCTTTGATTATTTTTAAAATCGATGGAAGTTCCCCAACTGGAGCCAGCTATTGTTCCCAAAATCTGTCACTCATTTTTAGGGACAACATATCAACTATTTTGGTCCTATAGGCCAAAATTCTCTCTTTCCTTTTCAAAATATGTTCTGAGCATCCAAGTTCTTCAATTATTCATGAATTTTTTATCTAAGGAACTCGTAGGGTTAACAGGTTCCATAGGTTCAACTGGTGGGATTTCACAAAGAAGCAAGTTCCAAACACTTAGGCATTTCAAGGTTGGTTCAATGCCGAAGTTCAATCAAAAGGTCCCAACAGGCTTCAAACAAATGGAATGAACCATTGAACCACACTTCAAAGGTTCAAAAAGAGTTAAGTGCTCAACATGTTCAACTGCTTTGAAGAGTTCAACGAGTTCAAAGACTTCGGTAAGTTCAAAGTTTAACCGCTTTGAAAAGTTCAAGTAGCTTTAAAAGACTTAAACAAAAGAAGACTTTGAAGAAGAAAGATTGAACCATTGAACCGTTGAACCTTGAACCAAAAGAGTTTAAAGTTAAAAGGTTCAATGAGTTCAATAAAGTTTGAGAGACTTAGAAGAATAAAGGATTCGAAGAACAAAGAATGAACCATTGAACCATTGAACCTTGAACCAAAAGAGTTCAAACTTCAAAGGTTCAATGAGTTCAACAGAAAAGAAAAGGATCCAAAAAGTTTGAAGGACCAAAAGATTCAAAGAAAGAGAATGAACCATTGAACCTTGAACCAAAATGGTTCAAAGTTTAAAGGTTCAAAGGGTTAAAAGTGGTTCAAGTGACTAATGACTAGTGACGTCCCCACGGACATCAAATTTAGGGTAATAAAATATCTGTTATTTTTCAAATATGGCACAAACCTGAAAATAAACTCAATGACCGACTAAATAAGAAGCTGAAGGAGCCAACAGAAAGTGAGAAGATAGCTTGAGAGCTCAGATCGCCAAGGAAGGACAAGACGTGGTGAGGAAAGAGGGAACAACTATAGGTAATCTAGAAATATTTGTAGGAGAGTTATTTTTGGTAGGTGAAACAGTCTACCAAGTGGACATCAGAGAGCATGAGCACTTGCAGACACAGCCTATTTTTCTCCATTGAGTAAAGGCAAAGTGGATAGTTGCACACATATCAGGAAAAGGATCAGGTGGCCCATACTTCAAAAGGAGACATTTGAGATGAATTGACACACCACAGTTAAGGCCGATGCCCTGTTCCAGCATGGTCCCTTAATAGAACTAAAAATGCATTCAAGGCATTGAATGCAACATGGGTCATTTTATGAAACAAAGTGCCCAAGTCTTTCTTGGAGTGTTATATATTATAATCTCTTATTTTATGGAAAGGAGATCTCTCTATTATAGAAGCAAAACTCTGCCCAAATTGAAAGGCATTTCTTGAGACTTGAGCTCAGATTGTTAATCATGTTTCTTTATTTGAATGAGAAAGCAAGTGACCTTTTAGAATTTGTGATGGAATAGCTTGTGTTTTTGAGGAAATTGTTCTTATGTCTGTTTCCTAAATGTGTTCTTGTCCGTTTAATTAAATAAGCAAAACTAGTGGAAGTAACTAGGGAAGTGTCCTGAAGTCGACTGTGGAGAGACTTTGTGCTGCCATAATTGTCTTTAGCGTGTTTGTTTTTTTGTTTCTTTGTAAAGGATCTTGGGATGAATTTGTGCCCCCATTGTCCTTCATATATTTCACTCTTTGGTAGTTGAGGTGGAGACTTTGTGCTACACCTCATTCTATGGGTTATTACGCCCTATTACAGTTACTTTCCAGAAAGAATTCTTGCTGTTTGCTGCATACCACTTCTGAAACAAGAGAAGTGGCTTCAATGTTTTCACTAGAATTCTCCTATGTCTGTGAACATCATCTCTAAAAAAGAGAGATGGATGGTGTTATCCTACCCTGAGTGTTATTTTCTGCTTATATATATAGTATATAACACCTCATAATTATAGGGAACCTCCCCTTAATGAGAGGAGAGATTTGTCCCCTTTTGATGTGGTGCACCTACACATTTAACCGATAAATCTCCCTATTCTATTGTTGAAACACCTATTTTGCCCATCAGTTAGCTAGTGACAAAATATTCACCCAACATGTTTAATGTGATCATATCTTAAAAAATATAATATCCATGTATATAGTTTTTAAATATATATGTTAACAAATAAATTTTTAAATATTGTATACCTCAATAGGTTAGGATTAATAGAATGATAACACTTGAATATATTTTCACCTTTGTACAAGATTCTTCTGATTTAGCAAGGCTACTGGGTAGAGGCAAGTCCAACACCTTGATCCTTTAAAGTTTGTATATATTTCATAACACTCATGAATACCAATGAAATTCATGTATAATATATAAATAATATTATATCTACTAATCATTATATAAATAACATGTTATAATTATGTAAACTAGTTGTCTAATCATGTGCAGGTCCTAATTTTGAATTTTAAGAATATTTTGAATGTTTTTGTATTTTTGTATATTTGAAAATTTTTAGAATTTTTTGAATTTAGAAACTAAAAAAAATAAAAATCATGCCAATAAAAGGTTTTAAATTATAATAAAGGTGGAAGATCTGAACAATCTATGAGATTAGTCAATGTAAGTTGCACTAGAAATGATGGCATGGCTAGGTATGAGCAAGGTGCCCCCATTATGTGTGATTTATGATTTTGGAAATATGTAGGAGATTGATAAATGTATGAAGAGGAATAATTGGACATCATATTTTCATCAAATTCACACTTTTCAAATTTGGTGGCATGTATTAGTAATATAACATGGAAAGAGAAAGGTTTTACATGATTAAACATTGATTTGCATACTGAAACTAATTGAAAAAGCTGAAATTTAGAAGAATTAAGGATTTGTGTGTAATTTTTGTGGTTTATGAGTGAAAAAATGAGAAGGATAGGAATTTCCAAATCAGTTCAAGAATGGTAGATGTTCCTAACCTCTAATTGATGGTTCTAACCTTCGAAAAAATTGAATATTTTGATAATGTAGACTATGTAGACAGGGGGATACATGGTAGAAGGTGGATAATTTGAATATTATTTTGAACTATTAATATTTAGAAATTTAAAAACAAGAGCCAAGGTCCAAAATTCAAAAAGAGATAAGAGCTTAGAATAAAATATCAAACAATCAAATTTACAAGCAAAAGCAGAATATGATAAAACAATCAAGGAGCTATATACAATTAGATTTTTCATTTTTTAAATTATTTGAAATGTTTTTAATTTTTTATTACATTTAAAATTACATCAAGCTATCCAATGAACCCATCAATTTAATAATCATATGTGATAAGAGGTGAATGAATCACTTTCATTTTTACTAAATGTATTAGATGTGCCTATATCAGAATTAGAAAATGTATCATGTGTAGTAAGAAAACTATCTAGATCATTACTCTTTTAATCCTATGTAGAAGTAATAAATCTAATAAATTTAAAATGATATGAAATAATATGAGGACTTGTATAATATTTTTCTTATTATTTTTCTATTTGCATCACCAATTTAAGAGACCTTACATGTGATTGTGATTGTAGGGAATTAGAAGCCTTTTGGTATTAAATTTGATTTTATCATGGTTATTTTTTATCCTTTGAACCTTTTCTTGAATTGGTCTATTATAAACCTTTTTCTTAGGTGAAAAAACTATAAACATGTTTTTTTTGCCTATATGTTGAACTAAATTGTGGTGGTGGATTGTGAGGAGGATGTACCATATATTGGAAAGGGTACTCATATCTAATTCTTAAAAATTTGACTACTTGATTAAAATAAATATATTTTAAACATATATTAACCATGTAAGGTATAACATATAGTTTTTTAAAACCAAGGGAGTTATAATATCATATCAAAGATCCCTTTTTTAGTAAAAATAGGAAAATAATAGATAGTATAGGAAGGCCCACTTAAAAAGGTAACACAATATGTCCCAAAGTGGTTTGTTGTTTTTCATTCAATGTCTTGAAATTTTTAGTATTTGGATGTAAATGAAATATTTTGAGAAACATAGTGACTTAATCAATGGTAATGCACATACATTTTCACTTGATCCAATATCAACTAGCACACTATGAATAGGTTTTTGATCAATATAAACTCTTATACATAAATCATGAAAATTAGAGCCATCATCCACTATCTCACTATCATCAAATGTAATCATAGGATGTGGTTAAATAATTTGATTAATTGTACCAATGATTCCATCCAATGGATGATTATATGAATTAGAAGTTGGACAATAATTTTAACTGTAATGTATTATTGAATCATCTTTGTTTGTTTCATGATTTGGAAAGGGCTCACTAAAAATATACAATTTATTATTTTCATTTTGTTGAGGCTTAGGTTTGTCTATAGGAGTACCCAATTTAATGATATATTTATCAATAAGATCTTACATAATATTATTGAGCTTGAAACATCTCTTAGTATAATTACCTTTTCATATATGATAATCAAATTATGCATTTCTATCAAAATATTTGCCTTGTTTATTGATATATACTTTAAATGGTGGAGTAGAATAATAATATTGCATGCAATTAATTTTTTCAATAATTCATGAGGTTGTGTTAATTTATCAAATTGTCTCTATGATCGATCTAATAAAATAATGTTGTTATAAGGTTGAGAAATAACATTAACTAAAATCTTTGCACCTACTTTAGTATCTATTGGCTTTGCTTTATAATAAGGTTTGATTTGAAACTTCTCTATGGAGTTTGAATTAGGTGTATGAATATACTTAATCTTGTTCAAATTAATTATCTTGACTTCTTTTTCTCTTATTTCATGGCAAAGCTCTTCAAATTATCTAAAGTTATTGAAAATAATTCACTCATGAAATGGTGAAAGAAATTTTTATTTAAAAATATATTGTAAGTCATTCTCTGCCAATGTATTAGTTATTTTAGCAAGCATGGTCTTATAAAAAACACATAATCATTGATATATTATTTATTTCCTTGATTAAACTTGGAAATTTGAGCATAATAAAGCTTTTCATCAATGTTAATAACAAAGTGCTTAAGAAATAGATTTGCCAACGGATTGAATGTTTTGAATGATTGATTAGGTAGACCATAAAACCACCACAAAGCACAATATTTTAGGCTTCTTAGAAATAATTTCTCTGGCAATTTGTTATTAAAAGCATAATCCAAACATACTACATGAAAAGATCTGAGATGTTTTGGATTTCCTTTACCCTCATTTAATGGAAGCTTAGGAGCTACAAATACTGTAGGTAAAGGATATGATGAAATATCATGTGATAAATAATTTTGAGGTAAAGTTTAGGAATATAATCATTTCCTAGATTTTGGGATACCTTGTTCTAATTACAACACCTTATCTTGAAAAAATACAACTATTTGCTCGATGGATTATGCATTAGGTGAGGTATGTGATGTAGTATGCATAGCTTTCAAAGATTCTAAATGGCTCAATTGATTAGGCATAGGCACATATATTTTTTGTAAACCATGTGTTTACCCCAATCCTAAAGTTTTAGATGTAATAACATTATCAACAATAGTATTATAAACACATGTTGTAGGGTTTATAAGGGGTTGTTCAACTAAATCAGTTGGTGCTTGAGATGTAGTAGTGTGGTCATGATTTTGTTATTATTTTTAGACTAAAAATAGTAAAGAGTTAATTTCATAATGATAAGTGTCAAGGAATTCACCAAATTATTTTTCATCAATAGGATCAAAACTATTGTTAGCAGAAGCATGGGTTTTATCACTTTCTATGACCATAATAATTCCATCAAGAGGGTGTAAAGTAAGAATTATAACATTTGAAATATATGAATTTTCTTTTTCCCCATGTTATTATTGATTTGAAAAAAATATATTTTAATGAAGCTTGTGTAAAAAAATGGATGATTTTATTATCATAGTCATAAAAAATATCTATATTATCCATGGAAAAATATTGCAACCAATAATTGAAAATAAAATCCTAGATTGCAGAAGGAAAAAAAAAACAAAACCCTAGGACAAAAAATTTGAAACCCTATAAAGTCGGAACCCTAAGGTAAACTTAGGGCTTGAAAGTGCTTAATAAATATATGGGTTCATAAAATGTTTTATTTTAATTTTAATTAATGTGGTAATTAACCCTAATTCTAATAAATTGAATAGAATAAATAAAAATAATGAAACTATACTTTTGAATTATATATTTAAAGTAAATTATTGAAATTAGAAAAATTAAATAATTGCAAAGAAAGATAACTATGAAAAAATTACAAACTTAGTTGTTTATATTTACCTATTTACTATTTTTACTAATAGAAGACTAGAACAAGAAAATAGGAACAGTCCCCATAAAAACCCAGAAACCGAAACTAACAAATGAACAAGGTTAAAACCATCTAATTGAGGTCATAACTATTTGACAATCATGATCCAAACCTAAATTTTTTGACCCTTTGTATAAAATATTTAAAATTAGTGTATGCGCATGTGTGATAGATAGATTTAGGTTTGTGCATACAAATTTTTACCTTTGTGCCTATGCGAAAGACCTACAAATAGATTTTTGGATGTTGAAACCCTATTAGGTTTTTACAATGCTTGAAAACCTAAAAATATAAAAGGGTGGAGTGTAATTGTTTTGATCTAATCTCAATCACCCCCCATGATGATTAAACTTTGTTTACATATATATTACTTTAAAGAGATAGTTCAAGCCCACAGAGTTCTCCCACCTAGAGTGTTTTGTGTAATTTTGCTCCTTTGACTATGTGTAGACATCTAGAAATGGCTTGAAGAATTGATCATGATTTAATTTGGATGAGTAAAATAGACTTGTGACTTATTTGAGATCTAATTGAAATGCTTAGTATCATAATTGGGAAGAATAGGGACCTTTTCCTCAATGTGAAGTTGTGTAAATGTGCCTCTATATTGAAATTACCAAGTGGTATAATGAGTGCCTTGAATATTATTTTATAATAATCCAAAAGGGGAAATAACATGATTGAAAGCCTAAAATCATAAAAGATGACATAAATGAGGGTTCAAATTTAAAATATAATTGTTAAAGGGCAAGGGAAAAAATGTCAAGTATGGTTTGAGAACAGATGCCAATCATGATCCAAATTAGACGGTTTCCCTTAAAGAAATATGCTAAATTTTGGGTATGGGTGTGTCCAAATAGATGCTTAGAGGTGTTTTCAGCTGAAAGAATATTTACAAAGGTGATGGATGATAGATCAAAAAATAAAAATGTTTTCAAAATTTATTAGAATAGGCCAAGGTGTAAAAATAGTATGAATTAAGTGCACAAGTTAATTAAAGTGAAAAGGGGATAAAACTAACATGATCAAGTATTAGTGACCAAATGTAGGTGTCTACAATAATTTGATGCCTACTTCTTATAGTTTCATCTTATATTATAACATTGGAATGAGTTGAGGGATCCAGTGTGTGTCTACTAGAGGATGATTATGTTTGGCCAACTCTTACCATGCTCTTTTAACTCTACACTTCTCTCTCTATGTGGCCTTCAATTCAACCTCTAGTTGATTGATCTTTGTCCCCTAAGCTACTAGATTCTATGTCACATGTCATATAAGGGGAATGATTTTAGTGTGTCTCTAATCATGAGCAAGAACTTATGGATCATTATAAACATGCATAGGCATGTGTCTCGAATAAATATCCTCCATTCTCTCATAATACGTGTAATCAGATTAAACACATAAACCTATCAATTTTTTATAAAGTAAAATGAGTTTAAAATCACTAAAAGAAAGGAGAAGAGTTCATGAGAAACTCATATAGGTATAATTCCTAATAACATGGCTCAACCTTCCCCTTGAATTCCTCCTCAACGTCATCCTTAGCCTCCTCCTCTAATCCTTCAACCTTATCCTTTTTATTTGGTTTCTCTCCCTTTTTTGTGTCCTCTTCCTATCCACCTCCCCCTCAAGTTGGTAGTTACCTTTTCTAGGGTTTCCTAGACCTATCTTACACACATATATTTGGTGGTTAATCTTGGTACACATATGTTCATCTAAGATATCCTATATTCATCTCTCTCTCTCTCTCTCTCTCTCTCTCTCTCTCTCTCTCTCTCTCTCTCTCTCTCTCTCTCTCTCTCTCTCTCTCTCTCTCTCTCTCTCTCTCTCTCTCTCTCTCTCTCTCTCTCTCTCTCTCTCTCTCTCTCTCTCTCTCTCTCTCTCTCTCTCTCACCCTTTTAGACTACCACTATATGGATAACCCTACCCTATATGGTTCCCTAAATTATTAGAGAAATTTTTCTACTAGATAAACATTTAAGTATCCTCATACATATACCACATGTTTTATGTTATGTCATGAAACCTATACTACTGCCTCCTCTTCCAAGATTCCTAGCATCACCTAATAAGGCTATATTATCGTATATGTTGTTTTCATAGATGCCACTACACATAGATCCTCTTTATGTCTACCCATGTGAGCCCATATAGCATACCTATTTTTTATTCCTTCTTATATATCAATTCCCATATGATAGGGGATAAACCTCTCATATATCCAGTCTGTAACTAGTGTGGAGTAGCTAAGTGATAGTTCCCTTAGTCTAACAACCCTATTTATTTCATGGTAAATCCTAGTTAGGATTTGTAGTCCCATGGTACCCCCTCTCATACTCTATCTATTTCATGATGGGATCCCAAAAGTATATTAGTTATTTTATTCCATTCTACCATATTATTCTCTAGACCAACACTCTAATGATGACCTTGTAAATCTTGTGGATCGTTACCATCTTAACCTAAGCTAGTTAAGTGTCATTCTTGGCTAGTCACTTCTATGTCCACAAAGTAGGTGTCCCAATCTCAGGCCTTTAGTATGTAATTGGAATATTTAATGCGAAATTTCATCCCTTTCACTACTATCCAAGTGATCATGTATATGTCATGTAAAATGATATTCCACTCACCCTGCACTTGTGGAATTTGAAAAGTTTTCTGGGATGTGTCCTAATATGTCAAGATATTAATAAAAATTTGACTACTAGGTGTAATTAGTGGCACATTTATGACCCTCTATATGCCATGTATTTGTAGTTTGGAAATCTTCATGAGAGTTAATTAACCCATAAATTTAGGGAGCCAATCATTCTCTCTAGAATGGCTCTAGTGGATGTGAGCTACCTACTCAAAAAAGCACAAGAGGTTCTAATCAATTTATTTCCTTCTAATATATTTTTCCATTAGCCCATTATGAAACTACCACTTAATGCATATGGTGGTTGTATAACTATCATGGTTGTTAGGTAAATGTCATCAAAATTAAGTGGTGGTTTCATAAATACCATGGTAGTTACATAAATTTCAGTCTATGCATACTGAAAATGTTTGTTTTCATAACCCTAAGGGGTAAAATAATACAAAATATTAAAAAAAATAAAGTTACATGTTTGAGTTCCCCTTCCTATTTTACCATACTACCCACCCATGTTTCCCATTTCTCTAACTTAGGTGCATTTTAAGAAAATCTAAGCAACCTAGGTTTTGAGATGATTTTTGTTAGATATTGCATGTCTATGGAGCCCACACATTTTTAGTGGTGTTCCTACCATCCTCTTATCACACTCTCTTTGTTTACTATCTTCTCTCTCAGTTTGGTCAACAGTGGGCTAAAGCTTAGTTTTCTCACCTTGCTATAAGTTATAATTATTTTGTTTTTAGTGATAAAAAATTTTATCCTTTTTTACAGTTTCATTTTAATTTTTCTCTTCTTCCTCCCTTTTAACACCTTGCCTTCCCTTTTCGCTTTCCATAAACATGGGATGCCTAGTTAGGTTTTTTTTAACTAATCAGTTTGTTATTTTTTAGGTCTAAGTGCCATGAGACACCATAGTGGTAATATATTCCCCATATAAATGGTAATTCTTCTCATCTTAATTAATTAAGAAATTGTTTTAATAATATTTACAATCTTTCTCTTAATTCCTTCATATTTTTTGTAGGTGAGAGCAAATTTGAGATGTGGCATACACCTAAGTGAATTTCAATGGGATGATTCAAGTGGTATATTCTTTCCCTATGGAAATGTAAGGTGGGTGTCTTAGATGGATTTAAAAATAACCACATAAGTAGTTATATGTATGTCTCTTAACCCTCCCTTTAAGGGACCATGATTATTTTGGGAAAATTAACCTTATTAATTCATGACAAGGCATTGTTCTTGAGGGAATAATATGTCAACACCTAATTTTAAAATGGTTAAAAATTAATGTCAATTATTGAACATAAGATTTAAATTAATAAAAATGTGTACATTTTTCTTATTTTTTACCACCATTTTCATTCATTAAACACCTCTATCTAATTTCTCTTTTCTTCTATCTTCTCGAGTGCACATATTTTGTTCATCAAACCAAATATTTATTTTATGCTTAGGTTTTATAAAAACCATCATGGTGGTTTGAAATTTTTCCATGATAGTTTAAAAAACCATTGATCTGCATTAATTTATAGTTTCATCATAACTGATCATACTATAAAATGCAGAGTTTGAATTGGAAGAAGAAATGTGACATGTTCACTACCTATTTTATTGTATCTCTAGGCCT
Source organism: Torreya grandis (assembly GCA_037957365.1). Lineage (NCBI taxonomy): Eukaryota > Viridiplantae > Streptophyta > Pinopsida > Cupressales > Taxaceae > Torreya > Torreya grandis. The sequence goes on from JARHVA010001030.1 coordinate 2,893,916, forward strand.
ATTTAGTGTCCACATCTCTCTTTATTTATCCATATTATTCTTTTATCCCTTATTATTTTTATTTCTTATGGTCACAAATTCATATACTTGTATCCCATTCTCTATGATACATCAATATACATCCACAATATTAATTTTTTTTACACATTTATTGTTTGGGTTGGTCCATGGAGAATATACCTTTGAGACATTGGTTTCCCATGACATTATATGCTATAATCACTTCAATATTGCATTCTAAGAAATTTTCAACTCTTTCCTCCCCCTCTTGGTTTTTCATATGATGCATGACAAGTCATAAGTTTTTATTTCATTGGTAGAGTAGATTAGAGTATATTTAGTAGTTAATTTATTGTTAGTTTACATTATTTTCATAGTTTCAATTTTGTTTCTTTTCATTTTGGTATTAATATGATTTATTACCTTGTTATTTTTATTAATAATTCAAGTTTATATAAGGTTTGGATAGGAAACTCATACTATCTTCATCTTAGACTTGTTATAAACCCCTACATCCATTTCTTTTGTCAGATAATCTAGAACAACAAACATGCTCTGATACCATTGTGTTAGGACCCGAAAGCACACAATTGATTACCTTTGTATTAGCAACTAAATGCGGAATTTAACCAGAAGTAATAAGTAACTAGAATTCAAAAATAACACAGAATATGAGAGACAATACACAATTGTATTAATACTCTTCCAGAAAAGAATTACAACCAAGAAGATGCCACAGTTCTTCTTCACCTTACAGAGGCTTCCCACACCTAAAGTGTATAGTAATTCACCTTCAAGAGTTCTCTCTCAATTACGGTCCCAACACACAACTCAAACACAGAATTGGTGTTCACCTCTAACCAGTCAATATCCACAATTGCCAGTACCACTAGTCAGTATCCACTACTACCAGTACACAAGTACTCCACATACTTCAAGTAGATCTCCCATGAACTTGCAACAACCTTCAACTCAAATGATCTTACTTACATGTACTCCACGTATAGAATGACCGAGTACACACCGTACTCCAAGTAGATCTTGCCTGATATTGCTACCTGTTGTGTTGTGATCTCCCTGATCTTGCTCCCACCTACAAATCAACTTGGTTTTGCAACACCTACAAACCTAGATCAAACATACACAAACATCTGCAAATCAACGATCTTACTTACCATGCAGATCTCCTAACCTGGCCTTGCACACCTTCTGACCAAGATCATACATACATGAAGAATCCTTCTGATTCTCCAAACCAGCAACCACACTTGGCACTGCTGTGGAACTAGGAGGGCTACCCTTGCTCTCTTCACACACAGAAGGAACTGGCCTGCTCAACTCTACTAACACACTTTACAATACATCCCATGGGTCTATTATATAGCTCCCATGCAAACAATAATTAGAAATCTAACTATAATAATTAGATCCACAGCTTCAAGTCTATAATTGGCTCTTAACATGTAAACACTCGATTCATTAACAAACTGTTCGTGCAACTGATAGTTTTGGAACTGCACAATCGATCGACGTCGGTCCCTGTCTACTTGGAGGTGATCGATGTCGGCCGACTCCTGACCGATGTCGGCTGCTCTGACACTGTATATGACCGACATCAATTGATCAGACTAATGTTAGTTGCTCTACCACTTAGCAACCTCCTTCCTTGTTTACAACAGTGAAGCTTTTAACTCCACAACCTAACAATCTCCCACTTGGAGATAAACAATTGCACTGTACCTATACCTGTACACTATCTAATCTATTTCCTGGCTTGTATCCCTCTTCAAGTTCAACCTTGAAGACCAACCACCACAACACCTGTGGTGAACCTCCTGTCATCCAAGTAACCTATCGCATTCGCATCTACAAACACATGTAGAAAAGAACTTGACCCTGCATAGCATGTGCACCTGCTGCTGGTCCCTCTCAGATACTTGAGAATCCATTGAACTGCCCTCCAGTGCTTCTTTCTCGGATCAGCTCCAAACTTTCTGACAGCACCCACTGCTTGGGCAACCTCAGGTCTAGTATGCATGTACTTAACCTCATCATGTGAATCAAGACCTTATTCTATAAATTGTCCAACCATCGGCGTGCTAACCGGTATCACAAAATCATCTGGAGACAAAATCAACCTGTGATCTTCCATGTCTTTAGAACACACTTATGCCAAAGAATTTTGCTCCTCCAAATTCTTCATGACACACCACTGAACTAACTTTACCTTTAGTTCAATGAAACCCTGCATGTGTAACCCTGCATCAAGCAAACACACAACATACAGTAACAAGATGATGTCATGACTCATCATCCACCTATTAAATAAACCACAGTAGTTACAATGACATTGACTAAAGCCATGCTTTGTCATCCACCTATCAAACCTGTACCACTGTTCTGGAGCTTCCACAAGACCATATGATTTGGCCTTCCATATTATGTGTCCATTATCTCTATTATTTAACTAAGGTATCCATTCGTCTCAGTGCTTTCATATTGGCTGGCAACCCTACCAAATCTCCCATTTGGTTCTGCAACTTGTTCATGCCATGCTCCCACTGTTTCTTGGATCCTTTCTGCCTTGCAGTGAGTAACAAGTATAAAGAAGAGGAATAATGAATTTGAGGCTTACTTACCCTTTCAATCCTCTATATGGGCGTTTGAGACTCCTTGACAGCGTGTTGTCCACCCAAAATCCATCTCAGTGACCGACCTTGGTCACCACATAATCTGCATCTGACCGATGTCAATTCCATGTGACTCTCCTTTCTGTCGACGCTAGTTTTCTAACTAACATTGGTCTTACCTAGTCGCTGACATTGATTCTTTGACTAACATCGACATCCACCCTACCTGACACCAATGACTCTAGTTTGCACATGACCGACATCAGTACCTATCTGTTCGATGCCGGTTCCCCTTGATCGACGCTGGTACTTGTGTTCTCCTGTGAGTGATGACTTTTTACCTGTGAGCTCTCTTTAGATTAAAACCCTGTCCAAACTGCTCTGCTCAGAGTTACTCAGTCTTCTCCACTGATCTCTATCCATCATCTCCTCCATAAACACCAAGGTTTTCCAGTTCTCAAGTCTGTCAAACACATCTATCTTCCCCTTAAGAACATGCATTTCCTTCTTGCTCATGTGACCAAGCCTACAAAGCCACGTCTTCACAACAAAAGAAGAATCAGTAATATAAGCAAGTAGATAAAGAGTACTTGCTTTCTTACCACATGCTAATTCAAGTGTATCCGCTGTGAGAGTTCTTGTGCATCTCTCATCACCCAAATTTCCTGAAGAAATTAGCCACATCTTTAAGCCTAGGACCTACATGACTTCCTTCAACACCCATGTGTTGGCTGCCTGCAATTTCGGCTTCACTTCCCCTTTGCCAATTCTTTGGCAAGGCATACCAGCCCCTAAATAAATCTTTCCAAAGTCTCCAAAGACCTTAACATGGAAAAATACTCTATTTTGGGCTGCATGGAAAGAGGCAATAGAATCTATAAAACAAGATTCTACTTTATCCAAGAAACATACCAGAGCATCCTGTGCAACAACACCTGCAACATTTGCATCTTCAGTTCCTTTATACTGATCTGCTACCAACCAACAATATTTCTTTCCCTGCTCTTTCTTTCCATAACACTGTAATTGACCATTCATGCTTTTCAATTCCTCCATTCTTAGTGTACTTTCTTCTGCCGTTGCTATACTCCCACTCAATCAGAAACCCCTGAGAGTGACCTGTAATCAAAGACAAACCTGCTCCCTACAACCTTAGCTCTGATACCAACTATCAGGTAGTCTAGAACAACAAACATGCTCTGATACCACCGTGTTAGGACCCAAAATCAAACAATTGATTACCTTTGTATTAGCAACTAAATGTGGAATTTAACCAGAAGCAATAAGTAACTAGAATTCAAAAATAACACAGAATATGAGAGACAATACACAATTGTATTAATACTCTTCCAGAAAAGAATTACAACCAAGAAGATGCCACAGTTCTTCTTCACCTTACAGAGGCTTCCCACACCTCAAGTGTACAATAATTCACCTTTAAGAGTCCTCTCTCAATTATGGTCCCAACACACAACTCAAACACAGAATTGGTGTTCACCTCCAACCAGTCAGTATCCACTACTGCCAGTACCACTAGTCAGTATCCACTACTGCCAGTACACAAGTACTCCATGTACTTCAAGTAGATCTCCCATGCACTTGCAATAACCTGCAACTCAAATGATCTTACTTACACATGTACTCCACGTATAGAATGACCAAGTACACACTGTACTCTAAGTAGATCCTGCCTGATCTTGCTACCTGTTGTGTTGTGATCTCCTTGATCTTGCTCCTACCTACAAATCAACTTGGTTTTGCAACACTTGCAAACCTAGATCAAACATACACAAACATCTACAAATCAACGATCTTACTTACCATGCAAATCTCCTAACCTGGCCTTGCACACCTGCTGACCAAGATCATACATACATGAAGAATCCTTCTAATTCTCCAAACCAACACCCACACTTGGCACTGCTATGGAACTAGGAGGGCTACCCTTACTCTCTTCACACACAAAAGGAACTGGCCTGCTCAACTCTACTAGCACACTTTACAATACAGCCCATGGTTCTATTATATAGCTCCCATGCAAACAATAATTAGACATATAATTACAATAATTAGATCCACAGCTTCAAGTCTATAATTAGCTCTTAACATGCAAACACTCGGTTTGTTAACAAACTGTTCGTGCAACTGACAGTTTCAGAACCGCACAGGCAACCGACATCGGTCCTTGTCTGCTTAGAGGTGACTGACATCGGCTGACTCCTGACCGATGTCAGCTGCTCTGACACTATATATGACCGACGTCGGTTGATCAGACCGATGTCGATTACTCTGCCACTCAGCAACCTCCTTCCCTATTTACAATAGTGAAGCTTTTAGCTCCACAACCTAACATCTTTCTCATTATTGCAAGTGTTGTTCTTGCAAGTTCATATCATTGGAGTCTAGGTGTGTCTCTTTGTTAGTTTTGTATTGTTACAAGTTTTTATATGAATTTTGGGTTGTGGTAATTTACAACATCAAACTCACATTCTTTTAATACCCTACATTATCTTTTTTTTTCCCAACAATGTAACTTCATTAGTTTTTCATTTGTGTAAGTATTGGGTAACCAATTCACAAGTAGTCATGGCATGTTATTTTTTGTTGTGTTGGTATATTTTTGTCTTTAAAAGTTAATTTCTAGTCATCATACTTATTTTTTCAGAACCTTGTTGAGTATGTAATCACTTTAGAGCTTGTTCCTTGTTTTATTTCAGTGTTATCTAATTCAAACCCATTTCTATTGTGTTGTTCTTCATGTTACATCATAGTTTCTATCCCATATAATTCTTGTTTTAGATTTATTTTAATTTTATAATAAATTTGTAATTTATCCCTTGTTATTTTCTTATGTTTTCAAATCAAAGTTTTGTTCCCAAGTTATTGTCCTTTCCTTTTTTCACTAATTCAAACAACATTTTTGTTTATGTTTGTGATTGGTTCAATAGTTTGGTTTATCATCATTATATCTTAGATTCAATGTATCAATAAAATATAAAAAACATATATTAGTTTACTCCTTCATTTCATTTCATTTAATTAAAATCATTATTTGAAGCTGATAAAGTGTGTATGCAAACAATGTTTTCCATTATCTCTCATCATTTTCTTACAATTAAATTATTTATTTTCAAGATGTTTAATTTTTTATTTGATTTGGAATATATTAGTTCTAAAAAATATACTTTTATATTTATTTTCCTTTCATTCTTGTAATTCTTTAAAGATGTGCTTGGGACAAGTGTAACCTTGATAATTTGTTGCCTTTCCTAGATTAGTCAATCCTAATCTAACATTTCCATTTAATAAATTTGGAATATTAAGAGATTCTTTGCATGATCATTTTAAAAACCTCATCAACTCATTCCCCATCTTAACTCTCTCAATTACCATTTATAAGCCACTATAAATTATTGGTCCCAATATGCTCAAGCTCCTATACCTATGATTCTTAGACGAGTTTAATGCCCCAATCAACCCTAGTGGTTGGATCCTAACCCTTTATCCTTTATAGTTATCTTTCATTTTTGGTTGTCTTAGCCCAACTTCTATAATTCAAGTGATTAATAAGTTGAGTTATTTTCCCTACATATAGAACTTGGTAGATAAAATATAAGTGAACACCTCATAGGCCAAAGGATTATGGAATATATAAGTTTAATTAACCTTATGAATTAGCTTTTCATACCCTTGGGAAATAAATTGAATATATTTCCACATAGTTAGCATGATATGCATATTTTTTCACATGAATGTATCATAGGAGTTACAAATTAAGGATTATTAGCCACCTAAGTAGTAATAGAGACATTACTTGATTTATAAACACTATGGATGAAGGGATATGGTTGAATCATTTGAGTAAAAATAAAAGTATCATTAAGGCCAATTTGATATAGTAACGTCATAATCACATGAGTAGAATCAATAATGAGTAACCAAAGGAGAATAAAATTAAGACATAGGAATATTAGTAGGGGAACCTATATAAGATAAAATATTATAAGAATTCGAAGATTCATGATTATTTGTAAAATGTATTTACCTAAGTGTATTCACTTTATATAGAATTTATTTTTGCACATAATTTAACACCCCTAGTACTATATTGACTTTATCAAGATGTTCTTTAAATGTAGTTGACATAAAATAATTATTTCTACACATTCTTTATCTACTTTAAATTTTTTCATATTATAAGATCCACTAGCACCATTATCATTCTTATAATTTCATTCAAAACATTAGCATTTTCATCATTTAAATCATTTGCATTCAAATTAGTTGCATTCATATCATTATCATTAAATGCATCCACATGCATTTTCATTCACGTGTGTCAAAAAAGGGAGCATCAACCTCATTAACAAGGTTTGATTTTGTTTTTGAAATTAACATGATAAGTAGTCAAAGGAAGCTCAAAAAAATTAATCAGGTGTAATTCTATATACTACTTCACCTAATCATGGATTTAGATTTAATAATACTTGTTAGAATAAGATGAAAACTATAAATAATGGATTTAAAACCCCACACAAGGAGATAAGGGTAATGTTCTAAATTAAAATAAGCACAACCCTAGATAAATTAGATCTATACTAGAAATATCTAACCCTAGAGGGAAATAAATAATGTAACTCAATGCACGTAACATGATGAACATACAAAGGATAACCCCAATGAGATAGAGAACCAATGCAAGAAATTAGTAAAACCAAATCACAAATTAGATACAATATGAAAATGTAATCCTAATGTACTAGCCAATAATTATTTTATCTAATGCCCTTCTTCATTTATGGTTTAAAATTTTAGTATCTTAGGCATAGGGGAACCACACCAATCCATCCCAAACTTGGTGGTTAAACTACTATGGGGAAGATACTATAAGGGAAACCCTATAAAAAAATATCTCAATGTCAGGGTGATAATGAACTTACCTTTTAAAATTTAAAGGTTATCTTCTCAAATTTGCACTCGTAGATGGTATGATACTTTCCCTTCTATCTAGCAAGGGTTGAGTGTAGCATAACATAGTAAATGACTCAATTTTTTTCTTGTAGAAATTGAGGGGCCATATCTATATCTAGGAAAACATAGCATAGTATGTATATAGTTAGATAAATTAGATAAAGGCCAAATGTTAAGCTCATATAGAATATATCTATATGGGTGAAATAGGTTATGAAACCTTAAGGTTAGGTCCAAAGAGGCACAGGTTCACAAAAATGTTTAACTATAAAAGTTGATTTAGGTTAAGAATGCTAAACTAAACCAAAAAATAAGGGCACATGACAAATATGATCTAAATACAATAAAAATGCTAAATAAATATTTGATCTAAATACCTTGTTAGTTCAGCTAATTTATCCAAGCATACTAAGGATTTGAAGTCCCTGGACACCACCAAACCTTCTAAATTAGTGAAGACCTTAGGGAATGACTTTAGGTTAAATTAAAACAAAGGGAAGGAGAAGGTGGAGACTAAACATCTAAAGTCTATTGATATAGGTAAATATATTTTTTACCCTCCAGTGGACACTCATCTTTCAGACTTTAGTGATCTATACCTAGAGGATGATAATTCCTCGTCAAGTAAGGCCACCCCTATCCCTAAGAGAAAGAATAATAATGTGAAATAAGAAGACTAGGATAAGAGGATTGAGAAGTTGGACAAGGCCCTCAGACTACAAGTGGTATCTATGAAATCATTATTCAATGAGAATGATAAATTACATAAATATTTCAAATATATGTAGACACGACTGGATAAGGAGAAAACCAACAACAAAAAAGGGGATCAAGAAGACATTATTTATTGGGACCTCTTCCAAGATATATGTTGTATTAGAGAACACATGGCCAATGCTAAAAATAAACTAAAGAGAGTGGAGTATGATTTGTAGACTATCAAAGTGAATGTAGATCAAGTGATCTCAATGAATAAGGCCACCATTAAAAATTGTACCTCCAACATCAAGACACTATAGGATAAATTGAAGAAGAGGAAATATGGGGACCTCCAAGAAGGCCTAGTAAAATAAAAAGGGGAAAGAAGAGGAAACATGGGGAGGAAATTGAGATGATTAATGAGGCATCCTTCAAAAATAGATATAAACATTGAAGGAATACTAGGAGGTTGTGGAGATTATTTTGGCCTTATTGGCCACTAGTTCTTAATTCTTCTACTACCTATGTTCCTAACACATTTATCATTGTTATGTTGACTAGATCCAATACTTTTATTTACATCTCATGGTAGTTTGGCCTATTTGTATTTTTTCTAGCTTATTTAGCATCTATTTATTTTTCCCTTATTGTCATGCTTTATCTTCTCTTGCATCTATAAAAGGATATCATCCCTTTGAAAACCCATATTTTTACCAATAATCTCTCTCTATGTGTGGGTGGGTGTGTGTGTGTATGCAAGCACATGTGCACATGCATGCATGCATGGATGTGTGTGTGTGGTATTCCTCTATGAACTTCATTAATTAAGATAAAAATAAACTTGTTGTCATGCTTTATCTTCTCTTACATTTGTAAAAAGGTATTGGCCCTTTCAAAACACCAATAACACACACACACACACACACACACACACACACACACACACACACACACACACACACACACACACACACACACACACACACACACACACACACACACACACACACACACACACACACACAAACACACACAAACACACACACACACACAAACACACACACACACACACACACACACACACACACACACACACACACACACACACACACACCCACACACAAACACACAAACACACACACACACACACACACACACACACACACACACACACACACACACACACACACACACACACACACACACACACACACACGAAATATGGATAAAATAGATCTTTAAAAGACTTTGAATTTAATAAAGGAAGTTCATAGATAAATACCTTTTTTCTAGATTACCTATGTGCTAGAAGTGAATAAAAGAGATAAAAAATAGGTTTAAAGGCAATATATTATCAAACTAGTTTGATAGCAGTTAGACTAGTATTAAAAATTTTTTATACATGTTTTAGTTTGATACTAGTAGATGATGTCATCTCAATCTAAAACCTTTTATATGTCTTTGCCAATACCTGATTCATAGAAAACTCTCTTAAATTTTTTATTTGATTCACAAAACTTCTATAATTCATTTTATTTACTCCAAACCCTAATCCACTCCAAGAGACTTTGTAACAACATTAGAATTTGGTGTATTTATGAGGGGTCTACCTCAATCATACCCCTATTCCTATACAATTTAGTAATAACCACTCATGTATTCTAATAAGAAATATGTTATGTATGAAGACGCCAATCCTTATCTGTATGAATGAGTGCAAGAAAATAGTTAATTCTACATACTCTTTCATTAATCCTTCTTATGGTACAAGTATGTAGCTATAACACTTCAATAGATGTTGATGCAATAAAATATAGGGTGTAAATATCCTTAGATGTAATATCTAAGTGTGATAATTGTTTGATGTTTCTTGATCATAAATACCTTAACATTCTTGTGTGTTGATTATATAGCATTCAGACCATATATTTAATTATTTCAATACCAATCAACTTAGCCATAAACCTCAAAACTAAGATTTAAATTTTTAAATAGCACTAGATGTATTGTGAGATAAACAAATAACTAATATAAAGGCTCTAAGGTATTTTAGCTCAACTGATAAAATGACTATTGACCTTAGATGACCAAAAGTAGAGTCACAAGGGAAAGGTAAGGCTATAAGGACCTTGACATAAAAGAAAATGACCCAACAAGAGCCTTATATGAACTGATAATCCATATAAACATAAACACACTAATAACATATAAAATCCTAGGCATGTACCAAAATTAGGTGTTTACACCTAGTGACATAATGCAAATAGTGATAACTAACATCCTAGGGTGATTTTGCTAAAAAAATTATTTGAAATAGAGTTAAAATAAGGTCTAAGTTACCACATTTTTATCAAGTACTATATGCTCTGCATATAGATGCCCCCTTTTAAAATTTTAAATAAAACTATGAAGCTCACATCTCAAAAAAAGATATTGGATGCACTCTATCTAACTTTTGAAAAAATAAATCAACACACCTCATTCTATTAGCATAAATTTGAAACATCCATGTGAAACTAGTTACCTTCAAATATATAAAAAATAAATTCCCTTCTTCATGAAGATGAAAATTACAAATGTCATTTACTTTTTGTAGATGTAAATAGGGTAGTAGATGAAAGTATTATATCACTTCATATGGATTTGATTTCAATGTTTTGTCACTCTCTTCAGACCTCCAAGGATTTTAACAAATTCATTTAATTTTTATCCATATAGAAGTAGCCAAACATTTACACTTAATAATAGTAATGAAAATCACCATGCCTTTAGTGTACGACCAATAATTTATCACTATGTTTTAAATTTGAATACACACAATAATTTTATTTTCCTTTCTTCTCCAAATATCTCTTCATAACCTCTTCTAACCATTATATCCTTCTTCCCTCATAAACCTCTTACAAAAGGGTGGCTCTAATACTACATATTATAACATAGAAAAAATAGACAATAGAATAGATAATACATGTAATTTATGGGAATTTGTTATTATTCAATGTATAAATAGAATAAAAATGTATACAGTTCCCATAAATATAATAACAATAATTAAGGGAGTGGTCCTACATTTATAATGAAAACATTTTTAAGTTTGAAAAAAATTGTTACGAGGATTTGGAGTCTTATTATCCTATGTGAATAAGAGGAGAGAATCCAAGGCCATTGGAAATTATAGAAGGGGTTACAAATGCTATGAACCATTATTTTATGAGGTGTGTTACTCTTTGGGCTATAAGGGAGGTTTTGGATTCCTTTATGGATTTGGGTCCATCTTTTATCAAAAAGGTATTTATTTTTTGATCCAATAGATGTACTCTTTTGATAAATTTGTTAAAAATGAAGTTGCATTCTTAAGCTAATATTATAAATACTCTAAAAATAATTATCTTTTATTATCATTTTTATCCACTCTTTTTAGGATTGGAATGGCCTAAAATTCCACTATCCTCTACTCTGATTTCCAATTGCTGACTAGAGGATTTTGTATCCTCTAAATGAATAAGCTAAGAATAACAAATGGAATGAGGTGGAATGTAAGAGAGTTTTTATTATTCCTCAAGATTCACCACATATTTATCTTTCATATTTTATGATGATTTGTGAATTTCTTTGGTATATTGCATAGGAACAAACTTTACCTTAAAATACCTTTCGACATAATCTTATAAGTTGGAATAGATGATAGTTATGAGCATTTATCAATATTTATTCTCCTTTTTTTTTGGTGGAGGGGTTATTTAGTAGTTGCTTTAGAACATAATCAATTAAAATTATGGACTTTAATTATTTGTATGGTCTTTCTTATTACACTTTATACTAATGGTTAGATCCAAATTTTGGCTAAGAAAGGTAATGCACTTTCATGGGGAGGATATAACCTGCTTAGGTTTCTCTTATTATATATATATTTTTGATATAGGTATGTAGAAGCTCATGTACATAGAGATACATAAGACATGGGTGGACAACATTCTTTTTCTATTTCATATAGAATATTAGGTGTTATGTGAGCCTTTTGTAGGTTTTTTACCTATGGGATCTTTGGTACGGAAATAATTTTTTATGATCATTTTAATGATATTTTAAAAGAATTTTATATATTAATATAAAATGAGTAAGGGACCCCATAACCCCTTTTTACTTATAAAAAATTAATAATAGTTAATGGAGTGATAAAATATACTTATGATTAGAAAGGTAGGATCAACCAAAAGCATCAACCTCAAACACTTCAGAGAGTGTATTTAGTGTATAGCTCAAATGGAAATGCATGAAAAAAATAGAAATTCATAAAATAATTTCTTTAAATGTGATCATTCATACAAGAGATTAAAATGTAAATGTTTTTACTAAAATGATCTTGGATATTTTAAGAAACATTGTCAAAAAAAGATAGAGTGACTTGGCATGCCAAAGGGGATCAAAGCACACACATGTTGCTAAGTGATGAAAAATAAGTGACATGATAATTTGTGTTTATTACATCCCATATCCAATAAACTAAGTCCAAAACCTATTATTTTAACTCAAGTGTATCCCAACTCTATATATGTCACAAAGTCTGATGTGAATTTTAATGAAGATAAGAATAATATTGATTTTTTTATTTAGGCATGTTAAGCATGGGATATACTGAGAGGGGGGGGGGTGAATCAGTATATCATATATCTTATTAATCTTTTACTTAATCAAATTTAACTTAACCATACATTCAAGATATGCAATAAAATTGAAACAATAACATGCACCACACAAGAGAGAGAGAGAGACACCATCTTTTTATGTGGAAACCCAATGTGGGAAAAAAAATGAAGAAAAATCTCAAGTATATGAATGAGCACCAACTCAAATTATAAAGTTTTCAAGCACCAAATTACATGAGCACTAACCCCTTTATCGAGCACTAACACATCAACTATTTGTGAGCACCAACCCATAGGATCACCAACCTCTTTCAAAGATTTGTGAACACCAACCCATAGGAGCACCAACCCCTCTTGTGTATAAAACATAACTATCTCTCAATGTTGATTTCTCAACAAATAATATAACTCTACAATATCTCTTTCTATCCTCTCATCTGTTATTAAATAAAATAATTAAAAACCATGCACTCTTTTGCATATTACAAATGACTTCCCAAGCCTTTATTTATATCTTTCCAAATGACCTTTGGCATTCACCCTTTTTGACTCTTCACTCCTCATGGAAAATGGTGCCAAACTTGAATGACCTTTCAAATCCTTGTATTTGAAAAGTCACATGGTGACCCTTCATAAGAAAATGCATCCTTTCCTCTTTTATCTTTATCTTGGTGACCTTTTGAATTCCTTAAGGTGAATCTTCATGGAAAAATGTGCCATACCCTCTTTTGTCTTCACTTGGTGACTCTTGGAATTCCTCAAGATGACTCTTCATGGGAAAATGCATCTCATTCCTCTTTTATCTTTACCCCATGACTCTTTGACTTCTCCATGGACCCTCTTTTGATTTTTATGCAACCAAAAATATATTAATTAATATTAAATAAATATCAACACATTTTAGCCAAAATATAAACATTAAAAACACATTTAGACAATAAATGCTATGAGGCCTTTACCACTAATGCTAGAAATTTGACATCAATGACAATATTTCTAACAATCTCCCCCTTTTTCATTGATGGAAACCTTAAAATAAAAATGCCACATCCTAAAACTTGTACTTAACATGCCAACCTACACATACTACTATCTAAAAAACATACAGTACCTCCCCCTTACTGTAGCATTCTATACTTGTTCCCTATACCTATTCTTATTTCCTTTTTATCTGTACTTAATTTTGCACCTATTCTTGTACCTATTTCATATACTTATTTTTATTATTTCCCCCCTTTGACATCAATTCAAAGGGCATATCTTGGAGCTAACACTTAGCTCCCCCTCAACTGATGTTGATCCTCAATGGTAGAAAGTAAAATAAGTTACTCCCAACTTCTCCCACAGATACTTGAATGTGTATTTTGGTAGTGCCTTTATGAAAATATTTGAAATTTATTCTGTAGTACTAATATATTCCATCTTAACCTATTGATCTACAACTTACTCTCTTAAGAAGTGATACTTGATAGGAATATGTTTTGTTCTTGAATGCATCACTAAATTCTTAGAAATATTAATGGCACTTATGTTGTCACATTAAATAGAAATAGGTTCATCATATTTTACCTTGATATATTCTAAAGTTTGCTTCATCCAAAGCACTTGAGTACAACATAATAACACTACAATTTATTATAATTCATATGTATAAAGTGATATTGATTCTAATTTTTACCTAGCCATGACACTAATCTATCATTGAGGAAGAAAGATCCTCCACTTGTACTCTTTTTATCATCCAAGCAACCTACCCAATCTGAATCTATATAAGCAACCAAAGTAAAATCTCTACCTATGGGATACCATAATCCATAATCCAATCTCCCCTTGACATATCTAAATATTCTCTTCACCAACTGAACATGACTCTCCTTTGGGGCTACCTAATATCTCACAACCATGCCTACTACATGCATGATGTCTAGTCCTGATGCTATCAAATATAAAATACTACCAATCATAGATCTATATAAATACTGATCTACAAAAATTGAATCTTCATCCTTACTCACCTTATTCTTTGTACTTATTAGTGTGCCAACTAGTGCAAAATCCTCAAAACCAATTTTTTTAAACATTTCTTTGGCATATTTACTTTGAGATATGAAAATTCCTTTATTTGATTGAAATATTTGCAACCATAAGAAAAATGAAAATTATCTAAGCATAGACATCTCAAATTATTTTTCATATTATCAAAAAATTCTTTTATCATCTTTTTAATGTTTCCTCCAAATATTATGTCATCAACATATACCACAATAATCAACTAATGCCCACCTTCTGTTTTGATGTAGAGATTACTGTTAGCAAAACCTCTTTTGAAACCGTGATCTTGCATGTACTTATCAAGTCTTGCATACCAAGCTCTAGGATCTTGTTTCAATCCATACAATGCTTTCTACAATTTGCATACATGGCTACTATCATTTGAGAGAATAAATCCTCTAGGCTGCTCAATGTAGACTTCTTTTAGATTCCCATTTAGGAAGGTAGATTTGACATCCATCTAAAACACTTTAAAATTTTTAAACACTACATATGTAAGAAACATTCTAATAACCTCTAGCCTTGTCACTGGTGTAAAAATTTCTTTAAAATATATACCCTCAATTTGAGCATATCCTTTACATACTAACCTTGCTTTATCCCAGTAACTTCACCATCTTCATTCAACTTATTTCTGTATACCCATTTTATTCCTTTCACATTTTGATCTTTTGATATAGGCACTAATTCCCAAGTATCATTATTTTATATTTGATTTAATTCTTCATCTATTGCCTTAACCTAATGCTCATCATGTCTAGCTTCTAAAAAAATTCTAGGCTGAATTTTGGATAACAAAGAAAAATTTACTTGCTCAGATTCACTTACCATCATCCTTCTAGTGCAATCTCCTTCATTTATGTTCCTAATGATGTCACTCTTATTATGATTTCTATAAACATATTTAGATGGTGTCTTGTTGTCTTTTTGCTTCTCCTTCTCATCTTCATCTGACTCTTCAAAATCTTCTTTAATAATTTTAGGAGTGTCTATTGGATCACTGGTTCTTTGTGCTACATCTGCATCTATCCTAACACTTTCACTTTCAACAATCTTCTTGGTTCTTTTGTTATAACATTTATAAGCTTTAATTTTTCTAGAATATCTAAGAAATATACCTTCATCTGTTGTAAATTCAAACTTACCTAATTTTTCATTGATTCTTTTTATGCAACATCTGCTACCAAAAACTTTGAAATAATCAACTATAGTTGGTTTATCTCTCTATAGCTCATAAGAAGTCTTGTCACTATTGAATCTTAACAATGATATATTCCATATGTGTACTATTATACCTACTACCTCTCTCAAATATTTATCCAGTATCTTGGATTCACTTAGCATTATCCTCACCATCTCCTAGATTGTTTTATTTTTCCTCTCAACTACTCTATTTTGCTATGTATTTTTGGCTACTGAATAATGTCTCTTTATCCCATGGTCTTCATAATACTCAATAAACTCATCTGACATGAATTTTTCTCCTTGATATGATCTCATGCACTTAATCTTCAAATTAGGTTCATTCTCAACAAAAGCCTTGAATGCTTTGAATTGGTTGAAAGCTTTTGATTTTTTCTTTAAAAATATCACCCAAGTCATACATGTAAAATCATCAATAAGCAACATGAAATATTTCTCACCTTAAGTACTTTGAGTTCTAATAGGTCCACACAAATCAGTTTGAACAAGCTCTAACATCTGAGTGGTTGAGTATTCCTTTGTCTTGAACCATCTTCTAACCTACTTTCCATGTTGACATGGTTCACAAAGTGTGTTGGAGGGATTTGTAATCTTTGGAAGATCTCTAACTACTTGATTCTTGTTGATGTTGACAATATTATCAAAATTTATGTGTGCCATTCTCCTATGCCATATCCAACTTTCTTCAACTTTATTCAAACAAGATTTTTGACCTTTGATATATAATAACATATACAAATTATTGCATGTTCTTTGAGGATATACAATCAACACATTTGAATCTTGTCTCCTAATTTCACAACCTTCTACATAAAACTTTAGTGTGTGTCCTTGATCACATATTTGACTTACACTCAAAATATTATGCTTAAGACCTTCCACATATAAAACATTTTCAATCTAGTTCTACCATTATCCAAACTTAGTGTACCTTTTTCGACAATTCTGGTAGTACTATTGTCTCCAAATTTCACTATGCCACTATTGATCTTCTTCAGGGTTATAAAATTGGTCTTGTCTCTTGTCATGTGCCTTAAACATCTACTATCAATGAACCATGGCTTTTCTTCATTTCTTGCATGCAAATTTATCTAGACCAACATAGACTTTTTAAGTTATTTTTTCTGCCATGAACCTTTTTGAACTTTCTTCTTGATGAATGGAGCCTTGAAACTCTGGTCCTTCTTGACTAATGTGAACATGCTTCTATAGTACTAGGCTATGTGTCTAAATTTATTACACTTATAACATATTATGGCCTCTTCATTAAAGCCTAATAGAGGAACAAAAGAGTTATGGCTTCTGCTTGACTCTGCATGAGTTTCTTTCTCCTTGTTTCTAAAATTATTAGCCCTTTTCTAACATTCTATTTTCTTATGACCATATCCATTATAATAAAAACAATAACCATAAAAATAGAACCTGTTTGTGTATCTCTAACCTGATTGTCTTTTGTAGCTCTGTTCCTTCCAACCTTCTTTGTTTGAGATGTTCTCTATATTCTTAACTTCTTTTTTTATTTCCTCTTTTGTAAGAGCTTCAACATAGCTCTTTCTTTTTTCTATGTTAACCTTATCTGTAAAAGTAGTGGCTTCCCCTTTCTATTTTTTAAATCTAATACCTATCTTATCTAACATTGATCTTTGACTTTATAATATCTTATTCAACATATTAGTGTTATTCTCAAATTTTAAATCATTGGCTGCTCTATCATTGACTGTTTTATTTGTTTTCTCAAGATCTACTTTTAAAGAGGTAATTTCAACAACATACCTTTCACATTATTCACTTAATTTTTTTAACTAAGCTGTTAGATCTTATTCAATCTTTTTGGCTTCTCCAATGTGTGCTTTAAGATATTCATTTATTTATTTTGACTCCTTTTCATTTTTCTTGATTTGGTGTTTCAATATGTGATTCTTCTTCTCAAAAGATTGTAATTCTTCTAAGGCACAAATGAGTTCTCCTTCTAGATTCACTTTAGCTTCATCTTGTTCTTCTTTTTGATCATCTATACTTTTGCTTATGGAGGTATCTTCATATATGGTCATGAATAAAATATCTTCTTCATTTGAATCACTGACTCCACTATCTTTAGCTGAGCTAGGATCTTTAGAGTATAAACTCTTCTTCTCAATTCCTTTCTTAAATTTGCCTTTAAAATTTTTCTTATATGTAGACCTTCCTTCTCCATTTTCACCATTACTCTTATCGAGGAACTTAGCTACAAAATGTCCAATCTTTCCACAATTAAAACATTTAAAGGGTAATTTTCCTTGATATTTACATATGCCCTTTTTTGGCTTGCAGATGAATAGAGCTCCGTTGTCATCTTCATCATTGCTAGAGATGTCACTTGATTCTTGAATCTTAGCCTTGTCTTTATTTGATGTCTTGAAATAAACTTCCCTCTTTAAGGGTTTCTCTTATTTGGTCCACATCTCATATCCCATAAGAATACCATTTAGTTCATCCATCTTAAGCTTGGCTAGATCCTTCATCTCCTTGATTGCCAAAATATTTGCATCATATCTCATTGGTAGTGGTCTCAAAACATTTTGTACCACCACTGATTCTTCTAAATTTTCTCCAAGGCCTTGAATATGATTAACTATTTGATCAACCTACAAAAGATAAATTGTTATATTTTATTCCTCTTCCATTTTCAAACTCTCAAACTATCTTCTAAAAGTTTGGGGCTTAGCTTGTTAAACCTTTCCATCACCTTTGTAAATATTTTCAAGCTTTACCCAAGTCTCATGAGTATATTTTCATTTCATAACTTTAATAAATTCTAATTCACATAAATGACATAAAATAACATTTAAAGTTTTAACATTATTTTCACTTGCCTTCTTTTCTACCAGAGTAGTCACAAGTGTCTGTGGCTCTTTGTATTCCTCCACAACTACTTACCAAATTTTGAATCTAAGAGACATCCAATAATTCCTCATCGTTATGCTCTAAAAATCATAATTTTTCTCATCAAACAAAGGTACCTTATTTGTATAAAAACCTTCATGTGATTCAACCATTGTGCTTTCCTTGATCTACCTTCAAGCTGTAAAATTCTTTCCAAAGGAATGTGCTCTGATACCAATTGTTAAGCATAAGATATACTGAGAGGGGGGATGAATCAGTATATCATATATCTTATAAATATTTTACTTAATAAAACTCCACTTAACCATACATTCAAAATATGTAATAAAATTAAAATAATAACAAGCACCACATGAGAGAGAGAGAGAGAGAGAGAGAGAGAGAGAGAGAGAGAGAGAGAGAGAGAGAGAGAGAGAGAGAGAGAGAGAGAGAGAGAGAGAGAGAGAGAGAGAGAGGATTCTTACATGGAAACCCAATGTGGGAAAAACCATGAAGAACAATCTCAAGTATATGAATGAACACCAACTCAAATTACAAAGTTTGCAAGCACAAACTTTTAAGATCACCAACCCCTTTGTCGAGCACCAACACAACAACTATTTGTGAGCATCAACCCACAGGAGCACCAACCCCTTGAAAAGATTTGTGAGCACCAACCTATAGGAGTACCAGCCCCTCATGTATAAAACACAACTATCTCTCAATGTTTCTTTCTCAACAAATGATAGAACTCTATAGTATCTTTTTCTATTCTCTCTTCTTCTTTTAAATAAAATAATTACAAACCATGCACTCTCTTACATATTACAATTGGATTATTAAGCCTTTATTTATAGCTTTCCAAATGACCTTTGGCATTCACCCTTTGTGACTCTTCACTCCTCATGAAAAATGGTGCAAAACTTGCATGACCCTTCAAATCCTTGTATTTGGAAAGTCATATGGTGACCCTTCATAAACAAATGCATCCTTTCCTCTTTTATCTTTATCTTGGTGACCTTTCAAATTAATTAAGGTGACTCTTCATGTAAAAATGTGCCATACCCTTTTTTTTCTTCATTTGGTGACTCTTGGAATTTCTCAAGATGACTCTTCATGAGAAAATATGTCCCATTCCTCTTTTGTCTTTACCCCGTGACTCTTTGACTTCTCTATGGACCCTCTTTTGACTTTTATGCAACCAAAAATATATTCATTAATATTAAATAAATATCAACACATTTTATCCAAAATATGAACATTAAAAACACCTTTAGACAATAAATGCTATGGGGCATTTATCACTAATGCTAGACCTTTGACATTAATGACAATATTTCTAACAAGGCAATGGCTGGAATAAATGTGTTAAATAATTTGGAAATAATCATATCAAATTGAAAAATATTATGAGGTTTGCTTTCAAGAAATTTTTATATATCCTTGATATATATATATATATATATATATATATATATATATATATATATCTGTGTGTGTGTGTGTGTGTGTGAAATTAAAAATAATACTCTTTCAAACAAAATTCAAGGCAACAAAAGTATGGTTACAACTTTTCATAATGACAAGATGGTTGAAAATGGTATTGGTGAGAATGGATAATGTAAACTTATTGATTAAAAAACAACAAATTCTCATGCATTATCAATGGTGGAGAATACTATTATACTTTTTCATGAGAGGTATGGCCACCTAGATTATCAACATTTTTATGTACTTAGTAATACTAATATGGTCAATGGAATTCCATCCATTCAATAAAGTTAGAGTTTATGTATAATGTTTTAAATTGAGAAATAAGCTCAACAATTATTTGATATAGATAAATAATGTCATGTTAAAGGTGTATTGGATCTATTGGATGTTGATTTAAATGGTCCAATGAATACACCTATTATTTTTAGAGAAAAGTTTTGTTTTTTATTGGTAGATGAGTTTTATAGGAAAATGTGGGTCTATTTTTTAAAAATAAATTAGAGTTATTTGTTTATTTTTAGTGTGGAAAGCCTTGGTGGAGAAAAAATAGATAAAGAGATCAAGGTTCTCATGTTTAATGGAGGAAAGTCTGTCTCAAAATAATTCCAATAATTCTACAAGGAAAGGATACATAAATAATATTCTACTCTTTACCCTCCACAATAAAATAGATTTGTTGAATATATGAATAATATGGTTATGAATATGGCAAGGTGCATGATGCACATTCAAAATTTACCATGTCATTATTGAGTATAAGTTATGAATATAATGGTCTACATCCTTAATTGATTACCATGTAAATTGTTACAATATGTGACTCTTGAAGAAGTGTGGTTAGGTAGGAAACTCTTTTAAGTGAATTTTGTGTTTTGGGTTGTTTTTATTTTTCATTAATTCTTGATGAGAAGAGATGAAAGTTAGATGTAAAGAGAAAATTATATATTTGTTGGTTATAATGGGCAGTCAAAAGCATACAAGTTACTAGATGTATTTACAAATAAAAGTTATGTTAATAGAGACGTGGTTATATATGACAAGATATATATATTCTTATAATATGGAAAATATATAGATAATATTGTAAGGGCAACTACTAATAATAATTTTGGAAAAAATTGTGGTGTTAGAACAAAACAAGGTTTAGGGGTCTAAACATTAGAGATGTTAAGTTCAAGGGGGATTTGATGAATGACACAATGATATCTAGTCTTAATAGACGAATCATATGGTCCAAAAATATAGACTAAAGTGGTATTATTACATGGTGAAGGATGTTAGGGAAGATGAATTTCCACAAGCAATGGAAGGGTTATCTACATGATTTGGGAAAACAATGGTATAATGTGGTCAATAGATAAAATTTTACCTTAATTTTATTGTTTCACAACTACTTGAAACTAGAAAATTTTAAGAGGGTAAAGGAAATCCTAAATGTGAAGCTATCGCGAAGATCAAATTTGAGGCCTTGATTTGAAAAAAATAATTGGGTGTTATCTACATTACCCTAAGGGAAGAATCCCATTGGTTATAACTAGGTATATACATTCAAGAGTAAAGAGGATGGTTATTTGGACAAGTTAAAATCCTAACTTGTTGCTAAAGGATATGAAAAATAGGGAGGGGTATACTATGAAGAGACATTATCCCTCACTATAAAGATGTTAACCTTTTAGCTATCTCTAGTTGCTACTCAATTTGGATGGAAGGTATATCAAATGGATGTTAAAAGTGAATTTTTAAAGAAAAACTTGGAGGACAAGGTATACATGGTTCAACCTTAAGGCAAGTTCTTGGGAGATATTTTTTCTTTTGAGTTGGTTAATTTCTTATATGTTCTTAAGTAGGCTTCTCAATCTTTGTATTTAAAATTAACCAATATCTTAGATATTTAGGATTTAGAATAAATTATTCTAAACCTAATCTCTACATTAAAATTAGTGATGATGACATGGTGATACTAATTGTCTATGTCAGTGATATTTCCATCACTGAAATTGGGACTAATATAATTAAAAAAGTGAAACTTGATATTTTTAATATTTTTGAAATGACAAATCTAAGACTCTTACATTATTTTCTAGGTTTAAAATTTTGGAAATTTTGTCATTCTATTTTTGTATCACAAACCAAAGATGATTGAATGTAATCCAACATATACACCTATGGAAGTTGGGATAAAAATCTAAACTTACAATGAGTCACCATGAATTAATGAATAATTATTTCATCAATTGGTGAGAAATTTGATTTATCTTGCTGCCACTCATCTAGACTTATATTTTACAGTGAGTTATCTTTTCTAATCAATGTCTTAGTCATAAGAAAAGCATTGGCAAGCTGAAAAATTATTCCATTGATATTTCAAATGAACTCTTGACTTTGGCATTCTATATTATAAATTTAAAAACTTCGTTATATCTAGATATACATAATTTTATTGGGTTATATCAGTTGATATTAGTGTTAACCCTAATTCTAGTTTTAAACAAAATAAGGAATTAAATAATTGGAATTAAATATATCTAAGCATACATGACTTTAAATATATAATTTATATCTACCTATCAAGATATGATGAGAAACTAAATGATATTAAACTAGACTAACAAATGTAAATGATATATGGGTAATGAATTATCACACATGTTTGTTGTTTTGTAAATTTGAGATTGCAGATAAAATATTCAAACTATGTATAATGTGTTCCTAAAATATAAAAACTTTGTGATTATCTAGGATAGATTATTTCACTAGGAAAAACTCCTTCATATGATAATCCTACTGGGACAAATTGATATGGTAGTGACTATTCAGCTTTAGTTGGGTTTATCCTATTACACTTGATTTTATCTTGCTAGGGTTTTATAGTTTATTTTTTCACTCACTTGTACAATATTTCCTTCCTATTACACTTGTAATTTCATTTATAGATATTATGGGAATAATGTGGAATATATGATCTCCTTATTGACTTAACTTGCACTTCAAAACAAAATAAATAATTATGGAGTTGGGAAACCACTAAGGCAGTGTTTTAAACTATGTATCTCACATGCAAAAAATGATACCTCCATGTAGTTATATGAGTGTGTGGATGGAATACATTAAGGGAGGGTTTATGAACTCATATTCCCTAGAAGTGATGGTGCAACTACATCCATTCTAATACCCTCCTTTTAAAAAAAGGAATATGTAGAGAGACTAAGCTAGAATGATAATATCACAAGTGTGTGAGATTCAATGAAGCTTGACTTGAGTGATGCTTAACTATAGGATTCACCTTTCATTTGAAATGTATTTTGATATTCGAAGGTGTTTTATGATTTTTTATTGATCCCTCTTAGATATATAAATGGCTTGGTTAGATTCTTTACATATTGGTTGACCTATGACAACTTATGCATGTTTTTTTTACTATGGTAACATATAAAAATAAGAGTAAAGATGTAATATTCAATAAAATGGGATAATGTCCCCATAAAACCAATAGAGATGAACCCATAGGTGTAAAATATTATCCATATAGACCCATAAAATGTACAGGTCTATGTAGAAGATGATTTTGGCTGTATTTATGAAGTAAGGCTAGGTGATAAGTGATAAATAGTCAAAATTCATTAACAATTTTTTTTTAATAAGTGTTAAGGTGTTTTAAAGTTCAAGTGACTAATTATAGACATTTTATGGGACTAGATTAGTCCTATAAATAAGCTAAAGTGTTTAAATTTTATAAATAAGATAATTTGGGTATAAAACATTGGGAATAAGGGTCTTGTGCCAAGTTTTGGTGTTTGCATAATGCCCCCACTTTGACATGAGTATATGAGTGAAATGCATGCATGTGTAAAAGTATAAATGTAAATAATTGAAACATGCACCTTATTTTACCCAGGGAAGGATGAAGAATTATTTTACACACACTCAAGTTGAGCATCCATCCATACCATATAGTTGATATACTTGAAACAAATGTCAAATACTCATTATATGTGTTAGTAGTAAGATGAAGAGCATAAATCACACAACTATTTTGGTAACCTGAAAAGGTGAAAAGTGTGTGACAATATATTTTGTATAATATGGTCTCAACTAGGATATTAATATCTTATAAAAGTTGAAAAGTCTTATTCGATCTTGGAAATGAAAAGTTGCAAAGAGGAAGATTCATAACCTCTATCCAACTCTATAAATAATTTGTTTTTCTATAAGTTAATATTGATTACTGAACATAATTTTTAGCTATATTCAATAGATATCCTTAAATGGTTTTTCTTTAAGGTCTTATGCATTAATTATAATCTATGTGTAAAAAATTCCCTTGAATTGTTTGTACTTCCTTACGAATGTATGTGTCCCTGTTTTCGATTATGAATGTTATGAATGGTTTAAATGAAAATAAACAAAAAGAAAATGGTGAATGGAATTATACTAAGCTACTCATTCTTTGTTGAAACATATCATAGACTATAATAATTGGCATATCCTAATGGGTTTTTCTAGGCACTGCTACTAACAATGGTTCCATTGTCAAGACCTAAAATATGTTGAAATGCATACCTAGGAAAAGATACCTTAAAAACTGGATAGTCAATAAGATATAAAATTTCATAGAGGAATAAGTTAGAAGAATAGGAGGCTCTATGGAAGAGATCATTTTTGAATATATCCATGGAAAAATTTACAAGATATTTTGGTGCAATTTGTCATAGTTTCTAGAACCATAATAGTTTAGATTGGAGTATTACTTCTTCAAACCATAAGAGATTGAACATTTTTCTTAGGACAAATAGAAACTATAAAAAAATATGAAATCTATATATTGACTAAATCCATGAAATTGAACATTAGGTAAATACTACAATCAATAGATATGTCACAAAATTTATTATATAAGGATATATTGAATTTAAATCTATGTACAACATGTTTTTTAGATAATCCAGGACATTTTTTTATAGTAACTTCCTACGTTGTTAAAAATGTTAATTGTGGAAAAGACCATGGTTCTAGTTTTAACTGATATGACATAGTCTCTTAGGGAACTATGGGTATGTAGACTAAAATTATTTGAATGAGTAATAACTGAGATAAGAAATCTAAAACTAAACCTATAAGTTGGATTGCACAATGAAACAAAATGAGAAAGTAATTATGGGACTTCAATGATATCTAAGACAATAGAAGCAATGGAATAAATAGAGTGGTCCAGAAGTAATTACTAGTAGGACTATTCATAAACCTATGAATAAATTAGGAGGAATGAGACCTATAGTAAAATCCAAATTTGAGTATCACAAAGCATTGAATGAAATTGAAAGAATTGTAAGAACCGAAAAAGCTAAAGACATTGTGTAGGAATTGAGAACTGGGCCAAAAAGATCATAAGTAATATAGAAAATATACATAGAATAAGTTGTAATGAGGTAGCTAGATCAACTTAATATTAGTTCTAGGGATAAATTAATGAGGAATAGATTATTTGGAGATACATAAGGTAGTCTCTCAAAGAATTCATGATGAAAAGCAAGGTAAATTTAGGTTTAGGAAGGATAGAAATAATAGAGAGGGTTTATTCACTCCAAATGGATGCACCCACTATGCCTAATTGAAATTTTTTCAATAATAGTCTAGAAGGTTTCAAATCTAAGAAGTGGTTTGAAGAGTTCACATATAAATTAAGACAACTTAAGAAAGAAAATAGGAAGCTTCTTGAAGCCAAGATTGTTAGTACTCCAAGCACTATTGAAAGAAATTACAAACTATGGTAAAATTATCCCCTAATAAGATAGACACATCTGGTGTCATCATAGGAAATGTGGCCTTTCCTCTATAATATTTTGTTACTTTGGCCACATATGGTGGGTCCTCTAACACATAATATTATCTACTAACCTATGAAATGAAATGGCAGGTTAATGGTATGACAACTGATAATGTTAAAAAGTGAAAGCTCATATGAGATTTGATAGGTATAGTTCTAGAGTTCATGTTTAAAAAAACCCTAGACAATTTAATTTTCAATAGTTTGAAGACAAATCGATTACAGATTTAAAAATTCAAGAAGTGTGCAAATAAAACTATTCAACAATTGAAGGAGATCAAAAGAAACTAGGAGAATCAGTTTAAGACTATGATCATAGATTCTCAAATGTGATGAATAGATTAAATTTATAATTCCTAGAGTCAGACAAGGTAGGTTTGTTTTTATAAGGCCTACGAAGAAATATTTGGTTTTTAATAGCAAAATATTAGTTTACTATTAAAATTGATGTGATTGGTATAAACCAAAGTTTACACAAAGAAAAAATCAAACAAAAATAATCATCACACACTATATTATTTCTTTTTCATACAATAAATGTCTATTATATGGTTTATATAGGAAATACCTTTCCTATAATAGGGGAGATCAAATCTTCGTAAATATATCAAACTAACAAACTAAACTAAATATGAATATATTGTTATTAACAATATATTCTATTAACTAATCAATCTAACCACAAGCTATTTAATGTAATATTATTTTACCAAATAATAATTACGTTATACATTTATAATGTTTACATAATACCTCAACATTCACCCCCTTGTGAACATTATTAATCATACTTATCTACACCCCCTTAACGTGAGCATGGGGATAATATACATCTTCAAGAACTGGCCCAAACAAAATTGTATGCTAATGCATACTTTTAAGTCTACATATTACTATCTGAATCTTGTTTTCTAGATCTTACTACACATGGCCACTACTATGTGAAGCAACACATCCTACATTTACTCCATGTGACCATAATGGATGTATCATTGGCCGATCATCTCCATAAAGAATTAAGGCAGTCAGAGGATATCTGTAGTTAGAGGATTTTTGTAGTTATTTACCCTCCTATACAATTGTCATCCATATTCCATTATATCTACACTCTCCCTTTTCTCCAAATATCAAAGGTATTCTAAACAAGTATGGGAATGAAAAAAACACACAACTCATAAAATGAAAGTATCATGAAGAACCAATCCTCATTGTCATCTTATACAACCTCTGTTAATGTCTATTACCACCCAAACAAAAACAACATAGATGGTCTCCATTGCCACTGAAGAACTATCCTTAGAGTTATCTAATTGGCATAGAGTACACCACACTACAAAAAAAAAAGCACCATGCTAAAAATAACACACCACACAAAATGTCACCAAAACATTTTGGGCTCCATCATTGGTGACTAACAAGAGGCTATGGATCCTCCAACCTCTGTTTCCTCCTTCCTCCAATAAGTCACTGCTTATTTAGCTGATATGTCGATGAAGTTTGGTTGAGGATAAACCCCTATCATAATTCATGCAATTTTTTTATTTTTACAATTTTGACAATGACTATATATGTGTTGACCAAATTTGACTTTTAAGTTAAATTAAGGCACCCCTAGTAAAAACATGGATTTTTAGACATTTTAGGAGGTTTAAATCTTTTCATGGGGTGTATGATAGTTTATTTTATGTTTTTAATGATATATTAACTTTGGTCTTAGTCATATTAGCTTATTTATCATTTTGGGTCATTTAGTGGGCTCTTAAAGGTCATAAATGCAAGTGTCACATTTCCAAAGGTGTCCAAATGTAATTTTTTATTTTATAACATCAAATAGGTCATATTACCTATCAAAAGTGTTAGTTGCATCATAATATTGTAGGTTCCTTAACTAAAATTTAAGAAATAGCTAAAAAAAGAGCAAATGGCACTTGTACAGCCTTTTTAGGAAGTGTGACATGTGGAAAAATTTCTTTGGAGGCTTATTAATCTTCCCTAAACTCATATATATGATTTAATTTATCTTTAATTTTCATTTCTTGCTCAAAACCATTCTGCTCCTTTATTGGCTTTCTAGACATACATAAGTGACTTGCAGGTTTATACTTGGTATGGATAACTTAGGATGTTTCAACTCAAAAAAATTAGGGAGGTTGTATTAAAATAATATAAATTAATTTTCATATAATTATTTTTAATATTTTTCAACTATTCTTTATGAACAATTGCAAACAAGTTGACTATGCAAATCTACCTACTAAACCATGCACCTTATAGGTTTTGCCTTGGTTTGAGCAACTCCATATGAAATAGTTAATGATATTAGTTCCATAAAATGTTTAATACCTATTAAAATGGTTAAAATTATTATTTTCATGTTATATGGTGTTTGGATAAGCAAATTTGCCTTAAGTTACAAGAAGATGCAATATGCTGGTTACAGATAGTTTTTCACCATGTCTAAGATTTTCATGATTTGACAAGGGTTAAAATGGTTGTGATATGTCATTAATTATGATTCCAATATGTAAAAATTATCTCATGTCTTTTCATATTATCTTTCAAAGTAACAACCACCATGAAAATGTAGTTTTTGAGTGCCATACAGTCATGTGATAGAAAAGTACAATTTTAGGTGCTCTAATGGAGAGTTTCAACATTGGAAAGGAAGTATAACAGCTAGTTTTGAGTTTTAATATCCTTATAATTAACTTAAAAATGAATTTAGGAGAGAAAAATTGATTGAAAATGTAGTTTCCTTCACTACATTGACCAATTCATCCTCACTGCCCATATGAATCCCATAGTGCATCTACAACCTCTCATGATGACATCATGCTGAGATAGAAAGATAGGTAAATGTTTCAATATTTTAAGAATTTTAGGAGTCCATTTGAATGAATTTTTAAGTTTTTAATTGATCATGAACCTTGTAGCTTACATACTATTCAGATTTGCTCACTAGCTACAGATATAGAAATGGACACCTCTAGGTGTCAGCAGAGGACTAAGGTTCTTGATAGAAGAATTTGGACAAGTAAGAACATTTTTGGAGTCCTAAGGTGATATATATATCCTAACATGCATATTTTAAGTTTTAGATGGATAGGTAGGTTGAATATCAACTTGAAAACATGAAAAGATAATTTTAGGCCCTTTGTCCCCAAAAGTACTAAATAGAGCACCTAGTCCTTTTGTGGGAATCACATAATAGAGTTGCCAAGAGATTTGAAGAATCCTAATATGTTTTCCTTGTAGATTATATATAATAAAAATAATTGAAAAGGATGGAGGGAATATTAATCAAGGAATATGGTTGTTGGGAGCTCCAAAAATGCACTTTTATACACTAAACTCAGTCAATGTCATCTACAGACTTTGGCCCAAAAAATGACTCCACTTCTTAAAAGTGGAAATGCCAAGTATGTTTACATGCTTGAGGAGTTTCACCAAGTGTGAAAATCACAATAATGACATGAAGGAGGCTTAAGGTGAAATTTTATAGTCAGGTAACCCTCTACAGGTGTATAATGACCTAGAAAAGGCCACCTACAACTAACTCACTAAGGGTTTTTTGCATCCAACTCAGACCTAAACTTGAAGTTTTTGAAATGATTGATAAAGGTGATATATTATATATTAAGGTAATAAAATAAAAGAGTGAATAGGTTAATAAAATAAGGTTTTTTCATTTAGACACAAAACCTTCTTCTTAAGGTATTCATAGGCCTAGAAATGGCCATCTATAGCTAGCGCTTTTTAGTCTTGAAGATGTATGAGGAAGTTAATGTCTAAGTGACAGATTGAGGGTAAGCTAAGTATAACCAACCCAAGAAAGTATAATATTAATTGAAGGAGATAAAAAGGGTCTGTATATTTTAATTTAAATCCTAGATCATATACATACACCCATAGGTCTTGAAACTTCTATACAACTAGGTTATGACCATGATAGGCAGTAAGTGAGAAGTGTGCTTAAGTGAGGGTTTAGGGTCATTCAAGGTGAAATAATGAGTCAAGATCAGTGTTAAAAGGTTATTAAGGTTTAGGTAAAATCCAAGACACTTGAGGACCAAGGTTTTAAGCATGAAACACTACTCATAAACTCACTTTCTTAAGTAAACAGGGTAAATCTAGCACTTAGGCCTAACTAAGTAAAAGTGTAGTCCAAGATGCAAATATGATTGATAAAATTTTTTTAGCCTAGTGAAAACCTAGACAATGATATTGATAAAATTTTATCACCTTCATGACATGGAGATAGGGAAAAGAGAGGGCTCTAAATACATGACATATAGTTCAATTGGGAATCCTGCACACAGTCCTTTCCACCAGAGGTTTGTCTTGGAATTTTGTTGATTTTGGAATGTCAAATCATATGAATAGGAGCCAAAAATTGGTACATAATGTCTTTAATATTTGGGGAGTTTCCTCAAACATTCAATAAATCTAAGGAAATAGGGGAAGTGCCCTCTATTTTGTCTCAAACAGAGGGCACTTTTCTTAGGCAAAATCATGTATTTTGAGGAAATAAAGTGGTAAGGTGAGATAAGAGTTGAGTCAACATGAAAGGGAGGTATGATAAGTTCTATTTCACCTAGGAAAATCATGAGAACACCTCACATAATTATATAACTAAACAAGGAAGTACAAAATTCTAGAGTTATAGTCAGGCTTAAGGGCAAGGTTAAGGCCTAGAGGCCAAAAGGAGAGCCATTTCCTTTTATAGCATTAAATATGCCTTCCAACTCATTTGTACATGATTTTATGGTAGATACAAAGGTGATAAATCTTTTATAAGGCAAATAAAACATCAAGAAAATCATATTGAGCCTTAGGTTATAGGCATGCCTATAGAACAAGGATTAGGCCAAGGCAAAATAGAGAGTCAATCTCATTTGTGACATGAATTAAGTTCTCTAATTAGTTGAGACATGTTTACGAGGTGACTATATAAGTGTATCAGCCATTGAAAAGTAGGGGGGCCCTCAGGAAGGCCATTTTTTCCCTAAAACCAATTTAGACATGCAAGAATGGAAGAAATAAGCTCAAATATGTCACATTCAAATGCTCACATCTCATTTGAGGTTATGCATGGGGATATAAAGAGATCAAGGGTGTTATCAAGGGTATTGAATAACCTTATTGTGGAATTTAGTGGAAGTTTGGATGTCCAAATTTTATGAACAAATCTTAAGGGCTTAAACTACTCCAAAACCCTTACAAAACCCTTAGAGGAACCTAATTGGATAAATGAGGTTGGAGATGCATCTAGATGGACTAGTATGACCATGAAAGATTTTGTTCCTTGTAAAGGACTCTCCTAGTCTCCCTCACATTTTTTTTTGTATATGAACTTGCATGGATGGGGGTAGAAATAGG
Source organism: Torreya grandis (assembly GCA_037957365.1). Lineage (NCBI taxonomy): Eukaryota > Viridiplantae > Streptophyta > Pinopsida > Cupressales > Taxaceae > Torreya > Torreya grandis. The sequence continues at coordinate 2,925,676 of JARHVA010001030.1, forward strand.
GTTTTTCTCACTATTTTGTGTGTTTTGCAAGTTGTAGAAGGTTTCAAGAGATGAAAATCACATGGGTGGAAATATTAAGACTCAATATAACCTTTCATATCACTCTCATGCATTGAAACAACCCATAAGTGTCCAAAATAGGTGCTTCATCTTATCCAATCAAATCTGACATAATAAACAAGCTAGGGTGATTCAGAGGTCAATTCAAAAAAGATCATGAAGCAGACCAGAACCTAAACCATCACATAGGTCATATTAAGACCTTTTCAATGGTATGTGGAATGTGAGAAATGAAGTTCATATGCTCCTTGTGCAGCCGGTTAATGTTCCAGTCAAAACAAGTCAATAGGAGGTCAAAACTAGTTAAAATAAAAAAATTGACCATCATGGAATGTTACAAAGATAGTTTCATGGTGTAGAGATCATCACAAGATTTATAATGAATTTTGAGTAGACCAATTTTGAGTATGTATGTGCAAGTTATGGCCAGTCAAACTTGGTCAAAGTGATGATGTGGACCAATGAGAACATGACATGTGGCAGTCAATTCATAAAAAAATATTAATTTTATTTTCTTGTATTTGTCTTTGACAGGCATATTTGGCAAAAGTCCAACTTCAAGGATCGTATCCAGTGGAGTTCACTTTTGTCTCGGAGGTGGACCCTATCATTGATAGAGCTTTGGAGCATCTAGTTAGATGTTGACAAGTGTCAAATTGTGAATGATCCATGTGGTGGTTCCTCAAGCCACCACATGGATTACCACCACTTATTATTCCATGATAAAATTTTATAGCCACCTATTTAATATATTAATTAATTATTTACCAAGCTTAAACAACATGCCAAGTGTGCCATGTTTTATAACATGACTGAATCATATAACTTGCCACGTTTCATACCAAGTTTGCCATGAAGGTTCCATGTCCACCATAAGTTTCCATGAGATAAACTAAGTAAATCGTGTGAACATGCCTAGAAAAGGAAAAACATGGAGATGTGGCTTTTTCCATGATAAACAAGGAGGAGGTTTGAGATTTTAAAACCTCAAAATTCCTTCAATGTCCTAAATATGGGACTAAAAAGATAAGCCTTACCCCCAAAACCATTACCTATGGGATTCAAACCTTGCTCAGTTTGGTAAAAAGATAATGATCTCACCATTTCACCCATAGATAAAATCACTATATAAAGTGCTCAAACTTGTAATTGAAGGCATGTATTTCCATGGAGACAATGCAGGCTTAAGGACTAGTTTGGACTCTACCTCAATTTTGAGGTATCTGGATGCATTTTCAGACTTTGGAGTAAACTAGAGATTTGTTCTAGACTCTGAGATGGTTTCAACCATATGTTAAGTCTCTAAATATGAGATAATTTTATGTCTCAAAGTGAAGCTTTAGTAGATTGTGTATAGGCCATAATAGACCATTTTGCAAAATCTCAAGTTTTGAAAGACTTGGAGAGGTTTTTAGTTCTCAGTGTAAACTAGGGAAATGTCCTAGACTTCAAGATTATTTAAATGGTATATTTAAATTCCTATTTGGGATTTATAAATCCATTCTACAAGTCCATTTTTTAGACTTTTTGGTGAGAGTCCATAGGGTTGCGAGATTGCATTGACAACAGTAAGGTGGAAGGTCTACCCGTGGGTTTCAAAACTTTTTGAAGGTTTGTTTCCAATTTGTATGTAGTCTTAGAGTGTCCATTTGATAATTTTGAGGGTTGAATATGTACTCAATTTTCAAGGAAATGGATTAGTTCATACTATAAGCGAACCCAAAGACGTAGGCATTGTCGACCTCTATTATCAAGTGCTTGTCGTGAGTTGATTCGATTTTTGAATTCTTTTTTTGGATTTTGATTAGTTTTTTATTAATCATTATTAAATGAATAATTATTAAAATAATATATATTAACAGAAAATTGATCACTTTTGGGTTTGAGATAAATATGTATTAAAAGGTCAAATTCTGTTTCATTTCTTTGAGTGTTTTTGAGAAATTATGTAATTTGACAAAAGTATCCAAGGTAAACTTTTTTACACAAAAATAAGTGCTAGTTTATGGATCATGTTTGGTATCATAGTAGTTAGTATGTTGGGTTAACTTCTGATTGTGTGGATTGATATTAGTTATGTTTAATTTGGTTTCTAGTATTATTGCAAACTATTTAGGCCTGTTAATATCCCATTTGTAGTTTGTGGAATTAGTTTGTTTGCAAGGAAAAAGAAGCCATGGGAAAAGCCTTGAAAAGAGAGAGGCTTAATGAGATTGAGTAATTAATCAGTAGATCTAGGAAGAGAATGCTTTCTTGAGAGCTCATTTTTAATCCTTGGAAGAAGAGATTGCCCACTTAAATCAAAACTGCAAGCCAAAGATGAACTCTTGGCATAGATGCAGGATGAAGAGAAATAAAGTCTTCATCAATTTACTTCCACTAAAAATGTAAGAACTATGACTAATGAATGCACTATAAGTTTTTCATCTGGTAATTCCTTTCATTCAGTTTCAGATATTTCTTTTGGTAGTTTTGAAAAACACATTAAGGGCATTGGATCTAAACTATTATTGAAAATGGGATTTGATGGAAGGGTCCTTGGAAAGAATGGCCAAGGTATTACTAACCCAATATAGGTAGAGCATAGACATCATTATGAAGTATTGGGTTAAATTAGTGAGAAATTGGATGTTGGAGAGAATTCCTTCATTGTTGAAAGATGACAAGTTTTTGATAGCCAAGATCCAAGGCCACTAGTAGAGTAGAATTCCTCCCTGTAAAGGAATGATGAGCGGTGTAAGAAATCAGGTAAAAGAGGTATTGAGAGTCCACCTCATCATTCTTAAACTAGAAAAAGTACCAATAGGAATGTGATTTATAAGACTTTTGATTCACTTCAGCCATTTAAGAAATTTGGTTTTGCTATTTAGAAGATGTTGTATTCTTTTCCTTGTACATTTTGTGGATTGAATAACCATTGTGCTGCATACTGTTAGAAAAGACAAGATTTAAAAAAGTAGCTTGTAGGTGATAAAGACCATTCTCATACCAGAAAAGTGAGAAATGTCAAATGGGTGACCTCACCTAAGAAGAGGGATGTTTGCACTCATTGTCACATGAGTGGACATCGGGTTGAGAAGTGTTGGAAACTTCTACTATCCCACCATCCTAGTAATGGTAAGAAGAAGATGGTCTATAAACCTATTGAGAAGGTAATTAATGAAGTTTTTGTTCAATCAACTCGTATAGATGTCAGTAAATCCACTAAGGAAATTAAACACCCTAAATAGGAGAATCTAATAAAAAGGGGTAGTAAACAATTTCTTAATTTCATGATATCCTGATTAATGAATTGATATATGCATTTATGTTTCAAAGCATTTTTGGGATTCATTTTGTATGTTGACAAAGGAAATTTAATTCACTTTGATATATGCATTTTAGAGTTACTATAGTGGGAACACTTTGAGATAGGTTTATCATGTGAAGTTTCTAATTCTCACACTTACATTTTGGAAAGCTCTATTTTTAGAATCTCCAGTGTTAGCCTTATGAGTTTCCTATTGAATTTTTAAGGAATATAACTTATTGATCAACTTGGGAGATTTGATAGTAATTGCATAGGTTATTGGGTAAGATTGAATTTTCCTACAGTACTTGTATTAGAATAAATACTATTTTTGAATGCATCTATTTATGGCATATTTGTAATTAGATCATGATAAGACCCATTGGGGCAATGTATTGTGACATGATCATAACCAATATTATATTTTATTTACTTTAAAAAACTTGTCTTATAGTTGCATAAGTGATTGTTTTAATGTTTGGTAGTTCACCACTTATAGGATGTGACAGTGGGTAGACAGTTTGATATATTGTGACCTTATTGGCAATTACAGGATTCAGTAGAACTCATAACTTGTTTAAGGGCCTTTTACATTTTTGGGTTATGAATCATAATTTTCCACTATAATCTCTATGCTATGATTTGGGTTCTATAAATGATATGTTGCAGAGGACCATTTAGTAGCATTAGAGGAGATCACTAGGCTTATCTATGTGGAGTTTCTTATGAAGCCATGCAACAAAGGAAGTCATTGCATTCTAAATCCTAGTTTTGTGTAGAGGCTATTGATGGCTATGCAGTAATAGAAGAATTGTAGAAGATGTGATCAATCAGTTGTTCCAAGAATTTTAGGTGTAGTTTCAAAACCTGAGTAGACTGATAAAAGACTCATCAAAATTATTTAGAATTGATTGGCATTTTAGAGGATCAAGTTGGGTACTAGATTTTGGTGGACCAAAAGCCCTCTTAGTGGGGAGGATTGATCCAGAGGTAAATTAAAAAAATATCCTAAAGTAGATTGAAACCTGTACCATCACATAGGTCCCATTGAGACCTTTCCAATGGTATTTAGAATGTGAGAAATGAAGCTCGTATGATCCTTGTACATTCGGTCAAAGTTCTAGTCAAAACAAGTCAATAAGAGGTCAAAGCTAGTCAAACTATAAAAATTAACCATCATGGAATGTTACAAATATAGTTTCATGGCATAGAGATTGTCACAAAATTTTTGATACATTATGAACAGACTAATTCTGAGTTTGTATGTGCAATTTATGGCCAATCAAAGATGCAGTCAAACTTGGTCAAAGTGATGACATGGTAAAAATGCGGACTAATGAAAATGTGACACATGGTAGTTAGTTCATGAAAAAATATTGGTTTTAGTTTCTCCTTTTCATCTTTGATAGGTGTATTTGGCAAAAGTCCAACTACGGGGATTGTAGCTGGTGGAGTCCACTTTTATCTCAGAGGGGGACCCTACGATTGATAAAGCTTTGGAGCATCCAATTAGATGTCAAAAAGTGTCAAATTTCAAATGGTCCAGGTGGTGGGTCCTTAAGTCACCACGTGGCTTGACACCACTTATTATTCCATGCTCAAATTTTATAGTCACCTATTGACTATATTAATTAATTATTTACCAAGCTTAAACAACATGCCAAGTGTGCCATGTTTTATGCCATGACCAAATCATACAACTTACCACATTCCATACCATGTTTGCCATGAAGGTTCTATGTTCACCACAAGTTTCCATGAGCCAAACCAAGTAACCCACGTGAACATGCCTAGAAAAGGAAAAACATGGAGATGTGTCTTTTGCCATGATAAACAAGGAGGAGGCTCAAGCTTTTAAAAGCTCAAAATTGATTCAACATCCCAAATATGGAACTAAAAAGATAAGCCTTACCCCTAAAACCATTGCCTATGGGATTAAAACCTTGCTTAGTTTGGTAAAAATATAATGATCTCACCACTGCACCTATGGACCAAAGCACTATATAAAGTGCTCAAACTTGTAATTAAAGGCATGTATTTCTGTGGAGATAATGAAGGCTTAAGGACTAGTTTTTACTTTTCATCAGTTTTGAGGTATTGGGAAGCATTCCAGACTTCAGAGTAAACTATAGATTTGTTATAGACTTTGATCTATTTCCAACCATATGTTGAGTGTATGGATATGAGGTCATTTTTATGCCTCAAATTGAAGCTTTAGTAGATTGTGTATAGGCCATAATAGATCAGTTTGCAAAATCTCAAGTTTTGAGACTTGGAGAGGTTTTTAGTTCTCGGTGTAAACTAGGGAAATGTCCTAGACTCTGAGATGATTTCAATGGCATGTTGAAATTCCTATTTGGGATTTTTAAATCCATTTTATAAGTCCATTTTTTAGAATTTTTGGTGAGAGTCCACAAGATTACAAGATTGCATTGACAACAGTAAGGTGGAAGGTATGCCTGTGGGTTCTGGGACTTTCTGAAGGTCTATTGTCGATTTGTATGTAGTATTAGAGTGCCCATTTGACAATTGTGATGGTTGGCCATGTACTCGCTTTTCAATAAAATGGATAAGTTTGTACTATAAGTGACCCTAAAGATGTAGGCATTATCAAACTTTGTTATCAAGTGCTTGTCATAAGTTGATTCTATTTGTGCATTCTTTCTCAATATTTTGATTAATTTTGTTTATTAATCATTATTGAATGCATAATTAATCAAATATGACATATTAATGGAAGATTGGTCACTTCAGGGTTTGAGATAAATATGTATTAAAAGGTAAAATTCTATTTTTTTTCCTTGAGTGTTTTTGAGAAATTATGTAATTTGATAAAAGTATCCAGGGTAAACTTTTTTTACATAGAAATAAGTACCAGTTTATAGATCATAGGGATAAGTGTGAAAACTTCAAGTGGATGGATTTTTAAGGTGCCCCTAATGCTTCTAATTCTATATAGGATATTGAAACATGTAATTCAATACCTTTTATGTATTTTCATGGAAAACTTATGCCTTTTTAGAAGCCAAGTGTGCAGGGTGCATGGAAGAGCAGTTTTATGGACAATAAATGATGATGTCTTATTTACAAGTGATTATAGAAGACCAAGCCTATAACCAATGTATAGAAAGGCATGTCTGATGTCTTTATACTCCATACCAATCATTAGACCTGGTCCTAATTAGTTATGGGATGTTCAAATAGGGCCAATCGTGAAGGTAGTTTTTTTGAGCCAAGATGATGAGTTTCTTGCCATTTTTCATGAGGGTTATGACTTGGATTGAAACTTGTGGATCATGACCTTGTATGGTTCATTCCAAATTCTCTTTTCATGTACAAATAACTTATTTTATTAGCTTGACAAGTGTCCTTGTGACCCTTGGACTTCTCTCTTCTTCTCTCTCTCTCTCTCTCTCTCTCTCTCTCTCTCTCTCTCTCTCTCTCTCTCTCTCTCTCAAGTTCTATAAGAACTAGCCATTTTGGCCATTGTATTCTATGATCCACCTGAGTATGGTGAATCCCTACTCATTTTTATACCTTTTTATCAATAATACAACTAATTTTTACCTCTTCTATGACTATTATTAATGTGTTCATTTGGAATGTTTGATTTTGCATAAGTGAAGACTATGGATTCCTTAGCATGTTTTGTCATTATTTCATCCTATTTATATTTGGAAAGCTTCTTTTTGTAGGGAATGTGAAGTTTTTTAGGATGTGTCAAGGATTGAGTGATTTATTCTTTTCATTAGTGCCCTCATAAGCTTCTTGTCTAGTCTTCCTAGATTTGCACATTCATCCATAACCTCACAATGTAACATTGATGTGAGAAGATGAAGATTGGAGAAGTGTATGTTCAGTTTGTCCTTTGATTTCAAGTAGAATATGTATATGGTTGGATTTCATCATGTTATTTGGTATATCACCTCCCTTAGGTTAGTTTTATTTTAGTTATTTTTCTCCCTTTTCACCCCCCCAAATTTAGTTGTAGTTACAATCCAAAGTGGTACATCGAGGGAGCTATCCCTATCTAGAGATTCACTTCATTCCTTAGGCTGCGCACAATCTTAGAGGTGATTCCATTGTGCCACTTGAATGAGGAGAGATTTGAATCTCCTCAAAGGGTTGAAATCTAAGTGACAACAATATGACTTAAAATGTTTTATTGATGAAAAAATGACTTTTAAATTTTGACTCATTTTTAAATATTTACAAACACACTTTAAAAAAAAACTAATTTTGACACTATTACAAGGACTTTTGATCTAAAAAATATCAACCTTGATATAGAAATGGCTAACATTAAAAAATTTCACCAATTAAGACTAACTAAATAAGGGATTTTATGACACATATAAAAGACTCAATTTTGTTATTTGGATAATTTTGACATTATAATACTGAATGAACTTGAAACCTAAATAACTTTTATCAGCTATTTGACTCTATTAATGACAATAAACTAAACCTACCAATTTACTAATAGCCAATAAAGAGATATTATCATATCTTAAAAATAAAAAAACCTAATACCTTTATATGGTAGAGTGAAATTTTGAGGTGGGAAGTGAAACATAGAGAGACAAGTTACAAGTTATGATAAAACATTGGCGTTGGGCCATGCAAATCTCAACTAATAAGAGACTATGTGAGAGTCTGTACAATGCACTAAGTAGTTATCAATAATGTACATGTCCTTACCAGGCCTTACTGCCTCAAAATGGAATGTTAGTTATTTATTACACCTTTAAAACATAGACTAGTATGCTTATACGCCTTTAATGGTAGATCTATGGATCTTTCAAAGATGTATATGATGTGAAGGAAGAGATTTTGACATGAGGTCAATGGCAGATGATTTTGTACGAGTCATCTCTTGGCACTTTTTTTGAAAACATTAGACTAAGAAACTATAGATGAATTCATGCTCACCAAAATCCTTTGAGTTGCATAAATAATATCAAAACCTAAAACCATGAACTTGCATGCAATCAAATTTTGATGTTACATGGTTTTGAGATATACAGAATGGAGTGAAACACAATCTAGCTCAGTCTATAGCAAAGAGTAATATTAGATCCAATTTATCCACATAGGTCTACAAATAAAATATAGACTACAAAAAACATTTGAAAACATCTTGCCAAAATAAAATAGTGTGCATCTACACAACATGTAGTGCTGAGTCATGGGTCAACCTGTGGTAAGATGGAGACTAGGTGATTTGAGGATCAAATATTTTCTCATCAGCTAGGGAAATAAGAAACACTATGACTACCCTTAAAAAAAATTACCAATCCATCATAATATCCACCTGCTTTGATACCAAATATTGGTATAAACTAGAGTTTTCATAAAGAAAAAACCAAACACAAATAATCCTCACACATTGTATTTATGTTTATACATACAATAAATGTCTATTACATAGTTTATATAGGAAATACCTTTCCTATAATAGGGGAGATCAAATCTCTGTAAATATCTCAAAATAACAAACTAAACTAAATATGAATATATTTTTATTAACAATATATTCTATTAACTAATCAATCTAACCATAATCTATTTAATGTAATATTGTTTTACCAAACAATAATTACATTATACATTAATAATGTTTACACAATACCTCAACAGATGCAAGATTTGATATGATCTAAGTGGAGTAAATAAAATATTATTGATAATATCTTCCTAGTGTCACATAGACTGATGCTATGTTAGATGTAGTATTATGCTGAATGGAGGAGCTGCAAGAGGGGAATAAACCATAATGGCTCATTTGGTGTACTTATTGTGGACAAGAGGGACATCACATGAATGAATGTCCAAATATTAAGATAATTTTTGGTGATATATGTCACATTGTAAGACATTTTTTTATGAAAATGTCACTTATTATATTAGTATGTATAATAATCTCACAACATGTTTTGTAATTTTTGAAAATCCCACAATAATTATGATAAGAACTAGAAGGATCTTCAATATTTGAAAGAGGATGTCACCAAAAATATATTCACAATAGCCATACAATAGTCTCCAATTACACAACCATGTATGCCTAGATCAGATGTTGAGATGGTAGCACAAGGTCATTGGAATCCTCTAACAGTGTAGCCTACCACTGGCAAGACTCCTCAATATCCATAGTATCAAGCAAGGTGGAATCCATAATCAACATAGTACCAATTGGGTTGGACACCAAAGTCCACATAATATCAATTAGGGTGGACACCTTCTTCTCTATAATATCAACAAGAATGGATTCCTCTATCACCTCAACAATAATTAGGTTAGGTACCCCCTTCTACTTAGAAACAATGTGCAAGATATGTTAGTAAATATAAGGTGGGAGGTCCCTATAAAGGCAAGGAGGTTTCCAAGGAGGGTATCAAGGGTGATTTAAAGGAGGAAATAAAAATAACATACATGGGAATAAACATCCTAGATATTTGATCACTTATTTTATGTGTGGTGAATTGAATCACATTGCATGTAATTATCCCTATAATCCATAGAGATAAACATTTTATACATACAATAAATTTTTTGGGTAGCATATTATAAAGGATTATATTATTTTAGATAAACAAAAAAAGGAGAAGATAGTGCACAATGTTAACATGGTGCAGTCTCATCCTGAATATTCATATTTTATTTAGGGTATCAATAAACATTAACATAAAGATCAAGGTCTTCCCCCACTAACAATGCCTAAGTAAAATTTGATCATAAAAGTGTAACAAAATAAGTATCTAGATCCTAAAATAGAAGGAGTTTTAATGAATGAAACTACTCGATTTCTACAATCCATCCAAAATTAGAATGCTTTGAAAAGATATGTTATGATAGTGGACACTTAGATGTATGGTGAGATTATCTAAATAATGTGGCAAGATGGAGAGATCACAACTTTGACATATATAATCAAATTGGTAAGAAATCTATGAAATGAGGACGTTTCCTAGAATATAAAAAATTTATTATAAATTTTTTGGATTGTGTGCAAAGGGGATAATAGAGAGTAAAGAAGGTAGTCTAGTATGTCAAGACAAAAAATCCATTAGATGCTTATGCTACAGTGGATTTTTAACTAATAGTATATGAAGTCCTTAATGTTTTATTTGACTTTGGAAGCATTATGAACATGATTCCTCAGTCCACATAGCTTATTGGAAGACCAAATCTTAGCTACAGCCTTGTTGCATTAAGTCTCATAGATTATGGTTGAGTCAAACCTATTTGGAGACTCAAATATGTTGAGATAAAGGGGTAGATTTGAGCCTAAAAGGGGATTTTTAAATCATTGATATGAAGATTGATGAGATGTACTATCTTATGTTAATTGGGAATACATTAGCTTATTATGGTCATATTACTATCAAAATAGTGGATAATCAGTTGGAAACATACCAAGGGGAATATATCATTGCCATACCTTTGAATAAGATTGAGATAAAACCTTCTATCATACCTAAAGAGCCTTTATTTTCATATCCATATAGGGATGACCCTTGGTTCAAATTGAGCACAAATCTAAAGCCTAAAGCCCTATGAAGTAGAGAATTTACATAATACTCACAGCTTGGACAAAAATTTCCATAACTTTATAAAATTGACCATTTTGGGGCTTGGTTAGTTAATATTATTAATATTTTCCTTCGGTTCTTCATGGAATAATTCAAGTTACCTTTTGTGCATTCTCCTACCAAGTCAAACATTTATCACTTGTATTAGGTAACTTCCATGGATAGAGACTATAATGAACCGACAATAGAAGGGACTTTTCCATGATAAGTAACTTATTCCATAAGTGGAGATTTGGATGCACATATGATAAATTGGTTAAAGAGATATCATGAAATAATGCCATTGTGAATAGTGTAGGCTAATAAAATATAGATGCCATAGACTATCTATAACAATTTTGATATATATTAGAACATCATGTTCTATACATAGACATGTGGGTTAGTGCACTAAACTATGCATTGAAAGGAGTTGTTAAAAATTGGTGGATTGTACATAGATATAATAGACTACAATGGGAAGAATCATGCAAAATTATACAAACTTGATTTCAAGTTACAACTATTATCTCAAAAAATGGCCATTATTTTAGGAAGGTTAATGTCTAGAATTTCAAATCCTATGGTCATCACAATAAGTAGGGCTAAGATATTGAATCCATATCTTCCAACACACATTATCCCCACTACCTAGAGCTTGGTACATGCACCAGCAATGTATATAAGATACTAAAAACTAGTCACAAGTCTAACAAGACTTTTTAGATATATTTGTATTTGAGGATGAAAATCCAAGCACATCAGGCTCTAAAAAAATGTAAATATTATTGTGTCATGGATGAGAAGAAGATGTATCTCTTGCACAAAGATACACATGGTAGTGTGATTTAAACACAAATATATGCACATCCATTTATGAGTACTATCTAAACATGAAAATGAGTATTTTATACTAAAGTCTTGCAACAAAATTCTACATAACATAGATTACATAAATTATAGTGATAGTGAAGAAGATAAGAAATTAAAAGGGTTTTTCAAGCTAGAAAGGTCGATAAAAAAAACCTAAATAAAATGATGTGGAGAACATAGAAGGTAAACAACTATGTAATATCAGTATCATAGGGCATGAAGGTGAAATAAAGTTAAGGGATTCCCTTCAAGCAGGGTGAAACTAAATATTTAGGAAACAATGAGAAAAAATAAGAACATCAATACAAACAGTATACCTAAACTAGTAACCATTAGAGACTATTGGTTATAATAGTTCTCTTAGCCACTTCAGTTATTATGATATTAAGAGGATGTGTTTCCTAATAAATTATCAAAATTTAAGGGTGTATACCCTTCATTAAGGTAAATGCATATTGAGCTGAAATAATGTGCAAGGCCCTATATTAGTAAGGCCCATCAAAAAGTGCCCATATAGATTCAACCCAAATGTGAAGATGAAGGTTAAGGCATAAATCAATTAGATGCAAGAATATGGAATCATATATCTAGTTAAAAAAATATATTGGGTTAGCCCTATGATGTTATAACCTAAGAAAATAGGGGAAATTCACATCTATGGTGACTATTGAGCTTTGAATGATTCATGTTTGAATGATCCATTTATAATTCACTTCACATATGAGGTTATAAAAAATTTTATAGGACATGAAGTTTATTCATTCATAAATTGATTGACCAAATGCCACTAGATCCTATGACAGCTTAGGATCAGACAAAGAAAACTTTTATAAATAAATAGGGATCATTTGTGTATAAGATTATGCCTTTGAAACTAAAAAATGCACCCATAGTATTTTTAAGGGTTATTGTTACTATGTTTATATACTTCAACCATGAATTATTGGAATTATATTTAGATTATTGGGTAGTTTTCTCTTTTTTCAAAGAAAATATTTCAAAGTGTGATAGATGTTAGAGAGGTGTCAAGCCCTAAAAATTATGCTCAATCAAAATAAGTGATTATTTTCCACACCATTTGGCATTATGATAGGTCATGTGGTTTGTATTGATGGGAATATATTAAATCAAATAAATATTGAAGTTATTATCAAACTCAAACCACATGTCAACCCATCAGAAGTATGATCATTTATAGGACACACGGGGAATTATCACAAGTTCATTTGAGGATATGCAGTGATTTCAACACCTTTGGATAAAATGTTGTGCAAGGATACAAAATTTGAATAGACTTATAAATGTAAAATGGTCTTCACATATTTTAAATAGAGGCTGGTGATAGCACCAATTTTGGTCTTCTAGTACTAGAACAAGCCTTTTCATGTCCATGTTTATACATGAAGAATAGTAGTTGGAGTAGTGTTCGCTAAACCATGGGATGCAAGCCTTGACCATCCCATTCATTTTTCAAGTCACAAGTTATCAAATGTAGAGGAAAAACACACCACTACTAAATGATAATCCTTTTCTATGGTTTTCACATTGAATAAATTAAGATGCTATATGTTGGCTACTCCTTTTGATTTTTTCACTGATCATCAAACACTATGATACTTCGTAAATAATCCAATGATGGGAGGATGAATATATATATTTTTAATGTTTTTAAAATATTTCAAATTCAAAATGAAATTAAAACTTGTTAGGTAAAATGTGTGTCCTAATCATCTCAGTCCCATCCAAATGGGAGAAAAACCATAGAGTTACAAGATGAGCCTATAGATGCCCATCTATTTTTAGTAACTATGATTCCTGAGAATATGGAATAAATCATAAATTTTATAGATTAGGGTGTATTCCCTACACATTATGTATAAAATGATAAGAATCATCTAATCACATGAGTTTTACCATTCATTATCATAAATTATTTCCTCTATAAGATTGGAAAATATGATGTTTTATGTAGGGTGGCTTTGGATCATGAAAGACCATATCTCTTACAAGAAGTTCATCAAGGGGTATCTAGGGGGAATATAACAAGTGATTCAATTGAAATAAATATATTTTAAATTGGTCTATAGTGACCTAATATTTTTTATGATCCACATAAGGTTGTGAAGTATTGCAATGTTTGTGATAGAGTAGGAAAACCAAATCAAAGAGATGAGATGTCATTGAATATGGTTCTAGTTGTAAAACCATTTGAAAAATTAGGTGTTATATTTATGGGCCCTATTAACATTTTTTTTAAGTATAAAAATTTCATAAACATAATCATTGTTATGGATTACTTCACCAAGTGGGTGGAAGTCGTATGCAAAGGGAAATACAACTGATCTATAAATCAATCCTAGCTCAGACAAGATAAATCCTACTTACATGTATGATTGTTGATACACTAGATATTCAAGGTCATGACCAAGATGGATCCACTATACCTATCTAAGGGATCTCTTACCATAATAATATCACTAGGGAGGGTTCCAAAGCCTCCATTCAAGCAAAAATATGCAATAACCCTAACTAGGTCCTATGTTTTCATATTCACTAATCTATAAATGATAAAATTAAATTAAATTCTAATCTGGTGCTCACCAAATCTTGTGGCACAAAGTAGGGGTAATAAGAATTAAAATTAAATATGAATATAATAAATATACTCACATCAATGTATATGGAATCCTAATGCATGGGAGATAATTACAAATGTATATCTATCTACTAATACAAAGGAGGAACAAAGTTAGGAACACTTACCTTTGAATATGAACCCATCAAGCTTAAATATCTATATTGGACAAGGTGATTCATAAGAGGTTGTTGTGGTATGTAAGGATGACAAGGATAAATCAACTCTAGGCTACATAACCTATCAATGCATCTAAAAGACTTATCCACAAGACAATATATATATCTCTAAAGAAATTATGAAACCCTAAGTTATGCTCCTCAATTAGAATGGTGGATAAGAAGATGCACAATATATTTCTCTTCTTCTTGTCTTCTTAATGACAAAATAAGTGTTTTTATATAGGTTAATCTAACTTTAATGCTTTCTAAGAGTTTAGTCAGAAGAGTCAGCCCAATCGATTATGTATCATTATTAATGAAAACAAATTAGATCCTGGTCTATGTCAACTAAGGGCTGACTTATAACCTAAATTAGCTTTATCAATTAGAGTACAAGGTCGATAAGTTTGACAGTGTATCATAAATTGCTAAAAAGGATTTTAGGCTAGGGAAGGGCTAATGAAGATGGAAAATGACTAGAAGAGGGTGTAAAAGAGGAATCAAATCTTAGGTGAATGTTTTTAGGAGATGGTTGTGTAGGTAGCAAGTGGTAGTATAGGGATAATAATCTTGAAAATCATCAATGGTCTACCCAACCGTTTCTTGGTGCACCCCTTAAGGCATGCACTCAAAGAAATTAAGATTTGATGGGTTCCTGTAAGATAAAAAATATCATTAATTGATAAAGTTTGAAAATATTATGTGTATGCATATGCCCCACTCTAATTTCATCATGCATCATGTAGGTGTAACATGGGATGGTAATTTAGGAAAAGTACATAGTAACACATAATGCTAAAGCTGATTAAATTATAATAAGGAGTAAATAAGAAAAATGAAAGGATAGAATTGAAAAATACATACATTTACTTACCTTAGTGATGTAGATAAATAAGGAGATGCAAGAAAGGTTAAGGTCTCCAATGTAGGTAACATTAGGCTAACCTGTAGAAGTTAGTAGAAAAAGAGTGAAAAATGAAATTTTTTGCAACATAGACATATAATAGGTGAAAAGATTCTCTATGATGTCAGGATTCTAGAACATTTTATGGTTTGGGAAAAGAGATAGTAAAAATAAAGATATGATCAATATGCAAAATTTGGTATTAAATATTAGAAAGGTAAATAAGTTTGAATAGTAAATATAAATAGGGTGAAAAATAATTCATTTGTTATTTTTACTATTCTAAGAAAACAAAGCTCTGAGAGACCTAGTTGGAGACTAGAGATCCATCATGGTGAGGAGATGATAACTAAGACGAGGAGGATGCATCACAATCATAGCGAGTGCAACATAAGTAATCAATTAGAAATTTCAAAATTTTGAGTATTTTTATTTGAAATTAAGCTAAAAATAGAAAATCTATTAGTATGCAAAATCTAGGCACCAAAATATACCCTAAGAAAATTTTAGGTAAATTAGGGGTAAAATGAGGTATTGGGTAGGAAGAAGTCAGACCTATTAATGCCCAAGGTATTTATAGTAAACGGGAAAAAAGTCATTATTATGGATGAACAGGGGTGACTTGGTCAACTTAGTCCATAAGTCAAAGTAGAATGATAAGTCTAAGTACCTAGCAGTGGGTCAATTTAGTATGATAAAATGGGTCAACTACATAGTAGTAAGGTGACTCAATTGGTAAGGGGTAAAGGCTGACTATGTATGATAAGGCTAATTTAGTTTACTAAAGAGGGGCGATGTAGTATTGATGAAAGAGGCCAACTGTATATAGTCAGGGATGATATAATAGGAAATTGAAAGGGCCGATCTACTATCACAAATAAAATACAAGGTTGATTTAGTATTGAAATAGCCTGATACTATATAAAATTGAGAAACTAAATAAAAAATGGCTAATTTTTGAACTTTTAAGAATGTATTTTGATTATTTATGACATGGAGGTTTGATACATCCTTTGCTAATTGGTATTTTGAATAGACTTCATAAGTATTGGTGACTGATAGATACATCATGGCTATTATATCTACTAGAGTGATTGATTGATGTGGATAGAGCATGATTGGTCACATTGGGCTTTGGAGGCATCATGGAGATGAAAAAGATCCAACTTAGTGTTTATCTAATTATAATGTTCTTTGGAGAATGGAAATGGTTGACCAACACTTTTTGATGGGTGATGGATGAGGATACCATTAATTTGGGTATCATGTTATAGGATGTATATGCATTTTTGGGACTACTGATAAGAGGGACATCAATGATAATAGGGATACCAAATGATTTAGAAGAGAGGCAAGCACTAGCCCAATTGGTGACATGCTTAGATATGATATACCTTAGACTAAGGATGAGTTTATTTGATGTATATATTATGGAGATTATAGACATATCGAAGGTTTTGATAACACTTGTGATAGCATGAGTGTTGTGTCACAAATTAGATGGCAAGGTACCACTATACATGATAGCCTTGTTTCAATTTATTTTGGATTAGAGATCACTTTATGACTTTGGGTCTATCATCTAGGTCCATCTCATGTATGATATGTATGGGATTTTATCTAAAGGATAGAAGACCATGGGGTCTATTTTTTTATTGAGTGCTTGGATATATGAGAGATTTCTTATGTATTGACCATTTGGGTTACCTCATGTGGTTGATGACAGGTTACCTTAGGTGATAAGATGTAGGTAGGACTAAATATCTTAGGTTATGTCCCATGTGCCAATGATGTAGACTATCATATGAGGGGAGATAGTGTGGTAACCCTACATACACATTACTACTATATGCCCTAGTTGGCAGACCATGGTAATAGGGCTAAGATGGGTTTAGATCACTAAACACTATACTTCATAGGTAGAGTTGCATCTGATGGTAACTTATTAGGGTAGGTCAAAATCCCACACCCAATGACCCCTTTAGAAGTGCTTACTTATTGGGCACAACATGATATAGAACCAATGTGGAGAGGAGGAGTACCAGTGGAGATAAATATGATTAGGCTGTGGCATGTTAGATCATGAACTAGTCGAGCATGTTAGTAGGTAGCCAAGGGAGGGGATGAAATGGATGTGGATGTAAGGACATAACATGCATCATAACAAGAACCATAATAGGAACTATAGTAAGCAACCATTGTAACATCAATAGTATCAACCAACTCGATTACACCATAGATCGAGGCATCACTAGTAAGAGTAAGCAGAGGTGAGGGTGACAGTGTAGGATGACCCAATAGTTGTTTTAGGGCATAACTAGTCTATAAAGACACGTCTCAAGAGAGGGTCATGATGGGAATGAGTGGTGACTCCTAGATTTATAGTGGTGTAGAGGTAATCTATGGAGGAGGCACTTAAGGGATGAGTAGATGGAGAGACTATATTTGGTAGGTGAGAAGATGAGGAAACAATGGTTGGTGATACTAATACTGGTGATAAAATGTTGTGATTTTGATTTAAGCTTTGATATAGAATACTAGTTGCATGTGGTTATAGTAGAGAGATAGATTTTAAGATATATATGTGATCTAATATCTATCTAGTTTTGATTTTGTAGATATAACGATAGAGGAGGTCAAATGGGGATCCCTAATTTTGGCTTCACATCATGACATTTTAGACAGGGTGTTGGCATTGTATAACCCCACCACTCTGGATGTTCCTATGGTACTATCTTTCCCATCTAAGGCAAGCTAGTTTAGACTAGTGGGGGAGGTTGTGAGGTAGTTATAAGTATGTGGGATGGATTGTAGTCACCAATAGGGGTGGGAGAGGGAGAGGCACATGCTTGGTAGGCCTTGGATCAGGAGAGAGCAACACATATGGATACCATAGTCCAACTTGGATAGGTGCAACCCCAAGTGGTAACCTTACAAGGATAGATAGTAGGTTTGAGATCTCAGACTACCTCATTATAGTGTACCATTTAGAGGGGACAACCCCAAACATCTATGGGTAGCATGGCTAGGCCACACGATAGGCATGATGGAGCCCAACCATAGAGTTTTAGTTATTTTTTATTTTTTACTTTATATTATATAAGACACATGATATATATAGATATTAATTTTGATAGTTGGATTTGATCTCATGAGTTGTATTTGGTTGTGTATGTTGATGCATGGATATATTTATTTCTAGCACATGTATTTACTTTTTTCTTGTATATGTTATGGTAAATATATGTAGAGTGTTTTATTTTATAGCATTATGTGATACCCATGCATGGTTAAAAATAAAAAGACAAAAATTATTTAGAAAAGTATAAGTAATCAAAATAAATTTACTACACACTATATCATAATGGGAAATGTGCAATAACAAAAGATGACTAAATATAATAAACCCAAGATGGTAAACAAAATGTTTTTAAACCATGAAAAAGTTTTGCACCAAATTTAAATAAGTAAAATCACACTATATCACATTGGGAAGTATGAAAATAAAGTATTAAAATGGAAGGCATAAGAAACAGCAAATGGTATATATAAAAAAACAATTAAGTCAATAAATCATACTAAATCACATTGGAAAGTATAAAAGAGAGACAAAATTGGAAAAATGAACTTAAATTGATCACACTAATTGAAGATAGGAATTATAAAAAACTTAAGAAAAATATTTGTTTCTTACATACAATTGTAAAATAAGACGATAAAAGTAAAATATCAATGAAGTAAGCATAAAACATATTACATCAATATGGGAAGCATGTTAATGGCGTGTAACTCATAATAAATTAGTACTTATCTCAAATTTGACATATGTAATTTCATTGTGACTTGGGTATTAGATTTTTTTTTGAGGAAGGCATGGTCCTGTCCATGGTATTACACTTCAAATCATAAAGGGAACACCAATGAGGTGGAAAAAATTGGGAAAATATGTTAAAAGGAATGTTCACAATGGTAATTTATGAGGAAATCATGATCCTATCCATGGTCTTACACTGCAACTCACAAATAGAATCCCTAAGGGGGAGTGATAAGTGAATAAAATAATATTTCTCAAGGGGAAATATTAGGATGATTGTAAATGAAAGAGGTAATGTAAAAAAACCATAATGTAGGAATCTATGATAAGACCTTAGGAAATATGAGGCATACTAAAGACATAAAAAAGACACTAAGTGACTAGTGACCATCAATATACAAAGGATACCCTATTCATAGTAAACAAAAAGTTGTATATGAAAATAAGTGAGGTACTAAGATTGACTCATGTGGATTGTTTGAACAAGGAAAGTAAAATGGACCTACCTTCCCACAATGTGTTCCCTATTCCTCAACCTCTTACAGATCTATCGGTCTACTGTGAAGATTAGGTAATTGTGTGATAAATTAGGTATCACTAAAAGATTTTTTTAAATTTTCCTTTCCTAATATACTGGCCTACTACACCTTAATGAATCTTGACTCTATCATGAGGCCAACTATGGAGTTTTAGCTTCGATTAGAAAAAGGAGATGTTCTTTGAATCACATCTTTTAGTAAGATTTGACTTTTGAAATATTGAATTTTAACTTTTATATCATTTTATTTTGTTAAAATGATTTGGTTGTTAAATTTTTATGGCTTTTAGGATTCCTCTTCCATACAAACTTGGAATAACCAACATGAGAGATAAAGTGATACACATGAATGAGCTTTAGACTTTGGCTAAAGGAAGCTAAGTATATAAAGACATGGCTGACTAAAACACTTAGGCTTACTTATGAACCAATATGTTATCTCAATTTTTGACCATGTGTATGCTTAGTTTGTGAAAGGTAATAAGGGGAATAAAGGGAGATCCGAGGTGGACTGGTAATATGATATTATAATGAGATGACTTATTTGCTAACTGATCACATGGTAAATAAGGAGTACTAAGGGGACCAAGGTTTGTATAACTAAGTCACAATAATGATTATCTATGTTATGGAGATAAGGTATCAAACAATCATGAAAAAATAATAACACATCCATGGAAATAAATGAATTTATAGATAAAATCATTTAATCATGAAAATAATCCATAAGAGATCATAAGGAAAGAAAATGACACCATTGACAACATATACTAAAAAATATAAATAGCCATATAAGATAGATAAGTGAAGCAAAATTTAACATAGAGTCAAATGATATAAAGTAGATAAATATAAAATTAGAGCAAATGTCTAATCGAAAATGAAGAAGAAAGTGAAGGAACACCATGTGGTGTTCATAAATACTAGTAAATTTATCCACAAACATTATCCATAACATTTGATAGATCTCTACAAAACTAGACTCTAACTATAGTGAGGGTTTCATTAATCTTTAGTGAAAGTTAGGAAAATACCTCTCATCGAATATCCTTGATGGAAAATGTAGGCATGACTGAAGGATCATGCTCATGATGGCCATCATGCATAAGATACTTAGAAAGAATAGGAGTGGAATAAATGGGACATGAAAGATCCATCGATGGAAAAGGGACCACAGGTGAAGGAGGATCCATAGGTAGAGGAACTACGGGAGTATAAGGGACCATAGATGGAGGAAGATTCATGGGTAGAGTAACCATGGGGGAAGAAAGGGGAGTCTTATTGTGTGGGAGACCTGTGGGAGGAGGGAAAGTAGGCATAGGAATGGTCATAAGGTAATCCTGGAGATGTTGATGGAGGATACACTAATGATCAATGTGATGGGTATTACATTGGTGCCACATACAATATACCTCTCCATATTTGGGAATATATTTAGGTAATAACCTGGGAGGAAGTATAGCCTTGTATATAGGTTGAGGAAGAGTAAGATACAATGTGTTGATATAGTGTCAAAGTTTTTGACAATCGATGGAGGAATGATTATCTATGTCATAGAAGCAACATATACACTTGGTAGTAAACTTTATGGGTGTACTAATAGAGGAAGTGAAATCAAAATTTGGGTATGGTTGGCATAGTTTTCAACCTCTAGTCTAATGACTAGTAACTCTATTAATGTCATAGTATGGTTGATTGGCCCATTAGGAAGGTAAAGGAACAAGTTATAGTAAATGAAGCAGGCCAACGCCAAGGGGAAGTGGGGCTGGTGGAGAGACTGGGTGGGGCTTGATTGAAAGAGAAATAGAATCATAAGTAGGAAAATATTCAACGAAAGGTAGATCAAGAATAAGATCCAAATTAGGCTTAGATAAGGGAGGATCAAGATGCATAGAGGGATTAAGGGTAGTAGCAATCATCTCAGGGAGAACCTAATTATAAGGATCCTAATATCTAGCAATGTGATAAGGACTAGTCATTGCATGATCCATAAGCATGTTCTTAAGTGGTTCTTTAGAAACTAGAGGTGTGCCATGTGAATGTGCCATCTCTACCCTATGAACAAGAGGAATAATGCTAAAATTAGGAACTACATAAGATGGAATATGATAAGATAAATAGAAAGACTGGAATAAAGAAGAATGATAATGACGGATCTCAACATCTCTAGCCTAAACAATACCTCCTATAAATGGGTCATCTAAAGTATAACCATCATCATAGTCAAGTGTATAAAAATCAATTGTGTTAGTGGAGAGACTAGGTGAGGCTCGAATGAAGGAAAAATAGAATCATAAGTAGGAAGAGATTCAATGAAAGGTAGATTGGGAATAAGATCTAGATTAGGCTCAGTTGAGGGAGGATCAATATACACATAGGGCTTAAGGGTAGTAGCAAGTATCTCAGGGGGAAGCGAACTATAGGAATCTTGATATCTATCAATGTGATAAAGAGTAGTCATAACACAATCCATAAACATGCTCCTAAGTGGTTCTTCAGAAACTGGAGGTTGCCATGTGAATGCACCATCTCTGCCCTATGAACAAGAGGAATAATTCTAAAATTAGGAACTATATAATATGGAATGTGATAAGATAAATGAAAATACTAAAATAAAGAATAATGATAATGAAGGATCTCAACATCTCTAGCCTGAACAAGACCTCCTATAAATGGGTCATCTAAAGTATAACCATCATCATAGTCAAGTGTATTAAGATAAATTGTGTATGTAGGTATGAGCTTCTCATCTAAGGTGACATGATTAATAGATTTCTATGTCTTAGTTAAGATTATGGGTATATCACTACTAGGTGGTTGATAGCAATGTGGCTTCAAAGATGGTGGAATATAGGAAATGAGATGAGGAGAGAGATCAAAATTTTTTATCTTGAGGTTGATCTCATCTAGCTCATCATCATCAAAATCTAAGAGGTTAGGTGGTATATCCCTGATGAGTTTGGGGTGACCATGATAACCTCATGTAGAGTTGATAGGTAAATTAAAACATTGAGATTATTAGAATGGAATACTTAGTAAGGGTTCATGGGTTAGAATTTTGAATACACCATGGTCTTAGAATTGTTTAAAATTACAAGGGTTAGTGTCACCTTGAATCCTATAGATAAAACTATTATGAGGAAACATGACACATTGGAAGGAAAAATAAGCGATAACCCTCATGCAATGATTCCATGGCCTATCAACAAGATATTGTATGAGAGAATAACATTGAATTTAATAACCTTTACTCAAATAGTGACAGGTGGGATGATGATAGTGATCCATACATAACCTAAGAGAGGCATTTACCTTTAGTCATAACCTTGACACGTGTTGTGTGTAGACTTAAGATTACACTTAAAGTATCCAAGGGTTATAATGAAGTTGAAAGAGATAACACAAGTACCTGAACCCTTATTAATCAAGTCACGCTTGACTTGGATATCACCAATTTAAATGCTTATAAAGAGGGGAGGGTAATCTACATGAAGAAAAATATAATCTAGAATCATAGAAGTTTTAAGAAATTTGAGAGAGAGAGACGTGTCCATTATTTCATCAACATAGATAGACATCTCTTTGAATTATTTTAAGATGTTATCTTCTGACCTAGATAAGGTATCTTCACATCTTACTAGGGGAGGATTGGGGATGTTCATTTCAAATAGGAGTAACATAAGCTAGTTGCGATGATGCATAAAAGTCTGCATGAGTTCAATAAAAGGAATTTAAGATGGGAGGTTGGTAAGCTCCATAATAAGTTCCCATGCATCATAACCCATGAGTGGAATTTTGGATAGAGGTATGTAATGTTGGAGGAGATCCTCAGAAGGAATATTAAAAGTGCACATAAATTTGTGTTTATAGGATATGGGAGGTTTAATTGGGGGACAAGTTGGTTGATTATCATGAGAGGATGAGGTACTTGATTTAGGTTTATATTGTGATAGATTTGAATAAGTGGTATTAGAAGATTGAATATTATTGGTGATGGGTAAAGAGGTTGGAGAAATTGTATAAATGGTATGATATGTGTTATCTAATGGAGGTATTGCAATTTGTTCATAAAAAAATATAAGGTCTTCTTGCCCCAACTTTGCTAGGTGAGTTGGGGAAGAATCTTGGATAACATGAAAAATGTGAGATGATTGGCACATGTGGATAAGATGAGAATAAATTAAAGTAATTACCCTTTGCATATTAGTCATATTGACCACATTATCTTTGAGAATTAGGTCTATAATACTTTCAACATTATTGGTGGAAGGAGTAGTCTTATCATTATTGTCTTGATGGTTTGGAAGAGGATCTTTGTAAATGGTTAGATGAGCATTAACCTAGTTCAAAGCTTGACTTTTACTATGTTTTTTGAGATTTAAAGGTAATTTCATAGGCTTGTTGACATTTATGAATGAGGTAATCATGATCTAAATTTTTACCAAGGAGAAAATCCATAGCTAAGTTATGCAATTTCTTGCAAGTCTCATGAGAGTGACCCCAACTAGCATGAAACCAATAGAATTTTTTTGTATCATACCATCAATTCATAGGGTTAGTGGGATAAAGCTCTCATAGAAGAGGCCTTGGGAGAAACTTTTGGATTTCTACTAATGATAATGGATTATGAACATTGATGTTGTTTATGTGTGAAAATTAAGGATTAAGGTTGTGGTTTTAAGGGGAATCTTGTTCTAGAGTAGGGTTGGGAGAAATAGCTTGAATATTATAAAAGGTATCATAAGAATCAATGACACCAACATTAATAGCATGAATATTTTATTTTTGATAAGCATGTGAGTGCTCACAGGAGGCTGGGATGGCTCAAATTGATGCATGAGAAAATATTGGCACTTGGCTTGGTTGAGGGCCTCTTCAAAAGTTCATGGAGAGAGAATCCTAACCTGATATTGTAACTGAGGATAGGGGAAATTTGTGAATATATTAAAGAGGTTACCATCTTCCATGTTGTGTTCATACTTATTAGACAAGGTCTTAAATCATTTGATGAAATCTTGTGTGGTTTCCATCTCAAGTTGCTTGCAATTAATAAAATAAGCCAAAGTATTCTCAAGGAGGTCACTAGTATAAAAATCTTGTACTAGAGTGTTAACAAAATCTTCCAAAATAGTGATGGAATAAGATTTGAGTTGATTATACTAATCTAAAACATCTCTAAAGAGGGTTTTTTCTAAGAATTTGCCAGTGGTAAAATTATTTAACTTAACCCAATCATTGTATAAATTTCCAAATGTTTTTAAATGTAAGGTAGGATAAATTTTATCATTGTAACTAATGGTAGGGGTGATAGATCCTATATCTATGTTGTCAATTTGAGGTGTAAAAGGTTTGTTTTGAATATGTCTAATCATTTTGTTAACAAGAGGTGGTTGGGGAAAAAGGTTACTATAGGAATCCCTAAGGGGGGGGTGGGGGAATTTTTATTGTGCACTCCCCATGGAACCTATTGAGGGAGATTTTGGAGATGAATAAGGTGATTCTACATTTGCTTCATTTGGTTGGCATTATTAGCTTGGAAAGAATTCATTTGGTTAAGAGTTTGCAACAAAAGTTAATGGGTTTGAGTGGTGTTTCAACTAGTGTGCATAGTATGTGAAGCATTATCATTGGTATTAGTGGATTGGGGACCACTGTGAGTAGTGGCATGCATGACACTAGTGGATTGAGAGGCATTTGTGGAAAAGGAGGCACTATTGGCATGATTAACATGTGTTGTAAAATATGTACTAGTAGAAGGATTAGAAAAAAATAAGCACTAGTGGCATGATTACTATTGGTAGTAAATGATACACTAGTGGAGTGATAGAGAAGGATGGTTTTTAAAAAAGGCCCACTAGATGTTGAACATACAATGTTAGTAGAGATACTTGGCATGGAAATAAAAGAAATCAATGAGGAATAAGTCATAGTATGAGAAGGGGTCAAAAGAGAAGGAAGAGGTTTAGAAGCAAAGAAGTCATTGCCCCTAAATCTATGTGAGAATATGGGGGAAGGTGAATGGGTTTCCTCTTCTTGACCACTTTCATAAGGTTGTAAATAGTGGAAGGGTATTTTTCTTCATGTTGAGGAAATTGATTAATTAAGAAAAACATTTTTGGAGTATACTCTAATTTAGACTAATATTATAAGGATAATAGAGGGCATGAGGAGGAGTCCCATAATTTATAGTGTGAGTGGCCACATGCACATTACTTTCATCTAAAGTGGAAACCACAAGCTAATTATAGGGAAAATTATTGGGATTGGTAAATTTCATCATATTTTTTGATTTCAACTCTATGTTGTCCTAAAATAGGAAGTTCATGATAAGAGAAAAAGGCTAAGAAGGATGATGATGATGATGTAAAGACAAATTCAAAAAATATGATACAAACTCGAATCAGTCAATTATGTTCTATAACTCAATAGATAGATAAGAATACATAGTCATTCAGGTTGACTGTGTATTGTAGATAGGAAAGCTAAACAAGATGATAAGGATACATAGTCATGCAGATTGATTGTGTACTGCTAGACATATAACTGAATAGGAGGGTAAAAAGACATAGTTATGCAGATTGACTATGTACCATTAGTAGGAAGGTAAAACACAATCTATAAGAGACTATATTAACCAAGATGATAGTATTCTGAAATAGTGGATTTTTTTTTTAAGATAGATTGAAACAAGAATAAAAGTAAACACATAAATAATTAGATCAATATGATTGATCTAATTTGGGCACACAGCACAAACCTTGCATCAATGCTATCCAATGTAAGTTTTTCAATCCAACACACAATGATCAAAGAGCAAGTAATTAACTAAAAAGTAAATTCTAACTAATTGGTTAGCCTAAATGTTATTAGATTATTAGAAAGTTTTGATTTTAATATGATAAGAAAGTTGGCTAAAATAGGGAACTAGAAAGTGGTCTAAAGTTGTTTTCAGGACATTTGGGATAAAATGGATATATATTGTCAATGTTACTCATTGGGTATTGGGGCCTACCCCCTCACTTCACATTCGCATAGTGATAAGGATGTTGTGTGCTTTACCAATATATACCATTAACCACATATTTATACTTAGACAGAAAACCAAGTTGACTTCCCCTTTGGTGATAAAATCCAAGTAGGTAGGCCTTGGAAAGATAAATGTTTAAATGTTTTTTGAATGTTAAGTGATTTGGTAGTGTGTAAAAAATAGTAAAATAGTGTAACTAAAACAATAATTTGAAAAATCACCTATTTAGACTATGTAAGTTACTCTAAGCATGCAAACAACTAAAAAGGCAATGTGAATTAATTAATATCAAATAGATGTTAATTCCTTGATTAAGAATAATACAGAGTCAGTTTAGGAGAGACTATATGCAAACTATATATAATAGAGTCAATTGGGTCATTGTTATTCTACAAAATCAAGGTCTTTAAGAATAGAGTCAAATGGGTTGACTATATGTTTCAGACATAAGATAAACTATAGAACTAAGTTGACCAGGTTGACCTAGTTAGTTGTAGGTATATAGTTTTGAAGGCTGCTAACTTGTGAAAAATATAACTAAATAAAGAATTAAAATGATAGATATAGATTAGAAAGGAACCTTGGTGAGTTTTAAGATTATTTAGATTACAATTTTTATGTTGTAGTGCTTAATTATTGCTTTTGAATTCAACAAACTAGGTCAACTGGTTCGACCAAGTTTTGTAAAACCCTGTATGTTGAAAAATAAATAACAAACAAAATCAACCTATTTAATAGTGTTCATTGACTTGTAAATTGACAAAAGCAAATAATAGATAGAGTTGACTTGTTTGACAATGTATGCTATTCTAAAACTAAATAAGAATACTATGTTGTACTATTTGATCTAGTAACTTATAGTTGATGATGACCTACACAAATAAAACATAGTCATTTTGAAGTGACTATGTGTTAAACCTACACACATAAAGTTAAATATATATCAAATGGTTTGATATAGTACTACAATTATATAAAAATATAATAAAATGATAAAAATGATGGCATGAAAGAAAACCTGCAATGGTTAGAGTCATGTTGGGTTCACCAGAATATATACAAAGGGAAATGCAACTGATCTATAAATCAATCCTATCTCGGAGAAGATAAATCCTACTTACACTTTCAATTGTTGATACATTAGATATTTGGGGTCATGACCAAGATGGATCTTCTAGACCTAGCCAAAGGATCTCTTATCAAATAATATCACTAGGGAAGGTTCTAAAGCCTCCAGTCAAGCAAAACTATGCAATAACCCTAACTAGGTCCTATGTTTTCATATTCACTAATGTACAAATGACAAAATCAAATTAAATTATAATCTAGTGCTCACCAAAGCTTGTGGCACAAAGTGGGGGTAATAAACATTAAAAGTAAACATACATAGATGACATATATTCATGTTAATGTATATGGAATCTTAATGAATGGAAGAGAAGTAAAAATGCATATTTATTTACTTTTATAAAGGAGGAACAAATTTAAGACTACCTACCTTTGAAGATGAACCCACTGAACCTCAATATCTCCCTTCACCAAGGTGCTTCCTAAGAGGTTATTGTGGTAAGTAAGGATGATAAGGATAAATCAGCTATAGGCTACACAACATATCAATGCATCCAAAATACTTCTTCATAAGACAAGATTTGTATCTCCAAAAAAATTGAAACCCTAGGCTATGATCCTTAATTAGAAAGGTGGATAAGAAGATGCCAATATATTTCTCTTCTTCTTCTCATTAAAATGATGAAATGAGTGTGTTTATATAGGTGAATCTAACCCTAATCCTTTTTAAGAGTTTAGCTAATAGAGTCAGCCTAATTGAATCTATATCATTATTGACAAAAACAAATTAGGTCCTGATCTATGTCATCCAAGGGTTGACCTAGACCCTAAATGAGTTTGTCAATTAGAGTATAGGTTTGATGGGTTTGACAGTGTATTGTAAACAGATAAAATGGATTTTAGGCTAGGGAAGGGCTAATGAAGGTGTAAAATTAATAGATGAGGGTGAAATAGAGGAGGCAAAGCTTAGGGGAATGTTTTTAGGAGATGGTTATGTAGGTAGAAAATGGTAATATAGGGACAACAATCCTATAAAGTACCAATGGTCTACCCACCCCTTTCTTAGTTCACCTCTTAAGTCATGCACTTAGAGAGATTGCGACTCGATGGGTTCCTACAAGATAGAAATCATCAATAGTTGATAAAGTTTGAAAATATTATGTGTATACATAAGATGCTATGACTCTAAAGTGCAGTGAAAAATATGTTGTAAAGTTTCTATATGAAAATATAATAACAAGGTTTGGTTGTCCCATTTCTTGAATAATACTATAAAAACCTTAATAAAACAATTCATGATCAGATACCATAAAATCATATATTACCATCCACAAATGAATGACTAAGTAGAGGCATCAAACAAAGTCCCATAAAATATATTGACCAAAATATGTAGTGCCTAATATGATGATTGGGAAGATCCCATACCAGTGATATTATGGGCCTTTTGGATCAAAATCCTCATTTTTTATTTTGGAGTAGTTCATCTTTGGCTTTAGACTCGCTCAACATAGCTAGCAATTCTTTGGAACCTTATAGTAATTCTACTTTCATCCTCTTCCTTTCTTGGGCCCCATTTTCAAAATTTTACCTAAGTATCAACCTCCATCCACTTCTTCCATGTGGTAGCCTAATGTTCATCTAGCTCAAAAAGGCTCTCATTTTACTTTGGTAGAGCACTAGCTCAACACATGGTAACCCAACACTCTTCAAAGCAATTTTTTTTTAAAACCTTTAGATAGTGTCATTGGCTAGCAAATGAATTGATGGGTCCCAATGAACCATTTACTAGTGAATGCAGTTCTAACATGTGGTGCCCTCATGCTTAATTTTGAAAATAAATGTCTGATTTCCCCCAAGAGGAGAGTTTACATTACACATGGCAACCCCATGCTCAACCTTTCCAAATAAGTACCCATTTTTAGGAGAAGAAACATCTTAACATGTGTCATATTCAAACTTATCCATGAGTGGATTTGGTCTATAAAAAATTGGAGGTACATCATTGACCAATCAAAAAAAGGAGGTGACCCACCATGTTGATAAACAAGAAGGAAATAAGGCTTGACACATGGTGGCCTAGCACTCATCAAAGGCCAAGACTTTCCTATTAGATAAATTATTTTCACCATTGGCTAAGGTAAGTGGATCCCCATCCCAAAGACATAGTATAAATAGCTTTGGAGATATACATGTGGCATCACTACACCCCTCCTAAGCATCATGGCCTTAACAAGATAGAGTGGCCACACAATATCTAGGATTCAAAGGCTAAATTCACTCATGAGCCCAAGTTACTCATTTAATTTCAATGACATCATCATGGGCATGAGTGATGGGATTCCCAAGTGTCATTCTCATGAGAAGTCATCTTGCCTATATATTCTAGGCTCTTTCCTTTTGGAAGAGGGGTTTTATCATTTTGATTATATTAGTTATTTTGTATACCACCATCTATAATAGAATAGAAGTAATGAAATTTAGAATTTTCTCATTCTTTGACCTTAAGAGGTGCCCCTCATAGGTGTGAATGGACATTTTGTATGTGCCCTCGAGTATTTCTATATTAATTTCTTGATCTAACAATGAAGAGGATGTGATATTTGGTGTTAATTTGCATGGGAAAGTATCTCTATCTATTATCTCTTTTCTTTAGCTTCTATAGTATCAATATTTTCTTTCATTATAGATCTTAATTCATTCTTTATGATCCTTTATGGTATGTAGTGTTTAAGGGTTTGATCTATTTTATGCAATTATAATCTAAGTGCTTTAAATATTTTATTAAACTACATTAGTTTTATTTTCATTTCTCTCTCTCCTTTCCCCCCAAAATTTTAATCAAGATCCAACTTCTAAAATATTGGAGGCTACTTTGTAGACCGCATTTGGTCCCACATTCGTAAAGCTTCCCATAGGAGGTTTTTTAACCTAGAATGAGAGTTTTAGGCATCAATAGTTTTTCTTTTATGGCATACCTGGTGGGACTAGATCTACTAGTCTAATTGACTAGGATCCCAAGTTTATGAGCCAAAGGCCTATAAAAAAGTCATAGATAGTAAGGAATTCAAGCCTGTTAACACTACCCCTAAGAACTCTAACTTACCAAAGGATTTTAGGGTCTAGCAATGCTCAACAATAATAAATGACTATTCAAGGCCCATCGAATAAATTCATATCATGGGATAGTGGTATCCCACTTACCCATCTGGCACCCCCAACTATGTGGGACCCCATTCCTATGAATGCCCTGAAGGCACTCCCCAAGTTCTCAGGAAAGGATTTTAAGACCATAGTAAAACATCTCTAAGATGTTGAAAATGAATGCATTGTGCACTATGTCAATGTGTATAATGTAGCTTTAAGGCTAATAGAGACATCTTTCAAAAGATAGGCTCTTGATTGATACCAATATTTGCTAGCCAACTCCATCGACACCTAGGATGACCTGGGTGAAAAATTCTTTGAGCGATTCAATGAGAAAGTATACCAATCATCCCTCTTATAGTAAATAATAACCATCAAGAGAGGCCTATAAGAAGCCATTATCAATTTTAACACCTAGTTCAAAAAGACCTGGTAAAGGATCTCAATAATAGCTTGACCACTTATAAGCATAGCTATTGTGTTATACTTCAAGGCCTTAAATTTAAACATTATGGTTATGATCCAATCACTTGGAGGTCAGATGTTATCAGGCACTTATGATCTGGTAGTAAGGGCAAAGAACAATTTGATAGATGTGGGAAAGCTACCTCCATGTTCACCAATGATGATGTTCTTAGAGATGTCAATGCCTCCATAAGAAGAAGCCCTGAGTACCTCAAGAACCTTGCCTTCTATGTATGTATATCTACCCACTCAATCAAGCACATATGCTCAATCCTCCCTGGCTACAAAGATGAATGATATGAAGAGTATCTTATGTAACTTCTCCTATGAATCTCAAAAGGTAGCAGGCTATGCCTTTAAAACCCCCTTTCAATAACTACCAAGAAAGGAGAGAACCATACCAACAAAACTAGTACCAGGAGAGACAAAATCCAAAGCATCAAACTCTAAATCATCAAGTGTTGAATCACCATATGTGGCTCATAAACCAAATGGTTGTGATACTCGACCCCTTGCATACAATATCACGTAATGTGAATAGAGAGCTAGTTGTTGGCCAAAACAACTTGGTAGATGACTCTAATTCATAGTGTTTTCCTTGCAATGATGCTCATGGACCTTGAAACTATCTAAGGGGTAACTAAAAGTAGATTTTTTGGAACAAAAATGACAATGTAATACCCCCATTCAGCCTACACATACCAATCATCAAGGATTGAGAACATAGTCTTGATGGTGCAAATGTAGGGGATATCCCTAGAAAATAAGAATAAATAACCCCAGAGCATATATTATTCTCTTGGGTTGAAGTTGAAGATGTATTCTACAAAATAAAAGTTCTCATGTATAAATCCCCACAAGTTCAATTATATTACAACACTCACTCAAAGAAAAGATTGATTGAAAGCCCCGAAGTCTCTACAAGGCCCAAAGTGACCTTTGAGAAAGGTCCAACACCTAAACCCTTACCTCTAACATATCCAAAGTAGAGTGAGGTAGTGCATAATAAATAAAAATATCTTGAAGTCTCACCTCAAGGGTCATACAATGTGGTGGAGTAGTTAAAGAAGGTTCTAGCCAATATCTCCCTCTGGGATGTCTTATCAATCCCTGAGCAAAAGTATCTACTGAAAGGAGCCTTAAATAAGCAATAAAATCCCACTCAAGGAAAGCCAACTATAGAACCCATAAGGTCAAAGGGGAAGGAAGTTATCACAAGTGTGCAATCCTAGATGCCTTTTGTATTCATCAATACCAAAGAGGGGATAAGCAAAATAAAACCTACCCTATTCTATTTGACACTGATTATGGGGAAGAAATTATTGCATAACACCATGATCTATTTAGGTGCAAGTATGATGGTGATCCCTAAAAAAATAGCATATGTATTATAATTGAAGTATGAGCCATTGAATAAAGGAATGATGTAGCTAGATGGGAAGAAATTTTATACCTTAGGTATCTTCAGGGCTCTTCCCCTCATGTTATATTCTTTTATTATCATTAATGTATCACAAGACATTATAGTGATAGACATCATACCTATCTTTGGGTTATGTTTGTCAGGAGACTTCACCACCAAGATAGGTAGGTGATTATCTTAGATTGGTCCCATATAATCCTAAGGACCAAATATGGTTCAAAATTAAAAGTGTTATCTAAATCACTTCACCCAAAACACATAATGAATGAAGTTATGATGAACTTCAAAGTAGCGCACACCTCTTTCTCAAGAATAGAGATGCACTATGAGGATATGCTCAAAGGAGAAAAGGTTATAGATACCAGAAGTCTAGAGGAAGAAGCCCTTGTTAATGAATTTATTGAGAATGACCCATTCATAAACTTTGACTCCATCAGCCTTGGAACCTATTTAATCCAAAATGAAGACCAAGCCATCCTCAAGGTTGTAAATAAGAAAGGAGATCAGAGCCAAGGACTTGAAGATGAGTCTATATTTTGGACTCTACATTTAGATGGTGTGAAATGCAAGACTGGCTCTAAAGCCAACATCTAACTAACATCTCCTTATAGAAAAGAGACCCTCTAAGCCTTCCAATTTTAGTTTACCTGTATAAATAATGAGGTAAAATATGAGGTACTAATTTATGACCTCAACCTTGCCAAGCAGATGGGCATCAAATGGTTAAAGGTATTTAGAGATTCTGAAAGAGTAGTAAAGTAGGCAATGGGGTAGTAATCACAAATAATGTGTGTATGAGATCTTACCACCACCATATATGGGATTTTATTGAATCCTTCAAAGCCTTTAACATTTAGATCATTCCAAGGGCTATGAATATGAAGGATGATAAAATGGTAATGATTGGTTCCCAATTTGACCTAGTAACAAACTTTTTCACCAATGAGCAAGCAATGCAGGTAATCATCAGGCTTGCTTTCCTGGACAATGACCAAAACTAGCAAGTGTTTGAAAATGATGCTCAAATTTCCATGTTTTTCTAGAAATCATGAAAATTCATGGAGCAACTACAATCAAAAATTGAAGAGGCTAATGGGGACCAAATCATGTAGTTAAAGACTAACAAGTTGCCAAAGGGCTGCATTACCCTAGAGAATTTTTTTGACTCTGATGATGTAAGAAATGACAAGTGAAAGTTTATTGTAAATAAGGGTGATTTATCTGAGCTCAATGTTAGAGGTGGAAGGAAGCTAAAGGTTAGAAAATATGTTCCCCATAAAGATAAAGAGCAATTGGTTTCTTTTGATAACAAATATATAGGAGTCATCGCATGGACTTATGATGACTTAAAGGGATATGACCACAAGGCCATTTGGCACACTATGGAATTGGTAGAAGGAGACAAACTAATTTTATAGAAACAAAGGTTGATAAACCTAAAGATTAAATCCTTGATGGTCCAAGAGCTTAGGAAACTAATTGACTCTAAGATTATATACCCAATTAAACATTTGAATTTGGTGTCTAGTCTAGTTCTTATGTGAAAAAAGAGTGGAGAGATCTAGTTGTGCATATATTTCCATGATCTAAATAAGGCATCATTGAAGTATCATTACCCCCTTACCTCTATGGAAAAAATCCTCCAAATAGTAGCAGGTGCATAGATTTTTTCTTTGCTAGATGGATTCTCTAGGTATAATTAGGTATGGGTGAATGAACAGGACTAACACAAGACTACCTTTACCATTAAGTAGGGAACATTTGCATATACAAATATGCCTTTTGGCCTCTCTAATGTTGGGGTTAAATTCTAGTGAGCAATGGACATGGCCTTTAAGGTCCTAATCAATAAGATCATCCTTATTTATCTAGATGAGATTACTATGTTTTCTAAGAAAAAGGAGGACCACTTTGACCATATGGAGAAGGTTTTACAAAAGTGTTAGTAATTTGGGGTGTCTCTCAACCCCAAGAAATGTGTCTTTGGGGTCCCATAAGGTAAGTTTTTTGGGTACATGGTATCCATAGAAGGGATCGTCGATAATCCAGAGAGAATAAAGGACATCTGAGACTTAGCCTTTTTAGTACATAATAAAGGATTGTAATCTTTCCTTGAAAAGATTAATTTCATCAACAAGTTCATATATGAATTTACCAAATGGATGAGATCGATCATGTTGATCTTGAAGAAATTCTAGGCCTTCAATTACACTCTTGAAGGAAGATAATCATTTGATGAAATCAAGGACATGATATCTACTGCACCTATACTAGTTAACCCTAACTTTTCCAAAGACTTCATTAGGTACATCTATGGGAGTGAACATAGCTTGGCATTAGTGTTAAATAAAAAAGAAGAGGAAATAAGAAGTGAACACCCACTCACATTCTACTCAAGAACATTGCTCGAATATGAAGTCAAATATAATTTATTAGAGAGATAGGATTTTTTTCATAGTCAAGGGCCTTAAAAATTTTAGGCACCTTATCATGGGAAACAAGATTATGGTGTACATAACACACTCCAACATCCATGAATACATCATGGAAGGAGAGATCATTGAAAAATAAGCCAACTAGATCACCAAGATCCTAGAGTATGACATCAATGCCAAGCCAATAAAGGTGATTAGAGGAAGAGGAATATATGAGTACCTATCCCAATACATAGATGTCTCGCTAGAAGAACAAGACACATCAAAAGTAGTCCTTCTCAACTAATTCAAGACTTACAAATCTTGGGTGACCAACTGAATCCACTTCATGTAAACTAATTAGTATCTGAATAGCCTTCCCACATATAAAAAACATTTCTATAGACTCTAGGGGTCTAGATACATGTTGGTCCAAGGAGTCTTATTCAAAAGGAACTTTGACAAAGACTTGTTCTAATGTGTCAAAAGACACTAGGCCAAGAAGATTATCTAAGACATGCACTTCAATCCCATAAGAGATCACTTATTAGCAAAAACCACCATGAAAAATATCATGTGCACAAGGTATTATTGGAAAACCATGTTCACAGATTGTCATAAGGCAATCAAAAAATGCCAAAAATACCAATTCTTTATGTAGAAAAGGAAGAATTCAACCATGTTGTTGAACCCAATTATGATCGATGAACCCTTTATGTAGTGGGGCTTAGACTTAATTGGGATGATCAATCCCATCTCTAGTACCAGTCAAAAGTGGATATTGACACCCAATAACTACTTCACATGGTGGACTAAAGCAGCCCCACTGAAAGAGGTGACCAAGAATGTAATCCTTAGATTCTTGGAAGAGCTCATGGTTAGGTTCAACCCACTTAAGATAGTCATCTTTTACAATGTGAAAGCCTTCCTCAGTATAAAATTTACGATTTTGTATTTTAAAATGGTATCTTCTTAAAATCTTCATCTAATTACTACCCACCAGAGAACGGGTTGGTACAGTCAACAGATAAGAATCTAATAAGATTGATCAAAAGGATGGGCTCTGAATAGCAAAGGGAGTGGCACATGTATGTAAGAATGGACCTATAGGTAGACCATATTACTCCAAAATAGATCATGATAACCTCCCCATATGAACTTGTGTATGGGAAAGAGTTAATCATGTTGGTGTCATTAGAAATCCCCACATTACATCTTTTGAAAGATGTTGAGATTGCAGAAAAAAAGAGAAATAGAGGTTAGGTTCATAGAGCTACTTAGCCTCTAAAAAGTGAGGGAGAAGGAAAGTGACACAAAAATCACCTGGAAATAAGCAATCAAGTGACATTTTGACAATAAGTCATTAGACCCAAGATTCAAACCCAGTGATTTAGTTCTCAAATATGATCAGAGGGCCACAAAGCTAGGCTAGCATGCAAAGTTTGATTCTCTTTGGAGAGGACCATTTTTCATCATCGGTAGTGGGTAAGGGAATTATTTTGAGTTTGAAGATGAAGAGGGAAATGCATTGGAGATCCCAGTTAATGAGACCAATTTGAAACATTTTAACTAACTTGTCTGCCTCTCCCTTGTACATAATTAACTAGTTTCCCTTTTTATTTATGTGTTTCCTTTCCTTTGTTGTTGTTTCCCTTAACTTTGTTTCCCTTTTCATTTATTTTTCCTTTAAATAAGTGTCATTGGCACAAGTGTCTTATTTAGCCACCACATGTTCTCACCTAGTCTTCCCAAATCTTCAATAAAAATTCTCTGAAAGATGATTATCTACCTTCCTCATTTACCATTAATGTTAAAAACTCCATTTTACATGACTACCCATAATGATCACCATAAGTCTATTATGAGTGGCTCTTCAAGCATATGTGTTTCCCTTATCATTTATGGGGTGATCGACTTCAAATTTTCCATAATAAACCCACCTAGTAGCATTGGTGTATAAATACCCTTCCCTCATTTAAGCCAAACACTTGACATATTGAGATCTTCAAGAGCATTAAGAAATTGAAAAGAGCAGAGAGAGAGTTGAGCCTAGAGTTGAAGGAAGAGGTGAGTAGAGAACTGTTAATCTAGTACATCCCACAAGATAGAGAGTGGTTTTGGAACAAAATTCTCAATAATAGAGGATTTTACATCTTCATCAATAAGTGAGAAGAATCCCACAAGATAAAGAACTCATGGGTCAAGTAGGAGGGGAGACCTTTCCCCTAAATATGTTATGAGTAAATCCTATGCTTCTGCTCCCTCTCAAAGAAAAGAGAAGCTATCAAAAATCAAGAAGACACTCAAAGGAAACTATAGGGACCAAGCATTGGTCACTAATTTTGTGGATGATATCTTTGATCCCAAGCTAGCCAAAAATCCAAAAAAATTGAGAGAGGGTGCCTACACCTAAATGCTTGAAAGGGTCCATAGGGAGGAATATGATTCTTTCAAATGCAGGATGTGGAATTGCATGCTAACATAGTTCATGGTGACTTATGTTCATCCATGCCTAGAGATCATTACCCTTTACATGAAAAGGTATGGTGTTAACACTGACATAATTACTAGTAACCCATATAAGGGTGAAAATTAGTGTAGATAGCATCAGAGAGATGTTCTAGCTCCAAAGTGACCCCAAGGTAAATATCTATAGCATAAGGAACCTTTTAGAGTGTCTGGGACTCTTGAGTCCAAGAAAAGGTGCACTTCCTTCGATTTATCTTCATGAGTGACATCATGGAGATGCCTCCTATACCCATTTACTTAGCAAACTTCCCTTTTTAGTACTTAAATGATACTATAACCATGTTGGCCTTCATTTCAGGGATAGATTCTGATGATAATATCAATGACTTTTACTTAGGAGAACTCTTCCTCATGACCACAGTGGAGAAGGGACATGTGCTAAGGATGTATTTTTTAGAATCCATCACCACCTCCATGAGGGATGAGCTGAGAATTTGTCAATGTTAGGTACCTTTTGGTACTCATCCTTCCTCCTGCATCTCATTCTATCCCAACATTCCCATTTCTTCTCTTCGTACCTCAATCTCAACTCCTCTAACATGAATATTTTCCCCAATGTGGTGACCCCAGTCACTGTATGGACCCACATATTTTCTATCATTAGGGACTGCTATGAGTTCTTAGAGCTCTTTATGGATAAATTTCTCATCGACCTCAACATAGAGGCTCTTATATTCAGAATGATGTATGAGTAGTGTTCACGTCTCACCAAGAGTAAGGTCCCAATCAATTGGTTTTGGGGAACCCATTTTACATTCATCTAAGTACACAGTTTTTAAGAAGAACCATTTTAAATCCCACATATTATAATAAATAGGACCCTGGACCTATATTTAGGTCACCATCTCAACATGGTGGACTCTATCTATAGATTAGGGAAGAAAAAGAAGGCTCTATATGATGTCCCTTTCACAAGAGATAACATCATAGTGGTAAAGAGACAGTAGGGACACCTAATCATGGACAAGATAGCAGAGCTTGGCCTCAATTTAATAGATGACAAATGGAACTATGATCTAAATGGATACATATAATCCTTGAAGACTACCAGTGCTCCCAAGCATCAAACCTGACAATATGTAGAGCAAGGGAGGTTGCCCATGAAAGACATCCTCCAAAATTATGTGGATCTATCTTAGATCTCATTGGACACCCTCAAACCAAGGGGTTCCTTATATGATGTGGTCCAAGCATATGACCCATCTAAAAAATTGTCAAAGGGGATGAAGAATCAACTCACCTAGTTGGATTGGAGTGAAGAAAAAATAGCTACTTATATAAAATACATGTATGAAATTTCAAAGCTATACTCCAATTATGATGGTGAAGAAACAAATGAGATATTAAATAATCTTTAGGATAAGCATCATCTATAAGAGGGCTTAGTAGAAGCAAAATCCTCCCCTGAGATAGTAATAAGAGGAGAAGAAGAAGAAGAAGAAGAAGAAGAAGAAGAAGAAGAAGAAGAAAGAGATGCCCCTAGGCAAAGAGTGGGGTTTGTACCACAACAAAAGGAGGCTAAGGTCTTAGAGGTCCAATAGCCTTCCACATGGCCACCTTCTATGGGACCATACCCCATAACCCTGAATATCATCAAGCCCCTTCTAAACACCTTGTGACTATTTCACTCTATTATAAGCATCCTGAGGCACCCAAATCTAGCCCTCCATCAGAGCCTACATAAAAGAAGATTCAATGTATGGATACCCTTCTTCCCACTTCTACCTCCTTCATTAACTCCATGTCTCCATCCATTATCTCATCTCAGGTTATGGAAATCTATATGGCCTAGCCAATACTTCCCTGGTCCCACTCTCCTCTTCATCCACTCAATCCACCATTAAACTCTCACTGCTTTATTATGTGGTCTTGATCTCTTCCTTGATGCCCTTCCTAATGCATTTACCTTCATAATCCATCTCATTTTCCATCATGGTGCAATCTCCATTGACCCCACCACATGAATTCTTTCCTTTTTCTCTTTCCACCCTCACCCTCCATTTACTCACCTCCATAGGGATAGGGTCCACTGGTTCGTAATATCAAGTAACCATTCCATTCAAATTATCATAGGAATCCCCTTTGCATGGGAGAAAAATCAATCACCAAAATAGTACCATCAATAGATGGACTCAACAAGGAGGGATTGTAAGGCTTGAATGGAGAAGAAAAGGGGAAAGTAGGTGAGGGCCCCTACATAGACTCACATATGGTCATTTTATAACCCTATACAACAATCCCTCATGATTACTTATCTAGACCCTTGAGTAATCAAGCCACAAGAGCATATATATCTGGGAGACTATCTCATACAAGTTGTTTGCCTCAATCTCAGCTAGGTTAGACCCACTAATAAGGTTGAGTTGATGAAGGAAACATAGAAGTCTATAACGACATAATACATTAAACTAACTCAACAACTAGAAACACCAAGTTGGAACTCACCAAGGCGAAGGCTACAATTGACTACCTCACTATTGAGGATAAGGCCAAAGATACAGAGATCAATAAATCAAGTTTTAACCTTGAGAGTTGCATCTCTAATGAGAGCTTCTAGGTAGAATCCAATATATGAGTGGTCATCAAGACTAAGCTATAGGAAAGAGAGACCAAACTCATGCAGACTTGTTAAAATATCTCAGATTCTAATATGGCTTTTCAATAATTATAGTATCAGGCACATCAATAATCCTTGATCAAGGACTAGGAAAATGAGAAACTAAAGAATGACCTTACCACCCATCTATAGGCCATAAAAATCCTCCCTATGGTCCAATAGATGTACAAATATTACTGGGAGAGGATCAAGGGCATGACCACAAACCTGAAGTTGGCCTTCACCTTCATCATGGACATGTAAAATTTAAGCTCATAGGTGAGCATGTCTATTGATCAGGTTATCACCTTCATGGCTCTCAAGGTCTCAAATTCCAAACTCCTCATCCAAAATATCTATAGCACTTTAGATGAGATGTTGCAGGTAGTAGGGGTGGTCAATCATACGTAAGTGATGATAAAGGTCAATAAATTTTTAGGTTAAAATAAAGTAGCCAACAAGTGTAAGGCATTCCTTAATGCCTTAGAATAGGTGGTTTAAGATAGGTGGGGGCATATTGAACAACTAGTCTAACTAGGACTCCCCTCCCCTTTCTTGGTAGATAACAACATCCTCCTCAAGGACCATATCAGAGTGATGCTATCATAAAAGTAGAATGAATAGACCATTTTCATGACTCTTAATTAGTCACCTAGTGTCTTTGAAGTGGAAAAGATATTACAGTCACTAGCCCATCTTCAAACATTGGTAGTTCTTCAGGGTTTGGGAAGCATATCCTTCAAGGATATTATTTATCTAGGTAGAGATTTTGAGGCTCTTAGGAAGAAGACCCAACCCAAGGAAGAAGAGTGGGTGACTTTATAGACAACTCTTTGAAAATTGTAGGTTCTTGAGCCTTCTTCCTATTTTGAAAATTTGCCTTGATTGGTCTATAAACTAGAGCTTTTGGTTCTCTCATCCATAGGCGGATGCCCCTATGAGTTGCTAAGAACTATGGATCAAAATTCATGTTTTATTATTTTGGAGCAATTTGTCTTTGGATTCAAACTTGCTCAGTGTAGCTAGTAGTTCCTTGGCACCTTATACCAATTCTCCTTTCATCCTCTTCCTTTCTTGAGCCCCCTTTTCAAAAAAATTCCTAAGTATCAGCCTCTATCCACTTCTTCCACATGGTAGCCTAACACTCATCCAACTTGAAGAGGTTCTTGTTTCACTATGGTGGAGTGCCATCTCAACACGTGGTGGCCCTGTGCTCTTTAAATCCATTTCCTTTTAGTCAGACCTTTGGATAGTTCCATTAGCTAGTAGATGAATTGATGGGGCCCACAAAACCATTTACTGTTGAATGCATTCCTAACACATGGCACCCTCACACTCAATTTTGCAAATAAATTCCTAACTTCCCTAAGGAAGAGTGTCTACATTACATGTGTTTACCTCACACTCAACCTTTCCAAAGAAGTGCTTATTTTTTAGGAGAAGCACAAGATCAACACATGTCATCTCCATACTTATCCATGAGTGGTTTTAGTCTATCAGACAGTGGAGCTATACCATTGGCCAATCAAAAAAAGGAGGGGACCCAACATACTAGTAAATAAGGAGATAAGCCTTGACATGTGGTGGCCCAATGCTCATAAAAGGCCAAGACTCTCTTATAATATAAAGGAGTTACACCATTGGCCAAGGCAAGTGGATCCCTATCCCTAATGGCATAGCAGAAATAGCTATGGAGATATACATGTGGAATCACTACACCCTTTCTGAGCATTGTGGCCTTAACAAGATAAAGTGGCTATGAAATATCTAGGATCTAGAGGCTAACTGCACTCATGAGCTTGAGTTCCTCATTGAGTTTCAACGGCATCATCATGGGCATGAGTGATGGGATTTCTAGGTGCCATTCTCATGAGAAGTCATCTCCCCTATATATTCTAGGATCTTTCTTTTTGGAAGAGTGCAGTTATCATTTTGCTTGTATTAGCTATTTTTGTATACTACCATTTATAATAGAATAGAATTAATAACAATTAGCATTTTCTCATTCTTCGGCCTTAATAGGTGTCCCTCACAGGTGTGACTAAATATTTTGTATGTGCCCTCGAGGCCTTCTATATTCATTTCTCCATCTAAAAATGAAGAGCATGTGATATTCTATGTTAATTTGCATAGGAAACTATCTATGTCTATTATCTCTTTTCTTCTACTTCTATAGTATCAATATTTAATTTCATTATAGATCTTAATTCATGCTTTATGATCCTTTATAGTCTGTAGTGTTTAAGGGTTTGATCTATTTTATGCAATTATAGTCTAAGTGCTTTAAATATCTTAGCACATCACCTTAGTTTATTTTTAGTTTTATCTTCATTTCTCTCTCTCCTTCCCCCCCCAAATTAGAATGAAGATATGGCTTTTAAGATCTTGGAGGTTTCTTTATAGACTGCATTCAATCCCACATCCATCAACCTTCCCATAGGAGACTGCTTAATCTAGAGTGATAGTTTTTGGCATCAATAGGCCTATAGAACAAATTAAAATCATGTGATTAATCAAAATAATCTTAATTAATATATGGCATGAATTATAATGTTAGTGGGGTATATAATCTTGAACCTAGAAATCACACTGATAATGTGACTAGGAGATAAGGATTGATTGTAGCAATGGTTATTTGACTTAACTCACATGGAGGAGATAAGATAGGTGGATAATTTCACCTAATAGGTCTTTAAAAAAATCCATAAAACATGGCATGATTAACATCTACTATGCAAATAATTTTAACTAGAATAGAGGATTCTTTTGTATGATAGTATATTTAAGTCACATCTAGGGAAATTGTGCATTAGATGGAAAGGTTTATATATAATTTATGAAGAGTCACAACATTAGCACTTTAATACTCAAGGATGTTCATGGAACTATTATATTAGGAAGATTAAATTCCTACAAGATAAAATTATACCACCAATGATCTCAAAGCAGATTATGTAGAGCAAAATGAATGCCAAGTGGCACAATGTAGTATAAGATTCTTATTTTATAGTTTGTTTATTTTTTAAGGTTTGTAGCAGTATTTATATGTAGTATGATTAATATATCGTAAGAATTACTATTATGTACCATATTAAATTTTAAACTTTAAAGATAAATGATTGAATAAAAATTAAAAAAGGTTGAAGGCAACACAATTGGAATGGGTTTTTATTTAATGTTATTTTTTATTTTACCATGAAATGCTAAAAAATAAATAAACTATTGAAAATTGATTCAAATCTATAGTATATACATATTTGAAATTGAAATACCTTAATTTATAGAATTATAAATGATATAAAAATAGTAAATTAACAAATAAATATGCAAACCTAAGTTGTATTAGATTTATTATTGATTTTGCATGTTTATTATTGATGCAAACTAGATGGAAAGACTTGTGAACTATCTTGCATTTGCAAATGTGAATTAAATTTGTATTGGGAAAAAGTTGAACTATAAGGATAGGAATGCATTATTGCCTTATCTATTGACTATCATCATGTCTTAGTTGACTATTTGATTAATTTTATAATCTGGGTGTGTGTGCCTATCTATGAGGGTTTACTATATGACTACATGTGTTGATTTTATGTGCAAAAGATATGAAAAGTCAAAACCTTAACCCCTGCACAATAAATACAATAGAGATAAATTTAAAAAGGGGGGATCATGTAAGATTAATATTTGAGC
Organism: Torreya grandis; assembly: GCA_037957365.1. Classification (NCBI taxonomy): domain Eukaryota; kingdom Viridiplantae; phylum Streptophyta; class Pinopsida; order Cupressales; family Taxaceae; genus Torreya; species Torreya grandis. The sequence goes on from JARHVA010001030.1 coordinate 2,969,886, forward strand.
TATACTCATAAAACCCCATGTAATCTGAGTGTTGCCTACATAACCCAAAAGGGCATGAGGCTTGTGTAGTTCTCCCTCACAGAATAGATATGTGAATCTTGATATTTGATATATGCATGAAATTAGATAGATTGACTCAATTGATTGACAATGAATTCCCTTGACCTATAGTAAAATAATTTCAGACTTGGGTTATGAGTGTTATAATTATTTAGAATTTAAATTGGAAATATTAGTACCCTTTTGCTCAATGTGTAGTATAATCTCTAAGTGATTTCCAAATGTGTTTGGAGAGGCCTTGATGTACTTACATAGGGTAATATGTTTAATATCTCCACTAATCAATCTTATTAAAAGCATGGTAGGGGTAAAATATAATGTCTTTAATTTAAAAATTTATCATTAGAACACATAATACAAGGCCATACTAGTGGACATGGCCGTAGTGAGGCCCTATTTAACTTATCATGATCATGTCCTAAAAGGATAAAGACTAGCATAATTAGGATAACAAAATTTGGTTAGTGGAATTGGGATGTCTGTTTAATGTTCTAAGTGGCTAAAATATAGTTTTTAGAATAGTGAATTCTCTCATAGAGATTTTAAGTTATCAAAATGGAAAATAGACCAAGCAAGGGTAAGGATTTGAATATTAAACATTGTAAGGCACTTAATGATTAAATTTGAGTGTCTATATATTTTCCCACTTTATTCTAGTAATACAATAAAATAAAATTACTAGAGTAAAAGAGATGCAAACCTAAGTGTATATACACACTTTGTATTTTGATGTGAATCTTGATTTGTGGGATGCATCAATGCAAAACCTACTATAATGACACTGAAATTAGTTATTATCCAAATTAAAAAAAAATCAAATTTAAAACTTTTAATTTTAAATTTGAAAATAAAGTAAGCAAAATATATACTTGAAAGAGTATGTAATATAATTACCTTGTAACTTTAAAATGGAGAAGTTCATTCCCCCTTGTTGAGGCATTTGGAGAAATGTTGAACCTGTGGTAAATTGATAATTAGCAAGTCTCAATTTAAAAACCTTTTAAAACCCCTTGAGCTAGAAATATTGTATGCTCCAACTCCCATTTGACTATGTAGAGCACTCTGTAAAATAATTGAAGGGGTGGAACTATGAAATGTGGTTCACTAAAGTACAACCATAGACATTGAGTGTCACTAGACTCTAATGTGGCCCACTTAAAAAATGAGATGAATCACACCATTACAAATGGATCTAGATTCTATTTGAAACTTTTGAACTTGAGAAATTGAAACTTGCCTTGTAGAAACATGAACGTGAATGTATATCATGCCCCATGTATTTGTACTATATTGATATTGAGTGCCATTTTAATCTTTAAACCTTTTTCAAACTTGAAACTATAAGAATGAGTGCAAATGTATGTCACATGCCCCCATAATTTGGAAAAAAAATCATGTTGTATTCTGAAAATTATATAGTGCTATAAATTTTAAATTGTGGTGTTCATGAGGAATTTGATCATCCAAGACAAGCCCATTGTGATGCCCCTATTTTAAAATAAGAGACGTAGCCTAAAATTCATTTATCTCAAAATAAAATAAAAAATATATGAAAGATGTAATCATACAGTATCATATGAATATCTTAATAATATTGCATCATATTATTCAATATAGCATTGAGTTTTTCATGAAATATGTATTGGATAGATATAACATTGAAGCACATAAGCATGATGTGCATGATATGTATCATGGCACAAGAATAAAATAGAGACTATAATTAATGCATGATATGAATCATGGCAACATGAAACAAGTAATGAACAAGCAATAAATGTCATACAATGTCACATAATTTGTATATAATGTCACGCATAAGGCCCGAAGGTTACATACAAGTGACATGTGATTGTCATATATGTTGGGTGAATATTTTGTCGTCAACTAACTGATGACAAAATGGGTATATAAACCACAACATAGGAAGATTTACACCATGAATAGTATGGTTTTACTAGATCTGGATGAAGTAAATCTCTCCTCTCATCAAGGGGAGGTTCCTTATAAATATTTATGCGCCATATGTATGTATATAATTAAGCAGAAAATAACACATGGGGTGGTATAACAACATCTACCTCTCTTTTTTCAGAGGTAATGTACAAAGAATAAAAGAGAGAAATCTTGGTCTTTGCTAATAACACTCCTCTTCTTTTAGGAATGGTATCAAATGGGAAGTAGGAGATCACCTGAAGTGACAAGATCCACAAGAGCACTCACACAAGCACAAAGTCCTTCGTAGCTTCTTTCACCAATTTGGAACAAACGTAATCGTAGAATAAAATGAAGCACAAAGTCTTCCCCTGAAACTACAAAAGATAACTGAATCTCAAAGATAAAAGTAGCTCAAAGTCTATCCTCTACCTTTTAGAAGTGCTCTCAGATAATATTAACACACCCACTTTGCTTATTAAATCAGATAAACAAGAGATTATCAGGAAAGAGAACATAAAAAACTATTTCCTAGACAACACAAATAACTTCAACACAAAGTCTGAAATAAACCTGCTTCTCATTCATTTAACAAAATATGATTTACAAGTTTGAGCACAAAGTCTCAAAAATTGCTTCAATTTCAGCAGATTGTTTGCTCTCAATTTTTCCAAGATCATTTACAAATGAGGTCCCCACTATATATAGGGAGAAAATCCTCAAAAACTAGAAAATAATAAAATACAAAAATATCTCAGTCAAAGATGACTCATCTTTGACTTTGAGATTTTTTTTTGAAATATTTACATGTAATTACATCTTAAAAAATTGCATGCACTTTTCACAAAACAAAAGTGCATAAGGAAAGAAGAAGAAAGAAGGGGAAAAATTCAGTTCTTGCTGCCAGATTTATTCATATGGGCATCGTACATAGTGATGGATGCCTGAATTTCTATGTTGTCTGACACAACCGTGTACTTGGAGATGATTTTGGCTCTGATTAATGCATCTTTCAATGCTGTGATGGCCTTAGCATGACCAGTTGACCTGGATTTTAGATTTTCCAAAGTTAACTGAGCGTCTAGAATATTGTCCACATAAGACATTGAGAAGGATTTTTTTTCAAAATCTCTCCGAATCATCTCTTTGAAACTCTGAATCATTTCTTCCGCTGGGAGAAACTGATTGTCTTTAGAGGTTAGGTCGCAAGGCAACTCTTCTAGTTTATTTAGCAGGCTTAGGTCGCTCTTCTCACTAGCCTCCTTAAAAGCTTTGAGATCATCAATTAAATCTTTGAGTACCTAGATCTTGAAAATCAGTGACTCCTTGATCTCAACATAAGAGTCTTTACTGGAGATGACACCGATAGATATCAAGGTGATTTTCTTCAGATCCTTCATCTCCTTTCATTTACTAAGGTCCTTTTTTGAACTATCAATCTCCTAAGAGATAAGGGAGACAAAGTCATCCAACTCCGCTCTTACCTTCCTCATCTTACCCGTCCTTTCTGCAACCTCTGATAGCAAAGAAACTCCCTGAGTATGCATTCTTTCAATATAATTCTCCAGGACTTTTTCCTTCAAGTAAGTCTTCTCTACTTTCTGAATGACTGAGTCATCTACGAAGAAGGCCCCTAGAGTTGTTGCTTCGGGGGGAAGAGTGAACTTTCTTATTACTGTCGTTAGCTGCTCTGTCTTGGCCTTGTAATAATCTTTCATCTCCTTCTCTCGATCGAATTTCTGGACCATGATGTCCATAGCAGACTGAAGGTCACTTTTCGCACCTTTGTGAGTAACTTTGCCAAGTTCAACATGAGAGATGGAATAGCTGCTCATTTCGAAACCCTCAAGGGTTGCGTCCTGTGGAGGTTTGGCAATTTTCAAAAAAAATTGCCCTTTTTTCTCGACCAATTTTGAGAGGATCCTTGGCCTCTTTGGAGCTTTGGCTTTCACCAGCACTATTTTGCCAAAGTCGAAGTCATCTGGAGAGATGGCCAACTTCTTTCTTTTGGGGGTGAAAGCTATCGTCCAAGGCAAGAGAGAAGTATCTACTGTGGCAATGGTTCCCTCAGCTGGTGTTACTGCGGCAGCTTCTACACTGCTAGTGGTGATAGTGGTCATAGTTAGAGTAACCGATGAAACTGTACCAAATACTGATTCTAGCTCTTGTGTAGGGATTTTTTCCAAGTTAAAAGAAGGAGATGATAAACTGGGAATAGACCCAAAAGAGTGAGGAAAACCTCTAGAAGTGGCCTGAGGATCGCCAAATATGACTTTGGAAGGAGAGGCGGCTCCAGAGGAGGGAACATTGATCGGAGAGATATGAGAAGAGGGTACCACAGGAGACTGAGGGGGAGAAGGAGAGATGCTCTTGAGCGGCTGCGCTTCTTCTTGTGAGAGTGGAGGTCCAGTGCTTGGTTTCCCTGACGATGATCATCTATTTCCATTGGCTGGGCTACCTGTGTCTGAGGGCTCTGTTCTTTGATTCCTTTTGCTACCGCTTCAGGCTCTTCAATAGTATTTAGTTTCTTAGATACAAAGATGATTCTAGGCTTGTGAGGCCTAGAAGGGGAAGGTACATCACCTTTGTTTTTGGTTTTGTTCTCTGCCTTTTTCTTCATCTCTGCTTGATATTCAACCTTTGATCCTGTGATGAATTCTTTTAAGATGATCCCTTTGGCTGCTAACCAATCATTGGTGTTAGCCAATATTGGTTTGAATCTTTTTCTCAGAGAAGTCAGCTCTTTCTGAGACCACTGAGTTGGAGGAAGAGGGGAACCAACAACCTTTTTGGCCAGGTATCTATTATTGACGACATTTTCATCATCGATTAGATTAGAGGGGATCTCTACAAGTCCCAGATATTCAATCTGGTCTAGGGTTAGCCTGTAATAATCCATCTTTCTGATCTCTTCGACTGTTCTCAGGTCTATCTAGATGTCTTTAATCATGGGCTCATGGAACTGAGTCTTCCTCCTGATTTTGTCCTTGACTCCCCTGTAGTCAAATTTTTCTCTTCTCTTGAATGGTTTTAGAGTGACCATTTGCATTTCTATTTCCATGAATTTGGGTTTAGCTACTGTTACAATAGAATATCTATCAATTTCGACTAAAAATTGAAAACTTGGCTTTTTCAGTTCCATTTGTTTGGTATGCACGATAATCAATTATCGGCAAAGTTCCATTAGAATCAGCTTGTCAGAAGGGAACCTAGGGAGCATTTAGGGGTAGCCTTGGAAAAATCCAACTCGAAGATAGCATAAGGTGGGGAATTATAGGAACATGCACCCGTAATCATTGATGACTGCCCAAGCCTCATCTGATACTCTCTTTTGCTCAAGCTGAGGGTTGAAGAGACACAGGAATGCAACGAAGAAGGCCTCATTTATCCTTTTGAAATGACGAGTTGACCCTTGAAGTGTCAGCTGGGGGTAATATGAGTACACTGGGGTCATCTTTCTATCCCCCTCTGTGGTTAAGCCCAAAAAAGTTTGCATTGCGGTAGCTATGTACACAAGATACGAAGTCATATAAAACTTGTAAGAAGTCTATACCTTGGTTAGCTACTCATAGAGGGCATTGCTAATCTACTCTCCCCAAAGGATGACCTATTTGCTTTGGAGGATGATTTTGATGAATGGATACATCCATTCATGAAACAGTGAGGAAGACGGGAGACCTCATACTTTGCTGAGAAGGGTGATCAAGTCACCAACCTCCTCAATGAAGTCACTCCTCAGAAAGTTCCACAGCCATCTTGATAAGTTGGTCATGGGGGTCTTCAACCATTTATAGTTCATTACTTTCTTTGCCCTCTCAGGATCTTTGTCATATTCCTTCTGGGCGTTCACGAAGTCAATCTTAGTTACTTCGGTGGCTGGCGGGCACATGAAAACTTTATCAATGAATTTAGGATCCAGTCGAATCACCACATTGCTACTTGCATCTGAGACCGACCTGGTCTCTTTGTTGTCGAAGTGGGCACATTAGAGAATGAACTCTGTATGATGTGCTGCCACTGAAAAAGTGGCCACCAAGTGGATGTTACTCTTGACGATCCTCTTTATCTCAGTGCTTGGATTCGTCGCCTTTGTTCGAGCTATAAATTCGGCCATGTCTATGTGGCCAATTTTGGTGTCACAGATGTCATCGATATTTGAGGAGACCGACGTGATTGGGAAGATGCCCTGATATTTGTATTTCATGGTCTTTGCCTTTTTTGGAGACACTTCAGACATGGGAACTGATTTTGGTCAGACAGGTGTCGATGAGCAAGAGTTCTCTAAAGGTACTACAGACATGATTACAATATTAGAGCAAAGTGGATGAATGGAGAAAATGTTATTTAAGTGATCATGGTCAACGGAGGCCACTTAAAAGGGCCGGGTTGGAAAAAGGACCAGAAAATGAGGAAAAAAGGGAAAGAAAAAGACATGGAAAATCCTCCAGAGTTAAGAAAATCTGGAGGAGGGATGCATGTGCGGCAAAATTTGCCACCCCTATAGGTTGGAGTGAAAAATATGCAAGGGCGGCAAAATTCGCCGCCCCTACAGGGATGGCCTGCATGGGCGGTGAATTTCACTACCCTTATGAGACAAAAGGGGAAAAGGTAGGGGCGATGAATAACGCTTCCCCTACACACTGAACATGCTTCGGTGGTGAATTTCACCGCCGATGCGTGCCTGGAAAAGAGCGTGCATGGGTGGCAAAATTTATCACTCATGCATGAAAGAGTGAGTGCAAGCGGTGAAATTTGCTGCCCACAAAAGTGAAGACCGGGGGAAGCTGAGATGCAGAGGTGGCAAAAATCGCTGCCCTTGCGTGTTTTGGGAAAACCCGGAGGGTACGAGCAACAAAATTGCCGTTCATGCGAGATCAAATAAGACCGTAGGCAATGGAGAGGGACAAAATTTTTAGCCATCACCAATAGGTATAAATATTCTATAATATCCTAAAGACAATAAAGAAATTGAGGAAGAACAAGAAAAATAAATGTAAAAAATGAGACATACTTGGATAGCCACGCATGCCACAAGCTTGAATCTGCAAAAATGTGCTTCAAATCGCTCATCAAATGGCCCAAACACAGAAGGTAGGAGAAAAGGAGGAAGCAATGAGAATAAATGGGGTTCAAATCAATTTATATGGGGTGAAAAATGACCCCAACAACCCACTGCGCATGGTAATAAATGATGCGCACAAAAACTGAGGCATGCTTGGGTGGCAAAATTTGCTGCCCTTACATGTTTTGGTGAGTTCAAACGTAAGGGTGAAAAAATTTACCACCCTTGCAGGTCCAGATGCAAGGGCAGAAAAATTTGCCGCCATTGCAAGAAAATGCAGGGGCGGCAAAAATTGCCGCCCTTGCTTTACAAAGGTCAAAATGCACTGGCGGCAAAAATTCACCGCCCATGCACGGAACAAAAGAAAAGACCAACTCTGGAAGAGGTAGTCTGGGGGAGGGGTTCCTTGGTTGCAACGAGATCGTAACCACTTTCACATTCCTAGGCCAAGATGAGAACGAATTCAAAACTCGTCTCAAAAACAAACTTAGAGAGACAAAAGATGAAACAGACAAGTTTCATAGGGGGTTGTTCCAAAAAATGGGCTAATTCGATTTTGGAAACAATAGCTGGCTCCTGTTGGGGAACTTTTGTTAATAAAATTGATTAGTGGGAGTAGAAACCAGTCTCTAAGTGCCTTCATCCAAGCCATTGGGCTATGGAGTCAGGCTAAAAATGACAGAAAAATAGACAAAACATAAAGACTGTACATATATACAAATGGACTTCTCCAAGCCTCAAGCAATGAACAGCTTTAGATGTTGTTCGTTGTGAGGTAATGCAAATGGTATTCCATCTTGGTAATCCATTAGGAAGCTAGCCTTACCACAAAGCTGTCGAATGGTGAACGGGCCTCTCCACAAGGAGTCGAATTTGCCATGCATCCCTTTTAGTTCTCGCCTCTTGTCCCACAACAAGACTTGATCTCCGACTCGAAATTCATGAACTTTAGCTTTCTTATCAAAGAGTGCCTTCACTTAGTTCTGATGTTCCTTAATCCGATCCACTACTATAACTTGATGCTCATTCAACTCGTTTAGACACATGATCCTTTTGTCGACCAAGCTTTCGAAGGTTGAGTCTTCGATTGCTTTAGTTAACCTGAGTGCTGGCAGCTCAAGGGTGATGGGGATTTTTGCATTTAAACCATAAAGAAGCTGAAAAGGGGACATACTTATAGCCCTTTTGGGTGTTATTCTATCTATCCATAAAGCATCATACAATGCTTTGTGCCACGTTCTCTGATTGTCGTTCACCAACTTTCTAATAATAGTGACTAGGTTCTTGTTACTCGATTCTGCTTGGCCATTTCCTTGAGAGAAATAATCTAAAGTATGGGATAAGGTAATCCCATAATAAAAATAGAATTGAGTAATTTCATGTGATGAAGAACAAGCTGCATTATCTGTTACGATCTTTAGTGGGACCCCAAATTTGGAGATGATATTTTCTTTGAGAAAGTTGCATACCACTTTAGACGTAGCATGCTTGGTTGGGATGGCCTCCACCCACTTAGTAAAATAATCTATTGCTGTGAGGACATAATCATGTCTGGCACTTGAAGATGGGTTGACTACCCCAATGAAGTCAATGCCTCACTGCTGAAATGGTTCCTCGATCACTATCGGCTTGAGAGGCAATGCAGGAAGCTTAGGCTTCCCAACGAATTGTTGGCACAATTCACACCTATGCACCAATTTGTAGGCATCTTGGAAAAGTGTGGGCCAATAATACCTTGCTTGTAGAATTTTGTGCACTGTCACCGGTGTAGAAAAATTTCCCCCATAGGCCAGACTGTGGAAAGATTCTAAGAGTCTCTCTTGTTCCGCCCTTGTCAACACAACGAAGAAATGCCCCATCCAGGTTTCTCTTGTAAAGACCATTGTCCCACAGAATGTGACCAACGGCTTTCAATTTAACATTCCATTTCTCTTTAAAAGAAATATGAGCGGAACACTCACCATATGTCAGAAAATGAGCAATGTCAGAATACCACTCGGCAGTAGTGGCAACAAAGAGGACCGTAGGCATGCCTTCGATCTCTACTTCTTCACTTTTTGCTTCACTTGGAATGTTGTTGGCAATCAACTGGCAAAGACCCTTTCCCCATACAAGCTTGGTTGGTTTGATGTCCAGATCAAACTCCTAAGTCTTGGCGATTCAATTACCTCTCTTCGTATGAAACTCCTGCTGAGTCAAAATGGATTTTACTGTTGTGTCAGGTACGAGAACTTCAGTGTGAGAGTTCAAGATATAAAACCTGAAATGCTTGACCGCTTTAACCATAGTGTATGCATGCTTCTCCATAAGGGAATATTTTAGCTCATGATCCTTGAGTGGACAACTCATGAATGAGATAGGAGATTCTGCACCTTCTGGATCTTGCTGGACCAAAATAGCCGATAGTGTATGTTCGGAGGCATAACTATATATTTTAAAACTATGCAATAGTGAGCAAGCAGATTAATCATTTGAAAGGAATGCAAGATAGTTGTTTTGGATTATTTGAAATGGTTTTAAAATCAAGAGGGAATGTTTCTAAAGTGAAAATAAATACAAGGGATAGAATAAATAGTAATTAATTAAAATCAAAGAAGTTATATACAAGAGAAATGCAAGTAGCTAACTAATCAAGAGATTCAAACTAATCAGTAGGTTGGGAGGAAGTAGGAGGCTCTGTTCAACCAAGGATATCATCAAGAGGATGCATAAATGTATATATAACTACATTATATGAAGTAATGACTTATTTTTAAGAGGAAGTGTTAACTATACATGTATTTAAATCTGAGTAGGAATCATATATTGTGATATAACTACATGAATCATTGCTCATATACCCATGTAAATATATATCTATATGTATAATAGGATAATATGTAAGTGCATGTACCTATGGTGAAGCTCTCTAAATAAATCCTAGTTCCTTAGGAAATAAATACCTCTTTTTATGTGCCACTTTATCCTTAGGATAATATACCATGCTCTTTGAAACTAACTAGTTATGTTCATGTGCAAGTGTATCATGCTCATAAATTACTGGAAAAGTTGATTATGTCATGTTGTCATTATTAGAAATAAATGGAGAAACTAATTTTGTAACATGATTTTTAATATGTAAATTATTCCCATGAATAGTTTTGTATACTATTTCATTACCATGTCGCTCAATGTATGTGTCAGAAAACTGGTCTATAGGAGAAGTAAATATCAGTGGTTCCATAGGATATTCATATTAGATTCCTAGAATTTTTACGACTTTATTATCATGAATATATTTAAGAAATTTATGCATTGTATAAGGTACTAATCTAATATTTTGTATCTAAATTCACCCTAATATCAAACAAAATATCCATGTGCTTGGTAGAACTAGGAATGGAATGGGCAGTATGAGGGGTCCCAATTGTAAAGGTAGTACTAAATGCCCAAGAGTATCTTATGTATGACCATCAAATATTTTTACAACTTTATAAGTATACTGTAATATTAATCTATATAGCCAAGAGAGTAGAAGAGTGTTATGGTACATGCATATTTAATTGATCCATTATCTATCATAATACTATGTATGGATTGTATATCAACATATGCTCGAATAAAGAGTTCATGTCTATTTGAATCATTGAAAAAAACTTCACTATCATCAAATGTAATAATAGGATGTGATGTTTGCTTGCTTAAAACTATGCCAATGATTTTATCAAGTGGATTCCCATATATAGAATGAGGATGAGCATTATATGCATAATGTACTTTATAATTATCCTTATTATTTGCTTCATGACTTGGAAAAAGATATTTATAGATTTTGAGCTTTTCATTATCATTTATTTGTGGCTTAACCTCTTTAGTAGGTGTGAAAATGTAAATGATATGAACTCATCAATGAGATATTTAAAAATATGCTAACACCTAAATAATCTATTTATGGAATGCCCAATATATATATATATATATATATATATATATATATATATATATATATATATATATATATATATATATATATATATATATATATATATATATATATATATATATATATATATGCTAATCACAATGTGCATTGCTATCAAAAATTTTATATTGTGGTAAAGAGATTTCAACTTCCATTAGTGGAGGACGAGTTATGAGATTGCATTCAAGTATCTTATACAAAAATACATGAGGAGATGATGGAAACTTTGAGAATTACATCCTTGGTAGAGATTTTAATTGAATTTTTTGTGTTGGTTTTGAGAAATCATTAACTATAATCTTATGTTAGTGTAGGTTCTTGGAAAACTTATCAGAACATGTTAGTGTGTGTTTCTATGTGAAGTAAGCTACAAGTTCAAAAATAGAGGTATAATTATATAAAGAACAAGTATTCATTCAGTTTATAATTACATTTTTATTCATAAAATGCATACTTAAATTATACATAGTGGTAGTTCATGTTATGTAATTAAACAAACATAAGAAAAAAAAATTATATAATCCACATGAAATAAGTACAAAAATACATTAAAAAACCCCATCATTAGATATCTATATTATTATCAATATTTAGTATCTCTTTTCCTTTAAAATCAATCACTATATATATATATATATATAGTGATTGATTTTAAAGGAAAAGAGATACTAAATATTGATATTAATATAGATATCTAATGATGGGGTTTTTTAATTTATTTTTGTACTTATTTCATGTGGATTATATAATTTATTTTTCTTATGTTTGTTTAATTACATAACATGAACTACCACTATGTATAATTTAAGTATGCATTTTATGAATAAAAATGTAATTATAAACTGAATGAATACTTGTTCTTTATATAATTATACCTCTATTTCTGAACTTGTAGCTTACTTCACATAGAAACACACACTAACATGTTCTGATAAGTTTTCCAAGAACCTACACTAACATAAGATTATAGTTAATGATTTCTCAAAACCAACACAAAAAATTCAATTAAAATCTCTACCAAGGATGTAATTCTCAAAGTGTATATATATATATATATATATATATATATATATATATATATATATATATATATATATATATATATATATATATATAACTCCAAAGCTATGTCCCTTCTTATTATATATTTCCATTTATATCTCAAATGAGTCTTTTCATATTTTGTAATATTTTTGGATACATACATAGGTTGAATACACAAAAAAATGTATGTTATATAAATTGATATACATCACAAACTTGTAATTCATATACACTTTGTGATTTTATAATCTAAAGTCTACTACCAACACTTTACCAAAATTAAATAGTTGTCTCATCTCGAGACAAAGTCACAAGAGGTGTGCCTTATGCTGAAACTAGTAATGTTCTTGCACGTAGGGGTTGGTATATAAATTTTACTTGTGGTAATTGTTCAAGGTGTCATTTACTAGTTTTCACCTCTTACACACTAATTAGCTATCCTTATGGGTTTTCAACTAAGAATCATACCAATATACCATCCTTGTAGGTTTTCAATAGATTAACATAACTAATAGGCCACCCTTTATGGGTTTCCAACCACTCTGACCCCACTCTTAATGCTTAAGGCCTTCCTTATAAAATAAATTCGAAATTTTGACATTGTAGTACCTAGGGAGAAGGTGGAGGCATGGATTGTGTTATTGGAACTGAAAGAGGCTATGAAAATGGTGTTGTTAGAGCTATTATTGAAAAAGTCACATTGAGAAAATCTATCATCAGAGGCATTTATTGCAAATGGATGGTTGGCTACATGACTTTAGTGGCTTTATTTTTTTGGAGCTATTATTGGAGTTGGTTTGATCAGATTAATTTAAGCTCTTAAATTATTTATACGATAGAACTATCCAAATGGGATAAGTCCTTCTTAAACATATTTCAAATAGTGAGAGATTCCCAAACCTTACTAATCATAGTGCATAATAGATCTTGACACACAATTATATTCTAGATGTATTCATCCATTATTATCATAATGGAGTACTATTATGTGACACTTTATATTAATTTTCTAATGCCAACTCCTCTAGTCTATCAGCATGCCTCTGCATTTGAATGCCAACAAATGTATTGCACAACATATTATTTTTCCATGTTTATAGCTTCTCCATCACATTATATCTTGAAGCAAGATATATCTTTAGTGAAACATATAGGTACTTAGATGTAGATGAATGGTCCCCTGTTACTATTTTTACATGATCGGACTTGGAAAACTCTATGTTGCCTTTGTATAATCAAATAGAACTGGATCATGGTATCAATTTTGCCTCATTATCAGACCAATCCCCATTTCTTATTTATGTTTATTTATTAATGGAATAAATATTTGAGAATGATCCATAGTTGTTAGGTATTATTCTCTTAGCAAATAGATGTAACTCAAACTCATTTTATTGAAAATTATGCACTCAAGTGAATGAATGAGGCTCAAATCATATATGGTTGTTGCTCATAAAGAGTTGTAATGACAACTTTCTTTGTATGCCCTTCCTTATAAAGGTTTCCTTCACTCCCATCATCTATCACTTTGAATTAAAAAGTGTTGAGTTATCTTCACATTATTATGCTTTTGATTTGAATGGTATCAATTATTGTGATGTGACCTAGACACTTTACTAGTAAGGTTCAATTTTTAGTTTTTGTTATTCTTTGATGTGACAAGTTACCTTTCTTATTCTAAAACTTTCATTTATTTTGCATAACTTGAGTTTAAAACTTGATCTACTTTGGGAAATATGAAATATTTGAATTGCTTCATCATTAACTACTTTATGAATGAATGTTGGATACCTATCCTCAGTACCCCTTTTATCATCGCTTCATTCCCAAACATAATTGCTTGATCCTGTATTGACCTTGTGTTGAGTTATCCTAATATTATTCCTTCATTATTGTGTTTATTTCCTTTGATACTCTAAAAATTTTAATTTTTAAATTATGTTTTGATATTCAATGATATAGAGAAATAGTAAATGAAACAAAAATCCTAACTGCATGGTGTTACTCAACACCCACTCAATTTTCATCTTGAGATTAATAGATATCATTGATGATAAGGTGTAATCTTGAATAAATTTACACACCCCATAATAATGGTTATTTAAAGGTATCTTATCACTATTATTATTTGTTGTGATACTTCATGAATGATGTATGGTCCTTTCCATCGAATTCATAGTTTACTAGATGTGCTTGAAATCTACTATCATACAATAAAACTGTTTGCTCTAGATAAAACTCTTTCGATCATAAATTATGATCATGTAATGATTTTTGACTCTAAGTATTTATTTCTTGTGTATAATTGAATCTTTGATAAGTTTCTTCCATGCAAGTTAAATCTAACAACCTTGCCTAAAGTGAATCCAGATCTCTTAGCCACATTATCAATGCAATTTGTAGACTTAGAACTATATATTTCATAGGCATAACTCCTTTTATTTCATAACCCAACTAAAAATGATTTAATACTATTGCATGCTTATAATTAGTCATGCATGCATTTAAAATCATATGAATTTGATCCTCTCAATTGTCTCTCTACACATTACATATTTTTGTAAGCATCTTCTCAAGTACTTTGTTGGATGTTTCTACTTGTCTGTTGGCTTGAGGATGGTATGTTATGATTTTTTGGTGTGATATAAAAAAGTATTATTTCATTGTCTTGATAGTAATATTTAGGAATTATGTTCCTCTATTGTTAACCATTTTCACTCAACATCCAAACCTAGTAATGATGTTCTCATACAAAAACTTGGTCGTATCTCTTACAATGTAACTTAGTGTCATAGGAGCTTACACCCATTTGGTGAGGTAATTAATTGTATTAATTATATACCTTTCATGACTACATCTAATTTTTTGATTAATAATTCCTACAAAGTCAATTCCCCATTTATCAAAAGGTTACACTGCTAACATCAAATTCAAAGACATTTCATCCCTTTGATTTGGCTTTCATATTCTTTGAAAATATAGTAGTGATTTGTGAATTTATGTGAATCAAAGAATAATATAGGACACCATAGGAAAATATATAATGTATTTTTCATATTTGACTCACCTGTGAAGTGTCTTCCTATAATTCCCTCATGTGCTTCTTATAGCGATTGCAGTCTCTCATGATCTAATGCTACTTTGTGCATCATATCATCCTTAACAATTTATTAGTTAAATCCATTGATAATAATAAAATATATGGCTCACATCATTAGATGATTTTTATATTTTTTACATGAAGTGTAGGAAATACTCCTTATTTTAATAAATTATCTATAACCTCTAAATTTTTTGGAATTGTAATGAATTTGAATAAGTGTGCATCTGGTGACTCATCTTGTAATTCTTCTAACTCCTCACCATTAATTATCCATTTAAGATGATATAGTCCCTCATTTTATCTTCCAAGTTTTAAATTTATCTTGAACTAAAATTCATGGAATAACATTAGCACCTTGATATCCTTCTGCCTAGCATATGCTTATACACTATGTATCACATAGCATGATGATTTGTAAATAATTCAAATGGTGTTGCTAAGACATAATGCCTAAATTTTTCAAGTGTCAACACCATAACCAAGGATTATCACTTTATTTTAGTGTAATTATTCTCTACTATTAAAAACATTTTGTTTGTGAAGTGTATGGGGTGATCTAAACCCCTGTCTCCTAGCAAAACCAAAACAACTCTTATGACAGTTCTTGAAGCGTATACATGCAAATGAAATGGCTTACTCAAATAATGAAACACAAATATGGGAGTAATTTATAACCTCCATTTTAAATCCATAAAACATTCTTGACATTCATTAGTCCACTCAAACTTTGTATCTTTGTTTAATAATCTCTTCATTGGGGTAAATATAGTTGTATACCATTTTATGAAATTGTAGTAATAGTATGTATTTACAAGGAAATAACTCACTTCAATAGAGATTAAAGGAGGTGGCATACCCACAATAACTATGATTTTATCTTGATCAATTAAAATCCCATCGTTGCACACTATGTGGCCTAAGAGAACACCAAAAATTATAAAGAATAAACATTTTTTCAAATTCAACGCAATTAGTAGAGCTTGGAATATTCCTTACATGAGTTAAAACTTGGATAAGTGTTATTTGAATAGAGATAATATGATTCCAAAAATTCATGGATAAAATCTATAAATTTAGTGACCACGGCCCTGGAGAAAGCATTAATAGCATTTTTGAGATCAAAAGGTGTTACCTTGTATGTGAAGAATCCCCATTCCATTTCAAATATGGGTTTGGCATCATCATTGACTTCAATAGTATCTAGTGATATCCATTGACTCCATCTATGAAGGAATATAATTTGTGCCCTATGATTGATTTTATAACTTCATCTATAAAGGAAATTTAAAATGCGTCATTAATGGAGGCATCATTCAATGCCCTATAGTCCCCATAGACTTTGATCTGTCCTAACCTTTTTAGGTTGCACCACCATTTTACTTACCTATTCGGCCTACTCTATAGGTTATATAATCCCTAATTCTTGCATGTGATCAATTTCAACCTTCACTTTAAGCTTCATATTAGGATTCAACTTATATATCCATTTTTTAATAGGTTGTGTGCACTCTTTAATTTATATATGCATCTCTCCCAATGAATGGTATACACTCTTGACTTATGATAATTTCATTGGGAACACATCTTGATAGTATCATAATAATTACAAGCCTTCTGATAGCTATTATTTTATCCAATAATCACCCAAAGTCACAAGCTTTAGTACATCCTAAGTACTAATGTTCCATATCAATTTATTTAATGGTTGTTGATATATTTTGTCATACCCACTTGGTAGAGAGTCTTGGAGTATCCTCTACCCTCTTATTATTAAATGTTTAAATATCACAACTATGCATCTTTAATTTTTTATATTATTTTGTATTTTGGTTCTTATACTTCCTACTCGGTTTTGAAGAAACACTTCAATTCCAGGTCCTCATCACTATCACTAGATTTTATTTTTCTTGTCATCCATGATTATATTGAAAGGTTGCACTAAAAACTACTCTTTCTGCTTACTAGCCTTATAATTTTTTATATTTATATTCAAATCTATAGCTTATTATTCCTATGAAGAGGAGTTTTTCATGGTGCTTAGATCCCCTTATTGGCCATGACATAAAAATATTTTCAAATTTTGAAGATCATTTTGTATTAGTGTATTCTCATCCTCAAAGACAAAGGTTTGAATAAAATCATGTTGAACTTATGTCCAATTTTTAATTTCCCACCTACATTCCTAGTGCATATACCATGTTTTTGGAGTATGTACTAAAGTATGCTTAAATAAATGCACCTACTATCTATTTTATACCCCAATAAAGACCATACATAAATAATTTTATGAATAAAAATGGCCATTGATTTGTGATTGTAGGTGTTATTTAAAATCAGACTCATAGTAATTCCAAAACATCTACCCAGTGCAATTTATTTGACTTGTGTAATTTCCACCATGTCACATCAATGTCCTTGAGATCATAATTTAGTACACTAACTCATTAATCTATACTCAGAATAGTTACTCTAATATGTAAATAAATTGGCCCAAATCCTTGGTTGTAAAATATTGAGGTAATTGTCATTCTATAGAAAAAGACATTCTCATTAGTCTCACCTCATGGTCTCCTCTTACCCAATTCAACATACGGGTATTTAAATCCCCACTCATAAAATATGTAGCTTCCTATGATAGAACAACTTCCTAAGTTAGTTTGGTGTAATCCATGTCTATCACACCCACTTGATATATCAAATCTACTTCAAACCTTATTGGAGATCGAACAAATGGAAACTTTCATTCCCCTATTTGTAACTATGGAACTTATTATTTTGTTATCACAAGTTGAGATGAGATTTTATCTATTTTTTGCAATAGCCAAAAGGGTTCTATCTATGGATGGAAAAATTTAAACTCTATAACTTACAATGCAATGAGCTTAGGCTCTATATCAACTTAAACCAATTGTTGTCCCCATAGCCATAGGGTGAGTCAAGTTATTTAGGAAAGACATAAGGTTTGATTTCAACTTTATTCATAGATATAATAATATTCTTATCCCCTTGGTGTAATTCTATCTGATTGTGCATTGTGTTGATGGTCATCTACCTATTGTATGCCCACTTCTTACCTATCAATGCAAGGTAGTGCATTTCATTAGTCTTCATATCTATGATTTCTAAATCACATCGAAGACTTAGATTAATAACTTTGATTCCTACTTATTCTAGTCACCCAATAGGTTCTACCCTTTTGTAGCATGTGAGACTCAATGTAACTATGTTTTAACTAATATTAGGTCATCCAATGGCTTCCCATGTGGACTGAGGGATCATATTTATTGTATTTAAAAAGTCAAAAACATCATTTGGAACTTCTTATCTTACCAATTAGATATCCATTAGAGAGTTGGCATCCCATTATTTATTGTGTTAAAGAGTTATCAATGATGTCATGGTGATGTCATTAAGGTGTCTAGGTGGGTGGATGAAGTGCCTTGATAGTCTAAATAACAATGAAAAAGAGTGCAATATGCATGTCCTAGTATGCTTGAAGTATGCTTGGTTGATCTTCAATTTTGGCATGGTTTGATATGATTAGGGATGAGTCTGAAGAGTTGATCATGTGCAAAGGATCCTATCAATGGTTAAATATGATTGTAGATCTTGTTTTCACAAAAGGTAATTTTAAAGTCTCAAAATGAAAGAAGAAGATTTTGTGGCATCCGTTATACAGAGAGTTGATGAGATTGTGAACATCATCAAAGGTCTTGGAGAGAACCTTGAAGAGGCTACTATACTCAAAAAGGTATTAAGGTCTTTATCCCTCAAGTTTGATCTAAAAATATATGTTATAGAAGAAATTCATGATCTTACTTAGTTAAAGATGGATCAATTGCATGACACCCTTACTGCCTATGAGATGAGGAAGAATGATAATATAACACCAAAGAAGGAAGCAACATTCAAGACAGAAATGAAGCCAAAGAAGAAATTAAAAGGTAAGAAACTCAAAGAGAATGACACATCTAATATTTATGAATATGATCTAATTGCTTTAATTTCAAGGAAATTAAAAATAGGTTCATGCACGTATAAGGGTAAACTACCCATCAAATGCTTAAATTATGGAGAGGTAGAACATTTTGCTAATAAGTTCCCTCATGAGTATAAAAAGAATGATGATGAAGAGTATGATCAAGGTCATGATGATGGTAAGAGATCATTCAAGTCTGATAAAATCAAAAAGGGATTTAGAAGGTTTGAGAACAAGAAGATATTAGTGTAGGTTTTTATTTTTCATTATTTATTAATTAGGGAAATTGTATTTCTTATGCATACATGGAGTTTTCCTACATTTGTGAGATAGGCTAGCTTATGTGGAGGTGTGTGTCATAGATGTGTCATAGGTGTCATAAGTAACTCCCTTGATGGG
The DNA here is from genome assembly GCA_037957365.1 of Torreya grandis. NCBI lineage: Eukaryota > Viridiplantae > Streptophyta > Pinopsida > Cupressales > Taxaceae > Torreya > Torreya grandis. The sequence goes on from JARHVA010001030.1 coordinate 2,989,429, forward strand.
AGTTACTTCTCTATTCTTAGCACCTTGTCACCACCTTTCATGAAGGAGTTATAGTCTATTCTTGGGGTGCTTTGTCCACCTTTTGTGGAGGAGTTACTTACGTACTCTCCTATTTGTAGTCCTCACTTTGGCCATCTCATGTTAATCAGATTTTTGTTTTCTCCATTTTGTCTTGTGAAATTTATCTTCTTGTGTTATTTTCAAATTGCTTTAGCATCTATGTGGTGTGCACTTGCTTCAACTCATGTGATCATGTCTCCATTGCACTCACATTATTCAGATTTTGGCAACAACTCTAATATGGTATCAGAGCAAGAATAGTAGTCGTGTGTATGGTTATGCTTTTAGTTCATTTTGAAATCAAGAGGAGTGCAGTTCTCTTTTTTTTCTAGATTTGATCTAAAATAAAAATATATATTATTTCTGGTATCATTTTCTTGGGAATCTTTGGCCTTTGGGTGTCTTGGTTGTCTTCACTTCAAGGGCTGGTTTAACAGTTAGCCTGGGCACCATTGTTGTGTGGAGCAATAGAGGGAGGAGCAACATTTAGTTCACACCAAGCTTTTGCAGGTCTGTGCCTAGCTTCTGCAAGTTTGCACCACACTCCTTCCAGCAAGGCGCCTTCAATTCTAGCTGCAGAAGTCCTTTTTTCTAGCCACACCATCAGGTTGTACGATGCACAAATCTATAGGTTCATTCTATTGCAAGCACTTTTGGTCTATGCCAAATTTAGCAAAGCCTTCACTTCTACCACACCATCAGTTGTACGACATCCAAAATAGGTCTATTTTTTTCTGAACATGGCACATTTTTCTTATCTTACTCTGCCCAGACCTATTATGCATTGAAGTCAGTAGATTCTAGCTTATTTTCTCTATTTTCAAGGTGCCAAGCAGGCCGTATGGTTTCCAAAAGGTCTGCATTTGTTTTGTCTTTTCTACAAATTAAATTCTAGACTGTTTGTTTTTGGTGCCCCTTCCTTACTTGGCATCCCATGTGGCACCCCTGGGACACATGGCATCCTTCATTCTATCTATGATTCATTATTTTTAGTTAAAAAATTGACTTATAAAACAAAAATCAATCAATTTGACTGAATATTTAATTTTTTAGACAGTTTTGTAATTTGGGGGTTTTTCATTTAAAACTTGTATCTTCGCCTGTCAAAGATGAAGGGTGAGGCCCGAGTTGGTGAGAGGCCAATTCCCCCTCACACAAACCTCCTTTGGATTTCTCGTTCCATGTTGAATCTAATGAGTGGTTGGAAGGCCACTTTCTCTCTCATAACAGACATTTTAAAAATGTTTTAGTGCTTTTTTTGCAAAAACACTAGTTTACAAGAAAATTGAACCTTTAATATCTTGAAAATGATAGCTCAAATTTGGGTACCATTTATTTGAAAAAGTGTTTGTAATTAAATTCTCCATATTGTAGGTTTTTTATTTGTCAAAAATGCACTAGTTTATAAAGTGCCAAAAATTTGGGTCTCTCAGGACGCATTTTCAGCTGAGTCCGATGTCCTGTTTGCTTTAGTCTTGCACTGATTGCTCTAAGACACATTCTCAGTTGAGTCCAACGTATTTTGAGCATGCACTTGCATATTTGGGGGGATAAATATTTTAGGGGGTGTGATTGCTTTTCACAACTTGTAAATCTTTGCTTTCATTCTCCTTTCTGCATAATTTCACAACTTGCAATCAACACAACTTCACCTAAATTAAGCTAAAAATAGATTCTTTTCAACTTAAACCCCTAACACCCTTCAACTATCATGAATGGAAAGTTAAAATGTCAATCATTCTTAGAAGTAAAGGGTTGTATAGGATCACCATGGGTACTGAAGTAGAACCCAACACTGATGCTGAAAAGGTCAAGTGGTACAACCGTAGTGATGAAGCCTATAGATTACTGAGCTTGTCTGTGTCTCCAAAATTTCTCTTCCATCTAGAATCCTCCCAGACTCCCAATGACATATGGGACACCTTATAAAATTTATTTGGGAAGCTTGATGAGATGAGAGGTCATGAGCTCGAACATGAACTCATAAGTCTAAGGCATAGCAACTTTGACACCTTACAGGAATTCTTCACTAAGTTTAAGGCCCTTAGATTGCAATTGAAAGAATGTGGGATAGAGAAGAAAGATGATCAACTCATCCTTTCTATTCTCACAAAGTTAGGTCCAAGTTATTCAGTCTTTGTCTCCACTTTCCATGCCACAAAAAGTGCCCTTGGCACTACATGGAAAATGCCTTCTTTGGATTCATTCATTGCCGACTTGACTAGGGAGCAAGATAAGCTAATTCAAATGGGCACAATAAAGTCTACTCAACCCAAAGCTTTGATAGCTGGAAATGGTAAGGATAAAACTTCAACAAAGGAGAAGAAGAAAAAGAACAAGGACCAGGAGAAGAAGAAAGAAAACAACAATCCTGCCAAAAACAACACTAAGTCTTCATCCTCCAATGTTAAACCTAAAAAGGAGAAGGTTAAGTGTGCCTGTTGTAAAAAGATAGGGCATGATGAACACAAATGCATGAAGAAACAAATAGATCACCTAACTCATCTTCTAGAGAAGAACAACATAGGTGTTCTAGAGTCCATCAAGTAGAATTCATCTACCCAAGATTCTACCAAGGCAAAAGGCAAGGGTAAGGAGAAAGAAAAGGGCAAGGCCCTTGTAGCAACTACAGCTTCTACAACATCATGGGTAATTGATTCGGGTGCTTCTCACCACATGGGCTCTCCACTAGTTGAGTTTTCATCTTTAGAGCCTTATAGCATGACTTCAATTAGTTTGGGTGATGACACATCAGTTTTTGTTGTAGGGAGAGGGTCAATTGAAATGGAAGGAAGAACATTCAATAATGTTTTAAGTGTTCCTTCTCTTTCAACCAATCTCCTATCAGTGTACCAAATCACTCACATTGGTCGAGGCATGAGAGTTGAGTTTTCAACAGATTCAGTGGCTATCAAGGAGTTGCATAGTGATACTACAGTGGCAGCGGTAAGGCAGATCACCAAGCCAGGTTATACACCTTCTCACATTTTGCATCAGATTCTTCTCCAATATCATTGCTGACTCATTCAGATGGAGTTATAAAATTGTGGCATGAGTAGTTTGGCCACCTTAACTACTTCTACCTTTAGCAACTTTGCAAAAATGACATGGTCATTGGCTTGCCTCGTGTCTAATTCTCAAAAGGACTTTGTGAGGGGTGTTCCCTTGGGAAGCATCCTGAAGAAAAATTTGACAAAGGCAAAGCTTGCAGGGCTTCACAACCTTTGGAGTTAGTCCACAGTGATGTATCGGGACCCTTTCCCAAGCCATCTTTCACAAGGGCCAAGTACATCCTCACTTTCATTGATGGTTTCTCTAGGTACACTTGGATATATTTTCTCAAACAAAAGTCTGAAGTGTTTGAAAATTTTCTAGACTTTAAGGCTCTTGTTGAGAAACAGAGTGAGAAATCCATCAAGGTTCTTCAAACTGATAATGGAGGGGAGTATGTCAGCATCAGGTTTGAGCAATTTTGTAGCATAGAAGGGATTGATTTGCAGCACACAGTCACTTATAGTCCTTCATAAAATGGGGTTGCAGAATGTAAGAATAGGTTCTTGAAAGAGATGGGTAGCTGTATGATTTACTTCAAATCCTTAGCACCACAGTATTGGGCTGAAGCCATCAATTGTGATTACTACACTCAAAACAGGGTTCCTCATAAAGCTTTGAAAGGGATAACACCCTTTGAAGCTTGGCATAAAAAGAAACCTGATGTTGAGCACCTTAGATTTTTTGGATCCCCAACCATGGCCTGCATTCCAAAGAAGAAACACAAAGCTATGGAATGTCAGTCCAAACCTTGCATTTGTAGGATATCTAGATGGTATTAAGGGATATCGCCTTCTAGATCCAGTCACTCATGAGTTGTTCATCTAGAGAAGTGTCCATTTTTAGGAGAGTCCTAGAGACTCAACACTTGACACTTCTTCTCCCTCATCAGATCTACTTCTTCATGATGATTCCTCATTAGATTTAGATAAGCCATAGCAGGTTCTTGAGCCAGAGACATCTTCTTCTTCTTTGAGTTTAGACAATGAGGACACTGATGTAGAGTCATCCACCTCTAGTCAGTCAGAGGATGAGGAGTTAGCACCTGACTTGCCCACTTTTGGGCCACTTTGGGCCAGACAGACACTTAAGAGTGGTGGCACTTGGGTAGGAGATCCCATAGATGACAGATGTACTAGGGGGATTTTCAGAGAGATCCAGATGCCTTTGCTTCAATTTTGGATCTAAAGACTTTTTGAGAGGCATCGGGGGTACCTAAGTGGGATAGTGTTATGGAGGAAGAATATTCTTCCTTAATCAAAAATCACACTTGGGATTTGACTTCAATTCCTAAGGGAAGAAAGATGGTTCAATGTAGGTGGATATATCAGACCAAGTTTGCAGCAGATGGGTCTGTTGATAAGTACAAGGTGCGATTGGTCGCCAAGGGTTTCTCATAGGTGGCAAGCATTGACTACTTAGAGACCTTTGCACTTGTTACAAAGATGACTTCTATTTGACTCACCTTAGCTACTACTGTAGCACATGGTTGGGATGTGCATCAGATGGATGTGAAGAGTGCCTTTCTTCATGGAGACCTAGAGGAAGAGATCTACATGGAGTAGCCACCAGGATTCATTTAGGATTCTTCCTTAGTATGCAGACTTAGGAAATCTATCTATGGCCTCAAACAGGCCCCTCGGGCTTGGTATGCCAAGATGGATTCCTTCCTTCTCACAGCAGGTTTCACTAGGTGCCATTATGATCCCAATGTCTACTTCTTATGGTAGGATGATTCGCTCTTGATTTTGATTCTATATGTTGATGACCTTTTGATCACCAGAAGTTCTTCATCAGCTATTGTAGCGGTGAAGGCATCTCTTCAGGATAGATTTGACATGATAGACTCAGGTTTGTTGCACTACTTCTTTGGCATCAAGATCTCACAGTCAGATTCAGGTATTTCTCTTGCACAGCCTAAGTATGCTCTTGACTTATTGGCTCAGTTTCACATGGCTGATTGCAAGCCATCTATGATTCCCTTTTTATCAGGAGTCAAGCTTGAGGCTGATTGTTCTTCACCATTGGTTGATGCCACTCGATATTGACAACTTGTTGGTAGTCTCATCTACTTGACTCACAGCAGGCCCGACATATCATATATAGTGGGACTTGTCTCCAGATTCATGTAAGAACCTCATGAGCTGCATTGGAAAGCAACTAAGAGGAACTTGCATTACATACAGGGTTCACATAGATATGGGATTCATTACAAATCTGGCATAGAGGTTGACTTGGTTGGATATACAGATTTAGACTGGGCTGATGATTCACAGACTCACAAGTCCACTTTTGGTTATAGTTTCTCTCTAGGTTCTAGTCCTATTAGTTGGTCTAGCAAGAAGCAGAATGCTATTGCTATATCATCCATAGAGGTAGAGTATAGGGGATCTGTTAATGCAGCTACTGAGGCTATTTGGCTTTAGGGGATACTTTTTGAGTTTGGCATTCCTATCAGGCAGCCCACCATCATTTATTGTGACAATCAGAGTACCATTTAGATTTTTAGGAATCTAGTTTAGCACCAGTAGACCAAGCACATAGAGATTCACATGCATTTCATTTAGGAGCTTATTCATAGTCAGGTCATTGACTTGATATTTTACCAGTCTTCAGAGTAGGTTACAGACATCTTCACCAAACCTTTCACTGAGAGCAAGTTCATTCATCTACGAGCTCTTCTTGGGGTGCGGTCCACATCTACAGTAGCATCATATTTAGGGGGGCCTTCTAGCCTCTTCTTTTCTTTTATGTCTCTCTTTTGGGGGGGAGTTTTTTCCTATGAGTTTTCTCCTTTTCTCTATCTTATGGGAGATTGCATTTGTACATGGGTACCTCATCAGGCCTAGTTGTCGAAACCCATTTTATATTTCCACACTACCCACCTAAGCTGCACTTATGGGGGGGTATTAGTGTAGGTTTTTATTTTTCCCTATTTATTAATTAGGGAAATTATATTTCTTATGCATACATGGAGTTTTCCTACATTTGTGGGATAGGCTAGCTTATGTGGAGGCGTGTGTCATAGATGTGTCATAGGTGTCATAAGAATCTCATAAGTAACTCCCTTGATGGGAGTTACTTCTCTATTCTTAGCACTTGCCACCACCTTTCATGGAGGAGTTACAGTCTATTCTTGGGGTGCCTTGTCCACATTTTGTGGAGGAGTTACTTACGTACTATCCTATTTGTAGTCCTCACTTTGGCCATCTCATATTAATCAGATTTTGGTTTTCTCCATTTTATCTTGTGTAATTTATCTTCTTGTGTTATTTTCAAATTGCTTTAGCATATATGTGGTGTGCACTTGCTTCAACTCGTGTGATCATGTCTCCATTGCACTTGCATCATCTGGATTCTGGCAACAACTCCGATAGAAGAAGCACTTAAGGACAAGAAGAAGCAATTTAAGGACAAGAAGAGTTTATACACCAAAGAAGATTGCAGCTCATCAGATGGAAGTGAAGTCAGTGATTCAGAGTATGATCATGAAGATGATGGTCCTATTGAAGATGAAGCCCTCTTCATGGCTGAAGAAGGTAGTTTCTCACATCAAAAGCAATATACTTGGAGTGATTCAAATATTGATGAATATGAGATGGACTATGAGATGGCATTGACAATTCTCTCAAAGAACCGAAGATTGAGAAGAAGATTAACAAGATGATGAAGTATAAACTTAAAGACTATGAGGATCAATTTAGTGTGTATGAGGCAAGAATGAATGAAGACACCCAGGAGCATGAAGATATACTCAAGCATCTCAATTATCAATTGGAAAACTTGTCTACAAGCCAGAAAGCTAAAGAAGATGAATGTTCAAGGTATGTTTTTGAAAATAAGTCTTTGAAAGATGAGTTAGAGAAGTTTGCAAGAAAGGTGAAATCATTTGTTAGGTTTGATAAAAGTTCTAATGATCTAGTTAATCTTATAAATTGTCAAAAGTCTACTAGTGATAGATCTGGATTGGGTTTTAATAAATATTTCAAATTTGTTTCTCAAGTTGACATGAAGGTCAATGAGAGTAAGGTGGTTCAGCCCTTGAAGGTCACCAATCAGTAAAGAAATGATGGTGGAAATAGATTGAATTAAAATTAAATTAGACAACCTAATGCCATGAGGTATACAAGATTCAATGGTTACTATTTCACATGCAATTAATTTGGTCATAGGGATAGAGAATGCAAGGGACCTATTATAAATGAGATTGCATAGAATTATGATGGGGGTCATCATTCAAAAGGTATGAACAAGGTTAATTGTTTCAAATGTCATGATGTGGGATACTTTATAAAACATTATCCATTTAAGGGAAGACAAGCTGAGTTCACTTTAAGAAGAATGGTTTGTTACAATTATGAACAAATTGGTCACACTGCTAGATTCTACAAGCAAAGGCTTACAAGATAGAATAGGTTCTATCAGGATCCTAGAGTGAAAGAAAGAAGGCAAGTTAACTCATGAGAGCCAAAGGTGACAAGTGTGATTCATGATGAGTTTATAGGTCCAAGTAATATGTTTTATATGGTGGAGAATGCTATAGAAGGAGAAGAGTGCCAAGGGATCTCATTGTCTATTCATGTTGAGAATGAAGAGACCAACCTCAAAAATAAGACCAAGGTATTAGTTGAGGCTAGTTATAAGATGTGTATGGATCCAAGTGAACATCATGTTGTTTCTAAGCATGTATCAAGCAAAGAACATCAATTGTCTATACCTAGTGATGAGATTCCTAACTGCAAGATTATTTTTTTAGATGAAAAGGTATGTCATGAATTTATGTTGTCTCCATGTATTTTCAATCCAATCTTAGAAGAGAAGGAAAGTGATCTATAAAAGGAACCAATTATTTTAGTTTAGAATAAGAAGAAGAACAAAAGCAATAAATATTATAGCTATAAGAGGATTCTAGTGGTTACTAAGGAGATATGGGCCACTCTTGGCTTCACTTTGTTTTAGAACATTGTGGTGTAGAGAATGTCTCTATCTATGTTTCTTAAAAGACTCCTTTCTATGGAGAAGTAAGTGTTGTTGTGGTGTTCTTCATATGGTCCTAAAAGGCTATAGATGAGTGTTTTTAGTTAAAGCAGGTATGTCCAGGTGGAGGATATGTTGTGCTAATGTCAGAGTGATGTCATAGTTGTATATGGTAAGTCTGTAGGGTTAGATTGAAGGTTTTCAAGTGGAAAAAGAGGATTTGTGATTTTTCAAGATGATATTTTAGCTTAAAAAGGTTTGTTGACCTTATTCTAGCATGCTCTAGGTGGTTTTGTGGTTTAAAGGTATGTTGAACTCAAATTGGAGATTTTTGTTAGCTCTCAGGTTTCCTAGTTTGTGTTTAAGAGTATGCAAGTCCTAAAATGGGTTATAGGATGTATGGGTTCCCAAAGATGTGAAATCTCAAATATTGGTCCAGAAGTATGTAATGGTTGTCTCTAGGTGTATAAGAAGTTTCATAGGTGGATGTTGACCAGAAGGAGGTTTTTTAACTCTATTTGTTTTGAGATTCTAGGGTTTTGGGCTCTACTAGAAAAGTGGTTCTCCTTGTGAGTTGAGTTTTAAGGATTCTTAATATATTTAATGGGACAAATAGGTTTTGAAATAAATCTTCACAAAGATTTAAAGGTTTATGGTTTTCAAATTATTCATGTTTTTGTCAAGATGGAGACCTAATTGGCAAGTTAGTTTGTGAATGAATTATGTTGAATATGATGATCTAGGTTATGATAATTGGTGTGCTTAAGGGTGAATATGACAGTGATCTATATTTGAATTTTCAGGTATTGATAGTGTTTATAATAAAATTTGTGAGATTTTCAAGTTCTAGGTAGGGCTATAAGGAGTCTAGACATGAGTAGTATGAAGATGTGATGTTTTTGCTCAATTTTTCCAAAAGATGAAGGCATGGATGTTTTAAATAAATTTATTAGGTTGGTTTAGATTATTTATCATATTTGGTGAGTGGCATGAAGTTTTATTGGTGGTCCTGAAAGTGGCTTGAGAGAAGAGGCTAGTAAGTCTGTATGGTAGTTCTTCATGGTGTGTGGAGATCTAAAGATGCTCAAGAGGTGAAATGGTTCATAAATCTTAGGGGGATTCCCTCTCAGATGTTTCTTGGTAAGCTCCATCATATTTTATTAATTTTGTGTGTTATTTCTTCATTGGTTGTAGTGCTTGGTTGAAATGAAGTTTTAGCATGAAGCAAGAGGAAGTTGTCAAGGCAAGAAGAGGTAGGCTCAAGGTTAGGGGGAATTTGTATCATATTTATTAAATGGTCCTCTCCTTTTGGTAGTATTTTTAGGTCCTTAGGATAATTTTATGCCCAATTTTTTATTGTTTCAAAGGGGGAGAAAGTTCCTATTTGAGAGTGTTTGAAGAGAGAGAAGGAAGATGAGTTGTATATTGCAATATGATGGTTGTTGACATGAATGACAAAGGGGGAAATTATTGGAGAATTACCAATGATGTCCTAGTGATGTCATGAATGTGTCCAGGTGAGTGGATGAAGTGCCTTGATAGTTTGAATAATAATGACAAAGTGTGCAGTGTGCTTGTCTTAATATGCTTGAAGTATGCTTGGTTGATCTTCAGTTTTAGCATGGTTTGATATGATTAGGGATGAGTTTGACATGTTGATCATGTGCAAGGGGTCATATCAATGTTCAAGGATTATTAGATATCTTGTGTGCATAAGTGTAATTAATTTGGTAGTCCATAGTTTTCATCTAGATAGTTTGGGTCTAATGGTAGAAAATATGAGTAGGTAGTTTGATGACATCACCATTACCACGTGTGGATGAGTCAAGGGGAGTTGGTCATATGGTTGTAATCAAATTTATTCCTATATATTATGTGATAAATATCAGGTCATGTGACTAAGCATGATAAAATATATGCAAGTGCAAATTTGGGCTCCTAGGCAGTTTGATAGTGTTTTCCCATACTTAGCCAAATTTGCATGAGGCAAGAAAGAGCCGAGTAAGCAATTTAGTGATGGAATATCTCACACATATGGATGTTTCAAGAGAATTTGATCATATGGGTTTGTTAATTTTTTTTGCCTATTTTATATTCACTAAATTTTAGGTCATGAAATGAAGAGAAATAAAAGATATGCATGTTCAAAGTTGGCCATCTAGGCAGTTTTTGACATAGTTGGCTTTATGACAAAAAAAATCTGAGTGAGGATTAGATTTATATATTATTGTATTATATTATGAAATGATATAATATTTTCTAAATTTTAGATCATGTGACTAAGCACAATAAAAGTTATTGAGGTCCAAAGTTGGCCTTCCAGGCAGATAGCAATAGTCCCCATACTTAGTCTATTTTGCATAAAGATAAAGATCAGGACTAGATTTAGATCCAATGATTCATGGGAAATCATAAAATAAATATCTATGGTGCAAAATAATTAAAATGAGTCAAATTTTTTATTTATTAATGAATTTAAAGATCGAGCTCCTTACAAAAGGATCAACGGAGTTTGTTCATTCTAAGGTATTAGGAAGCAGTGAGATGAGGAAAAATGTTCAAAGTTTAACATCAAGTAAAGATAAAGATAAATAATTTTAAAATATATAATGGTGAGTGGGTGTTTTTATAGATATATATCAATGGTGCACATTGAGTGAGATGTTTTCAAGGTGTCCAATGTTTAACACAGTTAAAGATCGAGCTACATATAGGAGATTGACAGAGCGCATTAAGTCAAATAGTCAAGATGAAGATCCAAAAATGAGTGATGAAAGGTAAACATTGAGTTAATTAAAATTATATTTAAGGTGAATGATCTATATAAGTATCTAAGACATGAGATGTGAGCAAAGTGATCGAGATTTAATTGTGACCATTTGCATTTGAATATTTGAATTTAATAAAGGAAAAACTAGTGCTCTATATTTTGGCTATAACTTTTGATCCAAGATGAATTTTCTCATGGTGTAAAAATAAAATTTGTATAAGACTCCAAGGTTCATCTAAAAATATATATTTTAATATCTAAAAGCATGTACAATAAAATTTATGAAGGTTCAAAGTTGATTGTGTTTTTGTGTATGTCCTACAAGTGACTTGGGAAGATTGTTTGAGCTTGTTTTTATGTTATTTCGATATATATTGATGAATTAGATATTTACGAGTGTTTTAGACTATATTAGGACTACCCATGTGCATTAATAAGGTTTTAAAATTCATATGTAGTATAAAAAAAGGGTTATAATTTGACTGTGTTTTCATTCATAATGACTGTGTGTACAGAGAAGTTTTTGAGCTAATTTGGGGTTAGCAAAAGGGTGATCTGATGGATGTTGGAAATTAAAGGGGAAATATAGATCATGTGGAATGGTTTCATGAGTTGGAAATAGTTCATGTGTCCCTATTTTATCTCAAATAAGTGTCAAAGAGGTGAATGGGTCATCATAGGACCTAAAAGGTGACTTAGGCCTATTTGAAAGAGAGTTGTGCTTAAATGTGACCCATGTTAGATGCCTTAAGGGTGAAGGCATGTATTTTGGCCAAGAAGGAAATATTTTGGACTTGATAATTCATGAATTATATATAAATATTAAAATTAAATGTGTTGGTTTCTAGACTTGATAGATTGAGGAAAGGCTTGTGTAAGAAGTCTAAGCGAAAGAAGGAGAGTAAGTGTTCCCTGTGGATGGGTTGATGTGTAGAGTAGATTAAGGACTAAGTATATGACATATAGGTCATAATTATATTAATAATATATTGATATCTTATTTTTGAAGGTTTAATATGTGCAAAGAAGTTTGAGTGTGCAAATGAGGATAGTTTGAGTGAAGAAGGAGAGAGATTGTGACATGCTTATGTGAGAGGCCTATATGAGATAGAGAGGAAGTTTGTATAGGGGTTATAAAATTAGAGATATATCATTAGGTTTTGAAGACATTAGTTCTAAGGTGGAGGTTTTAATTTTAAATGAGGGTCTAAAGGACTTAATCTTCCTTAAGGGCAGTTGCTCCTTTTGAAACAAGTGTTTCACTAAAGTCCTTTGGTCAGGAGGACTTGATTAAGGTTTCTGGTCTAAAGGACTTGCATAGTCTATCATTTATAATCTATTATAGGATAGGTAGTCCATGTTTTTTAGGCTTGAGAGTGGGTTTTATTCCCCATGAGGGTTTCCCATAGGAACTATGTGTTATGTGTTTGATCTTGTGTATGCATTGAATGAATGAGCTCTCTTGTAAATGTTACTTGATCAAAGTTGATATATGCTAACTATTTAATAGTTTGAAAGGATTGGAATTGGAATTGAAATATTTAGGCTCATTTATTTACCCCATTCTCAGTAACTGTAGCTATAACATCTTGGTCCTTACATACCATAACACCTTATATTTGCATTGCTTTCTTTTTTATGTAGTCTAAAAAATATGTAGAAGATTTATGATATTCTAAGAGTGCTTACTAACTGGACTAGATTTTTCAAATAAGTAACTACTCCATCTTACCTTCTTATGCATTATTTGACCTTACATTTGTGTGTTAATGATTATAGCATCACTCTTAGATGTAGTCTGGTGTTATATATTCTAAAATATCTTGGTTGCCAGATACATTAGATCCTTTTCAAGTTTAGGAAGCCAATTTTTAAAAGTCTTATATAGTGGTGAAACTGAATCTATATGTAGGTGGCATTTTCAAAACCATTATAGTGGTTCTATAAACTACTAGAATAATTTTTATAACTACCGCAACTATGCATGAACTACAAAGGCAATTATATAAACCTCCATGGTGATTTCACCATGCCAAGTAAGATTTTAAGGTTTGATGTAAAATGACTCAAAAATAAAATTTTGAATGTAACAAGGGTAAAAAAATGGGTACACGACCAGAGGGAAGGAAAAAGACTAGGTATAATCATATATTTTAATTATGAAGATCTTCACATCATCATTAGATTTTAAAATGTTACATAATGCAACACTTGGGGTGTACATATTTCTCGTCAAGGAGAAACCTCATCATGAATTGGTAGGGGTGTTTTTTTTCAAATAATCATGAATTAAAAGGAAAATTAGTGTTAGAAAACTTACCTTATTTACCTATGCAGCTTAGAAAAGCCATTTGAGACACCCTTATGACATGCAAACATTAAACATGAATCAAGTGTAGTTTTAGAATAAAATTAGAAAATATATTAACTGATCAAAATATGAACAAGTGTTTCTTACCCTTTATGCTAGCATGAAGATACTACCTGAACCATCCCATTGGGTGACTGAGCTTAGTCTTGGGTGATGTGATGTCAACCCTGAAGACTAGAATGGAAATATGACATGTTTTACAATAAAATCAAGGAAAATAAAACATTTGAGTTATCCAATGTTATTCTAGGGATTAAATACTTATAAATACATCATAGTATGTGGGAAATGTAGTTTCTAAAGTAAATTTACCGAAATTGGAGAGTTTTTGAAATGAAATAGCTATAAAATTGAACTACATATTGAAATAAATACCCAATTTAGAAGTCATTTGTGCATTTTCAATTCTGAAAATTTGAACTCTAAGACCCCTATGATGGAATTATGTGAGAGAGAAGTCAAATCAAAGAGGATGAGAAGAGGATAGAAATAATATATTGGTAGTAGGCATTGTGCAAGCATGGGTAAGTTACATCATTTTTTGTGTCATATCCCTAGGTTTGATTTTTTTTCAAAAATGCATGTTGGGACAAGTAATTTTTAAATTTTTTTCTATGTGGAATTTATAGTGATGTATAAGATAGGAAATCACCAAAATTTTGTAGCTTTAGGTGAAATTTTGAGTTATTTGGGATTTTTAAGGGTAAGCTTTCATGGCTAACAGAATCATCAGTATTTATAGATTGGTAGTTATACCTCCAACCTAAAAATTGTGTAAGAACTATAATGGTTATATGTAATCATATAAAATGAAAAATTGGATGAATTATGCATGGCTAATATCACACAACCTATAGGTCCTCTTTCTTGCTCACTCAACCCTTCTCGACTAGACTTTCATCAATTCCCAGTCACCCGTAGCTTCTCCAACTTAGCTTTTAGGACCTAGGCAACCCTCTTGATCCTAGATCCATCCCCCTAAGGTTCATCTTCCTAGGACACTAGTTCCCAATTTAGAAAAGAGAATCAAAATTTAGGGGTGTCCTATTTTTGGTGCTATTGTCCAAGTTTATCTTTACCTCTAACGGTCAGATTTTCCCAAGTCTTTATCTTTTTCCATGTCAACCTAATACATTTTCATTTAACCCACAATCATTATTTTCCCTATAAAAGTCAATTCAAATTCTATTTAGAGGGGTTGGCACTCATTCATAGGAAAGGAGCAAGAATACAAGTACATTCAAGCACTCTTTCCTATAATCTGCATATAGCCTTCAAAGACCAATTTAATCCTATTCAAGCACTCATACCAATCCCTAGTCATCCAAAGTACATTCTAATTTTGCATATAGATGCATATATCACACATTTGCACCAAGCACTTCAAATAGGATAACTATATTAGATTGATCCCTCTTCATAGTATTAGTATGTAGGTAGTGTGCCCACATACGGGGTGTAAAGTGCATCTTCCCCAAGTTTGTTATTCAAGTTCAAGTATTAGGAGATCTTAAGGGTTTGAAAGATTGAATCAAACACACAATGAGCTTTATAAAGACCTAAGATTTGATATTTGATTGTTAAGGTGTCACTGACCTATCGATCAAAACCCATAAAAACCAGACCACTAAGACAATAGTGCTAGAAGTGAACAACAACTTTAAAAATGGAAAATAGTGCCAAAAAGTTGACTATAGTGATAAGTAGTAGGGTGTCCTAATTTTGGAACTACTATCCAATCCATAAATAGAGTTATGGGTTCTATTTATGATAGTCTACCATCTTTGCACAGTAGTTTCTAGATCTTACATCATCTGTTTTGACCCAAAATAAGCTAAGTTTGATTTCCCTACATTTCTTACTATTTTTATAAAAGATAAAATACATATCTATTTTCACAAATCAGTAGGCTAATTAAGACACATTAATTATTGATTTAAATTTACTCAAACCTTTATTTGCTTAGGAATTAAATACCTAATTTCCAAAAAGAATAACATTTTGGTGAACTTGAATTACTTCAAATTTTTACACAAAAACCCTAGGGCTAATTATTTTTTATTTTTTTAATATTTTCCTAATTTTTTTTGAATTTGAAAATTAGAAAACTATAAATTAATTGAAATATTTTCAATAAATTCACGTAAACCCTAGTTTGTACATACTAGGTCCTATTTGCATACAAACACTTTCAAACCACTAGGAAAATATACTGCTAATTTTAGAAATATTTTCATATTTTTCCTCACTTTTTAAAAATTAAAACTACAAATTTTCTATAAGTTTTTCAAATTACTGCACTAATTTTGAAAAAAATCATTCAAAACCCTTGTTTCATCAAATACATTCTAAGGTATTTTCCAGTACTTTTCATATAATTTTCTAAAAATTTAGTTGCATATCAAACATAGAAAATCAATTTTAAAATTCAAAATTTCATAGTAATTTTCAAATAATATTTCTGAAAAATCATAGTTACATGTACTAGCTCCTTTTTGCTTGTTAAGATATCACCTTACATGTTTGACCATTCAATATCCTTTTTGCACAAATTCCAAATCACTATATTTTTGACTTTGCATTTCTTATATTCAGTACGTCCTTTTCTATCACTAGGTCTATTACAACATATTGCAAAACCTTTAAACACATTTCAAATTATTTTCCTACTTTACCAATGGCCCAATATACTAGTTTTGATGAAATTGATAAAAGAGAACTTTAATAACTCTTAACCAAACATCTGAATATGCAAGATGACATGCTTAAAATTTTACAAGAAGAAAAACAAAAAGTAACCAATGGACAATATTCTCAAACCACAGAGCAACCACTTATTAATGACACTTCAGGGGAAACTATGTCTCAACAACCCCCTATAGCATTCCAACCTTCTTATATGCCACCATCTATAGCTAGTACATCCCTATCTCCTAATGTCACAAACCTTGTGCAAGAGATATGATATCTTCAATCCAAGATGCAACATCTTGAGCAAGGTACTACTAGACCTATATAGGTATTGGATTCTTTCATTTTACTGCATACACCATTGGAACATCACATTGCTTCTACACCCTTTCCATAAGGATTTGTTCAACCCAAGCTTATTATTTATGATGGCAAGGGTGATCTAGAGACATATTTGAGATATTTTCACATAGAATGTTTGTATTATGCACCCAATGATTGGCTGCTTACCAAACTCTTTCCATGGAGCCTAAAGGATTATGCTCTACAATGGTTTTATAATATACCAAATCAGTCAGTCACAACTTTCAATCCTTTAGTAGACATGTTCCTAACACATTTCAATATAAACATTGGTGATAAGGTCTCATATGCATAGATTGCACAACAAAAATAAAGGTCAAATGAGCCCCTCACAGATTATGTTCTTAGATACAAGACTATTATGGCTAAGCTAACTAGCCCCATGACTGATTCAGAGCTATAAGACATCTTCAAATAGAGACTTCTACCAGAATTACATGAATTTATTATGTTCAAAATATTCTTCTCCTTCACTGAATTGTGTCATACACTTAAGGGAAGAGAAGTCAAGTTAATCTCAATGGGCAAACTCAAGTATTCAAGTACTCCAGACATAACAAACAAGAGTAATAGAAAAGTCCCATATAAGGTCAAAATTAGTGACAACAAGAATTAGAATCAACCAATAGTCAATGTAACTTTAGATCCCCCTCAATGTGTGGTTTTATCAACACCTCCTCGACATGCATTTACCAATTTACGAGTTTTTCTAGCTCAAGTTCTACAACAGTTATTGGAATGCAACCTCATCACTCTCCCACATATTTGGGAAGTAGATCCAACAAATCCTCTTCTATGGGGATATGATCATCATGAAATTTTCAATTTTCATAGGGAACCAAGCCACACCACAAATAAATGCATTAGTTTGTGACATAAGATACAAGACTTGATAGACGATAATCTACTTGATCTGGGCACTTCAGTTGAGCCCCCAAAGACAAATCCAACACAAGATAAAGCTTTGAAAATATTTTTAGATCCATTTATATAGCACTCAAAATAAGAGAAAGAGGACACATTAGGTGTTTATCATATATATCATACATATCCTCCATTAGTTACATATGAGGCACCTTCAGTTGAGGCACATCCTTTACAAGGTATGATAGGTGTGTACGAGTCCAGAGTTCCAACCAGGCCTTTGATATCCTTTTTAGATTAGGAGGTTATGGACGATAATACAAGTTACAATGTACTTTTTATCAGAGAACATATCCATAATTAGTCTATCTATAGTATACTCATTGATAAGGGTTCTAGTCTTAATATGTGCACCTTCAAATTACTACAACATTTGGGTTATTTAGAGTAGGATATCATTCTAACTGATACATTTATTAGTGGTTTTAGTGGGCATATTCAGAGTTCATAGGGTGAGATAGTAGTTCCATTATAGGTTAGTCCTACACATGTGGATACACCATTCACTAAAGTTCCCAGCACAAGAATTTTTGACATACTACTTGGTCGACCATGGATTCAAAAACTTAGGGTAGTACCTTCCATATTTCAAGGATGTTTGAAGTTAATTCACACTAATTAGGTTATTACAGTTAGTGGAGTTCCTTATGAGTTACCACTCCCCACTTAAGAACCATTTACCGGTTTCCAGTCACTAGTTCTAGTTCTTCCATCGATTTTAGCTTCTCCTTCAATTTTAGTATAGCTTCTTCTTCTAATCCAACCATAGTTACAACATCCATCACCAGTAAAAAGGGTTCATACACCCCCATAGTTTTAGGATTCTTGATAGTTTCCAACTATAGTGTTCACACCTAGAGCAATTATATTGTGGTCTCATATAGCTACACAAAGAGAAACTATTCACAAAGCTTCTTCTCCTACTTTTAGATGGGTCCCTAAGAGCCCTATAGTTGCATCCACTTCTCATAGTCATAGGGGGACCCCATATTCAGTATCCACTTTAGAGATTTTAGAGTAGTTATAATGTACACAAATTTTAGTTGCACAATCTTAGACACTCCATCATGCCTCACGATCACTCACAGTCCCATTATTTGATATAGGACACTATGACAGGGAGTCTCATCTGAGACTCATCAATTAGTATCATTTCTTTCCAACATTGATTATATGTATTATCTCTTGTCTTGATTATACATAGTTTAAATATTTTCAAAAATACAAAAACAATATAACACTTCAAAATACAAAAACATTCAAAAAATTACAAAAATACCAAAAACATTTTTGTTTTGATTGTATGAATCATCCATAATTTACATCACTATTATCATTATAGGACTTACATTTATTGTTTCATGTTATTGTATGTCAATTTTATACATTACCATGCTTCACTTGATCTTCTTTGAGTGTGTGTAGTGACATCCAGTGACTTGATTGCGTCATTCTACCCATAGAGGTAGCATTCCTACTTCTACATTTAAGAAATACATTGTTATATACACCCACTGGGGGAATCTTATGCATGACTACACCATCTAGGTTATGTCATTTCTACACCACACACTCTAAGTTATCATGTTGATGTATATTCCTTTATAGCTTACATAGAATACTATATCGACATCTCACTAGTATCTAGCACTTATGTATTTATTTTCATCTACCTAGTCTTGTACTACACATGTTTTGCATACTCTCACATTTATGTTGATTAGTTAGATGTCTTTGTATTTTCTAGTTCTTACTTTTGCTTTCATTTCTTTACTCAACATAGCTTATGTGATTACACTTTTCAATTCTTTCTCATCTTCATGTGTGTGCCTTAGGATATTTACCAATGTCCTTTGTTTGTACTATTTCATGTGCTTGTGGCCCTTGTGCCAACTTTGCTTCTTTCACTTGTATATGTATGTGGCATTTGAACATGCCTTCCATGCTTATTTTCAATTTGAGTGACATGTGACCATGTCCTTGTTTATATGGCCCCTTGGCCCATCTAGTATGCTTCTTTCTTTTTTATTATAAAATGTGTACAATGTCATGATCTATATCATGCATTTTATTTGCATTTATGGATGCCATGATGGACATCATGCTCCATCCCTCCAACTAACAACTAACAATTAACATTTAATTCAGTATTTTACACATGTTTTCACATTATTATATCTATCTAGACATACCCTTATTGATCTAACAATATCTCAGTACAAACATTGCTATATATTGAAACATATTTCAAAATATCAAATGTTATATCACATATATATTCATATTAACACACTTACATGACTCTTTTCTTCTGAGGGTAGTCATTGTAGGTTTACCATTCCTACCCTCAGAAGAGGGGCATCAAAAAAGGACTTTATAAAAAAGATAAAACCTCTTAGCAATAAAAAAAACAACATTTAGAATAGTTAGCATAGAATTCAAAGGTCAAACTAGTTAAATCATAGTAGAAAAATAGAAGTAATCTCATATCAGCAATCAATTTTCAATTCAAACAGTAGTACCAAAAATGTATGGTAGCATCATAAATTAGATAGTAGTGTCAAAAATAGGGGTGTCCATAATTTTGAAATCCTATCCAGGCATAAAAACACTAAAGGTTTCTAGAAACAGGTAAAAAAATTAGTTCATGGACAATTTTTGCACTTCTAGATCCTTCAGATTTAATAGTTTCATCACAATTTTCTTAGATACAGGGGGTTATCATGAATGACATGATGGTTCTCACTTTCAATTTAGATTGGTTAGTTGGCATAACTTCCAGATCTGAATCCATGTTTCAGACATTAGTGATTGGGGGAAATGTTCATGACACATTGATCTTCTTTTGTTTTCAAGTTTAATTTATTCTAGGCATTCTCAGTAGTTGCATGTCTTACTCCAACTATAGGTGGTTGGCATAACATTCAAGTTAAACTTTCATACAAGTTTATATTTTTGAGTACATGAGTTCATAAGTTTGATTTCATATATTCCTAGTATATTAGTTTTGGAGTGGCTTTCATACAAGCCTAATCTCTATCTTTCAAAATG
This sequence comes from Torreya grandis, assembly GCA_037957365.1. Classification (NCBI taxonomy): domain Eukaryota; kingdom Viridiplantae; phylum Streptophyta; class Pinopsida; order Cupressales; family Taxaceae; genus Torreya; species Torreya grandis. The sequence continues at coordinate 3,009,687 of JARHVA010001030.1, forward strand.
GCCAAGAATGGCCTAGTTTCTAGCACACATTAAGCTATCCATGCCATAGTGTCATATTTATAGCACATTCACATGCTCCATGAGCCATCTCATATGACATCTATTATATACCAGTAACATTTTATATCTTCACTTTATGGGGCAATGATGGAGCCAAAGGGCCAACCTTTGTATTCTTGAGCCACCTATTCAGAGGGATTGAACATATAGTCTAGACGTCAATTAGCACACGCATGATTCATTAAATTCATTAGTTGGTGATGATGGAGCCAAAGGGATAACCTTTGCATTATTTAGCCACATTATGGATAATTGATCACTCAACTCCATTCATGATATTACTCTTGATTCAATACATACTCAACACAATCTAACATCATAATAGGTTTTTTATTGGTTCACATACCTAGTGAGGTGTATTCATTCCTCTCTCTTCCTCTACTCAAATTTTGTAAGTTCTTATTTTAGATATAACATATCTAATAATAACTCATCTTCTTCATATTTTTATTTATATATTCACACATCACAATGTGCTCTCTTAAAGCAAATCTAACATCACACAGATTCATGAGCTTTTTTTCTATTTTTCCTTTATCCTAGTATTTCACTTTTCTACATCACTAGAATAAGGGGGGGGGGGGTAAATGTAATCATATAAGATGAAAAATTAGATGACTTGGGTATGGATAATAACAACCAACCTATAGGTCCTCTTTCTTGCACACTTGACCCTTCTCAGCTAAACTTTCATTGATTCCCAGTCACTCATAGCTTTACAGACTTAGCTTTTTAGGACCCAGGTAGCCCTCCCAGACCTAGATCAATCCCCTTAGGACTCATTATCCTAGGAAAATAGTGGCCAATTTGGATAGGAGTGCTAGAATTCAAGGGTGTCTTATTTTTGGTGCTATTGTCCAAGTTTATCTTTATCTCTAATGGTTAAAATTTCCCAAATCCTTGTCTTTTTCCCTGTCAGCCTAATATAAGTTCATTTAACCCATGATCATTAGTTTCCTTATAAAATTCCATTCAAAGTCCATTTAGAGGGGTTGGCACTCATTCACAAGAAAAGATCAAGAATAAAAGTACATATAAGCACTCTTCCCTATTCTCTTCATACAACATTCCAAGACCAATTCAAGCCTATTCAAGCACTCATACCAGTTCCTATTCATCAAAAATACATTCTAATTTCACATCTAGTTACATACATCACATAATTTCACCAAGAACTTAAAATAGGAAAACTACATTAGCTTGATCCCTCTTCAGAGTATTGGTATATAGGTATCATGCCCACACATGGAGAGTGAAGTGCGTCCAACATGTCCTTTACACACTAACCCCTTCTCTCTTCCCCAAGTTTGCTATTCAATTTCAAGTACCAAGAGCTCCTAATGGTTTGAAATATTGAATTAGACACATAGTGAGTTTCACAATGACCTAGGCTTTGATATTTCACTATTAGGGTGTCATAGGCTTGTTGAATAAAACCCAAAAAAACTAGAACACCAGGATAATAGTGCCATAAGTGGACAACAGTTCCAAAAAGGGAAAATAGTGCCAAAAAGTAGACTATAACACTAAGGAGCAGGGTGTCCTAATTTTGGTGCTACTATCCAATCTAAAAATATAGTTTTGGTTTTTGTTTATGATAGTCTACCATCTATACATAGTATTTTATAGATCCTACATCATCCATTTTGACCTAGAATAAGCTAAGTTTTATTTCCCTACACTTCCTGTTATTTTTAGAAAAAGATAAAATACATATCTATTTTCACAAATTAGTAGGATAATTAAGATGCATTAATTACTAATTTACATTTAATCACACCTTTATTTTCTTAGGAATTAAACATTTAATTCCCAAAAAGAATAAAAACATTATGCAATCATTATCTTGGTGTGATACTTTCTCAACCTATTGCATGGTTTTGTAACTATCACCTACATTAAGTGGAGATTTCACCATATAGTGGTTTTGGGTAGTTTTGGCTATTTTTTAAGGTTTCAAAACTAATTATAATTTTTTTCCTTGTGTTTCCAAGTGCCTAAATCCAATGGAGTAGAGCTAAGGAGTAGGAGTGGATCTGAGAGTTTTGGGACTATTAATGCATAATGAGTTGGTTATTCTAGATAGAGCTAGGATTCTAAACATTATGTGGGTGGGGATTGTTTCCATTATGACTAGGTTATTCTATGATCTATTCACCTATTAAGATGTTGACCATAACACCTTATACTTCCCACAAGATCCCAAAGGGTATACCATCACTATCATTGATGTGTTTAACATTCTAGGCTTGTTGGTTACATGAAAGTGATGACTCTGAGGGAGGCCACAAAGAAAACTAAGGACCAATGTTAAGTTAAGTTTTTCAAAGACCTAAATGCAACTGATGTGGGTGATAAGTAGGGTGTGAGGATAGTGGGGGTTGATCAAATAATGATCCTAAATTTTTGAAAGGAAGTTATAGGGATACTTTCCTCTCAGCTAGTGGGAGATAATAAGACTAACCACATATTATATATCTAGGATCTTATAGCTAAGAGATCAAAGAGATAATCCATAGGTTTGCCTAGGTTGATGACATATTATCCCAGACCTATGGGGATATATATATATATATATATATATATATATATATATATATATATATATATATAATCACTTGGATAGGTGACATATAAATCAATCATACAACACTTATCATATGTTGAGTGTATGAGTGCATGGTTCCTTACTAAAAAGGTGTGGTGATTAAATTAGAGGGGTCCATCCATTCATCCATCTATCCATCCATCTTTATATCCATCCTTCTATATGTCATTCTATCCTTCCATCGATATATCTATCCATCCATCCAAACACCCAACACTTATCATTTTTTGGGTGTGTGAGTGCATGGTTCCTTACTGAAAAGGTGTGGTGATTAAATCAGAGGGGGAAATCCATACATCCATATATCTATTTGTCTATCCATCCCTACACCCATCTATCCATGCATCCACCCACCCATCCATCCATCCATCCATCCATCCATCCACCCATCCACCCATCCATCCAACCACCCACCCCCTACCTATTCATCCATCCATCTAGCCATCCACCCATCTATCCATCCATCCATCTATCAAAGGGTGAGAGATGTAGTATTGATTTTTTATTTGCATAAGCTCGAGTTTATGTAGTTTTTTATTTTTACTGTGTGTGTGTGTGTGTGCGTGCGTGCATGCGTGTGTGTGTGTGTGTGTGTGTGTGTGTGTGTGTGTGTGTGTGTGTGTGTGTGTGTGTGTGTGTGTGTGTGTGTGTGTGTGTGTGTGTGTGTGTGTGTGTGTGTGTGTGTGTGTGTGTGTGTGTGTGTGTGTGTGTGTGTGTGTGTGTGTGTGTGTGAGATGACTCTTGTCCCCAAACTATACCCCTTTGTAACCAATAAGATGTAAGGGTTCATCACCAAGGACTAAGATAAATGAATCAATTTACTTAGTTTGAGCATGCTAGTGCATTTGCTTAAAGGGAACTATAAAAAAGTGAATTTTGTCATGGAATAGATTCTATACTAGTATACATGATATATTTTTGAATATTTTAATAAAGTGTATGGTAATGAAGTGCATAATGCTCATAAGAATTAAGACAATACTCTTATTTTATGTTGATTTTAAGAGTGTTTTATAAATGAAAATAGGGTGATTTGAAAGGGTATAATGAAATGATATGCTCCATTTGAATAATTATTGTTTCATGTAAATTTTCACTTAATTTTTAGGATAGAGAGAAAATAAACTCAATATGAGTATGATTGAAAAACCTGCTTGGTTGTGTGCATGCTATATCAAAAGATTATGAAGAGCTCCTCTTTAGATTGGGAGGAAGACCTACAAATAAGAAAGAACTAAAACAAAATCATTCATTAGATAGATAGTTAGGTGGATTTCGTAGTGATAGATAGATCCCAAAAGTGATAGCTTCCTTAGGGGTTGTTAATCCACACATTTTAAATAATTAAGTTCAAAAAATTAGAAAGAAGATACTTGCATCAATAATCAAAATGTACTAAAATTGAACACAAGAATGATTGTTAAGAAAATAGACTAGAAATGATCTAATTAGTGATAAAATGATTAGTACTAGTGTTGAGGGGTTGGATATACATTAGAAAATCTAAAAGAAGCCTATGAATAGGTAGGGACATAGAAAACTAGATTTGGTTGGTATAGGTAGGTATAATTAACTTGTTGGTTTTTGGTGCCACAGGTGATTTTTGTTGGTCATCTAACCATCATAGATCAAAGAGAACCATCATTGGTTGAGGCTAACCGTCATCAATTACCTGTTAGTGGAACTGGAAGTGGAATTAGGGTTAGTGTTGTTGATTGATAGGATTCAGAAGGTAAGTTCTAAGAAGTAGATAAGGGTTAGGCTGATCTTAAAATAGAAATAAAATAAGTAAATACCTAAAAGTAAATAATTGTCTTACCAAAAGTTGATTGGGTAGATGGTTGAGATAAATTGCCTATTGGTGGAATTTGGGCTGATTATAGTAGAATAATAGTACCTGAAAGCTTGGTTGAGAGGTAATAGTGAGTCAACTCCTAATAAGATGGTTGATGACACTTGATAATGTTGATGATGTTGATTTACCTATAAAAATATATTTTGGATACTTAAAGCTCTTGATAATAATTGTAGATGTATTTGGCCTCTTAGGCCTCTCTCTATCATAGGTACAAGCAAGAGGTGGAAGTGAAGGTGTAACTAGGCCATCTAAATATAATTTATCCATGTAAAGGCTCATAGAAAGATTTAGATGAGATATGTTTATAAAATAAGCATAGTGGTTTGCATGTGCTTTACATGCTAAAATTCTAGGTAGTACAAACTAGCCATCATCAATCAGGGTAACCGTCGTCGGTCACCCTGACAATCACCAATCGAGGGGCTAGGGAAAAGGTGGGTTAAAATGATGAAAATGTGAATTAAGTTAGTCAAGTGGCTAACTTGACTCTAGGTTAGGTAAGTAGGTTAGGTTAGGTAGGTTTGTCAACCTTATAGGTGTAGTTGAAAGAGGTTAAAGAGAAACCCAATGCATTTCGAAAACTAGGACTATGTGTGCGGTTTTCTAGTGTCTACATTTTGCCCCTTTTTATTATGTGGATTGTTTGAATGAGAAAAAAAATAAAAATGGATAATGGATCAAGTTTTTGTTGCCTCAAGAGTAGGATGAGGTGTTCTCCCTCAAATCAGGAGTTGGTGAGGTAAGGCTGAAATGAGTACGATTTTGATAATGGGTAGACGGTGGGTCATGAGGTAGGTGACAAAAGAATGGTTGGGAATTTTAGATGCACACTTGCATACAAAATGCAATAAAAAGGTGTGATAGCCAAGATTGTACAAAGACTAAAATTACCAATGTTGGTAAAAATAAAGATCAATGCTAAGTAGGACAAGTGATAAGTGAACCACATGACCACCTATAGGTGTGGTGGTTGGAATACTCATAAACACAAATCTCATAAGTTATTTCTATGTTTTTGGTGGGTATCCAAGGTAGGAAGTGTTCTCAAGAAAAACATAAATAGGTCAAGTTTCATGAGTATTTGAGGTAGGAAGTGCTCTTAATGAGACACAAGTGGGTTGGTATGCACAAGGTGGTGCAAAATGTAAAAGGTCAACATGAAAATGTTATCACCATGGTTAAAAGGAATAGGCAAAAAGTGTCACAAAATTGCATGATAGATGGGCCAAAATAGACCAACAGTGAGGTGATGAAGTGGTTGAGTTGACTCCATGTGTATAAAGTACATGGACACTACTTACATAGTTTCATGGAGATAATATCTAACAAAAAATTCAGGCCAAATGTAGTTCTTACATTCTAGATAGATAAAATGTTGAGAACCTAGGTGAGATGCCATAAAAATTAGAAAGGGGAATGGGGATCTTGACTAGTGATAGTTAGGGGGTGCCCCAAGGGTCGATCAATGATGGCTAGGGTAAAACCCTAAAAAATTAGAAGGTAAAAAGTGAAAAGGTGAATTATTTTTTCACATTTGACTTTTTGCATTTATGTTCTAGGTAAATAGTGCATTTTTGGTGGTTGGTAAGCTAACATTGATGAGGTGGAAGCTTGTGATTTGTTGGCTTGCTCAAGCGAGGATAGAATTAGTGGAAGGTGGTTAGGGATGCAGTAGAGTGGTGGGATGAGGATTGTAGCCATGTAAGTGATCACAAAATGAGGTAGGGGTTGTTTTGAATTGATAGATAGGGTTGATTTTGAAATAAGTGATGGGATTTAGTTATTTGGGCTAGCTTCTTGTGAAATCCCTAGGTAGGGTTTAGGTAAAATTATGGGTGTAATCAAGAATTGGTAGGGGTGAGTTTATAAATTAGGTTGGGGTAGGGTGTAGCTTAATAATTTTGTTGTATTGTAATCATTTTAGGTAATTTAGGATTGAGATAGGGTTATAACAGGGGTTCTTGGCTCAAGTCCCTCTATGGTTTGGGTGAAGACATTGACCAATGATGGTTCTTCTTTACCAATGTTGGTCGACCCCAAGGAAGATAACTAGTTCTAAGGGACCAACGACAATTTTTGTAATCATTATGGTTGAATGACTGATTAAAAAGGGATGGGTTTTGATTCCAAAGGTGTTTGCTAAAAATACTTTAAGATTAGAGATTGTAGTTGATGAGGGCAACATTTTTAGGATAGTTGTTTAGCAAGGTGAGCATTAGCTTAGCTGATAAGTGTTGGAGAGATAGGGGATATAATATGTGTGGTTTTAACAAAAGGATGTAATGGGGTGAATCAGAATAAGCTAAGGAAGGCATGAATTAGTACTCAATTTTAAGAGCAAAACTAAGTATGCATGTTTATTATATGTTTCATTTTTAGGCTTGTAAGTAGATTCTCTTAAGGGACCAAGTTCCTATACTCTTTGTAGAGACTCAAGATGCCATGACTACTAATGAGTGGTGACATATGGAGGCTATCAGAATAGATGTAATGCACCATTATCAACACCTACCCTGATATCCTATGATGATCATCATGTTCATCAAAAGATGGGACCTCATGATGAATACCTTTTGGCTACTAACTAGAGATATCACCATCATCCTAGAGGATGTGCATAGGATCACTCATCTATCAATTTAAGGAGATGCAGTCTATCAGATAGAGAGTGATGAGATAGACTACTTCATGTAGATGATATATGGTGAGGATCATGTTTATGTGTGTTTTCATGCAGGTAGATTCAGTTATGGTCCATTATACTAGATGGCTCTTGAGGACAAATGATTGATTATGATGATGATGGCCTTGATGAGTCTTATGTTGCATGATTCAGTTGGGGGGTAGTTTCCACATGTTTTGCTTGGTGTTTTAGTGGAGATGTTACTAGGGAGGACCATGTTTGGTTGGGCCCCAATTTTACTAGTACAAATATACTGGGAGAACTAGGGATTTTGAGCACATAGATGATATGAGATCAGTGTTGACTTTGTTCTTCACTACTAGGCATTCAATCACATTCATGTGTTGAGACCCTTGGGGTTGTCAATGGAGGGTTATCTACCGACTGATTATATAGTGGGCTTCTTATATTGGAGGAGAGGTGGAGCCGTGATAGGGGTAGGTGGAGGAGTTAGAGATATCGAGTGGTTTTGGGATGCTTTGGAGGGGTTGGTGTTAGGAGATGTGATATGGTGACCATAAGTTAGATGGCCACAGTGGACTATATATAACTATCTCACCCTAGGACACAAAGCTAGTGGTGGATCTATGAGAGATGGGAGATGGAGATAGAGTTGATCCCATTTGATAAGGTGTAGAGGAAGTTTGGTATGGTGTAGGGGATTTTTCCTGATGTTCCTAGATACAAGATAGAGGAGGTTAAGTTCTTGCTTTGTGAGCCATAGCTACAAGACATGGTGTGTGACTTTAAGGAGTTTCCAGTAGGAGGCACAATTGATGATGTAGGTATTGATAATGGCTACACAAATGGTATCAGGGAAGATATGTTATGGATACCTTTATATGGGGTGATGGGAGCCAACAAGCCATGGATATTGATCCACTAGGAGCATCAAGATAGGGAGATGGATAGACAACAATAGTACTCATCATATCATAGGCCCATGTTACTACATTATAGGGGTAGGTGGTTACACTATAGGGTCAGGTGGCCACCTTGAAAGGGTAGGTTCAAGCATTGATGGCTAAGAGGAACTAGGCATAGGCTGCCCTTAGCATGGTTATACAAGAGAGATGCTTTGAGATAGGGTGGAGGGGTAGTGACAGTGTCAATTGGTTTTGTTCCTTAGGCTTGGTATTGGGCTATAGTTCAAGAGCTAAGATATTATGAGGCCATAGTTCTAACTCAATGATTGACAGAGATAAGATAGGGGAGTACATGGTTAATTTGGTAGGTGGCCCAGCTCTCATGAGTGTAGGATAGTGGGATTTAGTAGTGGGTCCCTAAGCAAGTGTCCCAGGAAGACCACCACTAGATGGGGCCATAGGTTTAGGTACAAGTGGGGTGAGTGGTAGTGGTATGGGTGTAGGTGTAGGTTCAAGTGCCCCATGATCATGTATGGGCAAGTTTTGACATATTGGTAGTGATAGGTATATACCATTTTGATACCGATCTGTGTGCCAATGTAGCAAGATGTATATGTTGAGAGAGAGAGCTCGTACATCATTATCTATATTATTTTATGATGACATGATGTTTCTGGATGATGGTGTTATATATGATGTTTATGCTTATGATTGATGTATGTTTATGTTTCATGTTGTTCATGTTTATGATTGATGTTTTATGATATGTTTGACTTGGTAGTTTAGGTATGTGATGTTAGAAAGATAACTATGACGCCCTGATTCTATTCATGGATATGAAATTATGTGTTATTGATGGATGTATGTAATGTGATAATGTAATAGCTTTTTTTATGATAATTTTTATGTGTTTGGCATGAGTTGATGTTTATAATATGAATTATGCTAATGTCATGTAAAATGGATAGAGTGGTAGATGGTCTATGGATTGATGTCTTGCTTATTGGTTTGATTTATGCCTATGATAGTGTAATGGTATGATTATATGCTCATATGATGTCATGATGGTTAATGGATAGGATGTTATTGAGGATATGTTGTTATATGTTTTGTTTATGTTTTCTTCATAGATAATTAGATGATGTTGCTTGTAGACATAGTAGACGATGTTCACACTTTTGATTTGATAGCTATTGTTTATGCTCATGGAGATAAAATGTGAATATGGTTAAAGATAAGAATACAAGAAGTAAATAACAAACTATATGTTTAGGAAATTCATGAGGATCATGAGAGGTATGTCTACATGAACTAATAAAAGATAAGAAAAAGGAATATGATGCCTTTCCATTGGCAAGGACTGAAATACAACCCGAAATTGGATTGGCTTAGTGAAAGTAAGCCTTTCAAATGCTACACATTAGCATGCTTAGGTTGATAAATAGGTATCATGATCTCATTGTGTCAAGTAGGCTCATAGCCCTGTGCAAATGATATGTGGAGGGAGAATGGGTGAAACTGGAACCATTTAGTGAGAATAGCATGCTTTTTTTATAGGCTTCCAAAGAGGTAGTATAAACAAGTCTATGCTAATATATAAAGTGTGGAATTATTGAAATGGGAAGTATACTAAGGAGAGATAATTGTGGCTTCCTAAGATTATTATTATTATTATGAGAGTTGAATGTAGATTTCTAATTACTTTTATTTTTGTTGAGGGGTCTTTGCTAATTTGAATTTACTTTAAGGTTGGGGAAGCTAATCAATGAGGGAAGCTTCCAAGAAATTATTAGCTTTGATAAATACTTTACTTATCCATCCTTCAAGGGATTGGTCTAAATTTATATGCTTAGTTTAAATGTTTTTAATAGTTGTCCTTCAAGGGAGCAGTCCACCTTATATTTTGTAATTTGGCTAACTTTTTAAAAACTTTCCTTCAAGGGAGCAGTCTACGAATGATAGTGGTGATCCATGATTTTTTTTTAACTATTGATATTGCTTTTTATTGAGATATACTTGCTTATATATGCTCAAGGTATTACCTTTATGAAGGCAAGACTAAGTTGACATGAAGGTTCAGTAGGTGAAAAAGGGGTATAGATGACAATGATCATAGGAAGTGATCTCAAAGAGATGGGAAGTATTATGAGAATCATACCATGGATAGAGCCATGGTACCCACAGTTCAAGATTAGGCTATGATTGTGATGGATAATCACATGATTCAATTGTATTTGGTTTCCCCTAAGAAGAGGAAAATGAATGCAGTTGTAAGGGATGAGCTTAAGTTAGGCAAATGATGATTATGATCATTATTTAATAATAGAAGGGATGAAAATATGAAGCATTGAGAGGCTCAAGTTCCATTTTACCTTTGAGAGAGGATAAGTGATAAGCTCCTGATCCATACTTATGGGTTATGATGTAGGGTCCAATCCAATTAAAAGAAAATTTACCTCTTTTTCTTTTCTCCATATTAGTTACATGTTGATTTTCTTTGAATATGAGATCTCCAATATTGAACTCTCTCACTTTTAGGTGTTTTTTATAAGCATGCTTGATTCATTTTTGATAGATATAGAGATGGGAAAGAGCATCCGACTGACACTCATCAAGTAGATCAAGTTGGGCTAAACATTCGTGACAATAATCATATTATAAAATAAAATCATGAAAAGATATGTGAAGAGAAGGTATTTGGATTTGAAGAGGTAATACAGCCTCAACTCCAAACATGAGATAAAAAGGTGTAGCACTTATAGGGTTTTGGATGCTAGTATGATATGCCCATAAGGCAAAAGGGATGTACAAGTGTCAATCCTAACCTGAGGCATTGACCATTTTGGTAAGCATGTTGTTAAGGGTTTTGTTAGAGGATTATGCTTATCCATTTTCTTGTGGGAGATAAGGTGATGAGAAGCTTAGTTTAATTCCAAAGACATCACAAAGACCCTAAACTTGTTTGTTTTTAAAGGATTTGCCATTATCGGTGATGATCTTATGGGGAACACCAAAGTGATAGATGATATGATAGGTGATAAATTCGATAATATTTTCAACTTTTGTTGAGACAAGAGGAATAACTTCTACCCATTTGGTGAAATATTTAGTCACGGTGATAATAGAGTGGTGTCACTATGAAGAGTGGGGATTGATTTCACCAATAAGGTCCAGACCCCATTGTGAAAAAGGCCATAAATTAGTGGAAAATTGAAGGTTATGGCTGGGTAAATGATGTAAATTAGCATGTTGTTGACACTTGACACACCTTTTCACATAATCACAATAGTCTTGGTTAAGGGTAGGGCAGTAATAGCCTAGGTAAAGGATGTGCTTAGCCACAATGAGTCCACTAAAGTGGCCCCCACAGATACCATCATGCATTTATTTGATAGCATGAGAGGCTTCTAGACCATAGAGGTAATAGAATAGAAGGCTATCAAAACTATATTTATAAAGGATTCCTCTCATAATGGTATAATGAGATGTGCTTTGAATAAATGTCTGACAGGCATTCCTAGAGAGGCTAGAGGGAACTATGCCAAGGTGAAGGTAGTTGAAGGTTTGTTAATACCAAAGGTCAGATAGAAACTCTTCCACACTAAAGATGGTTGGAGTGTCTAATTTGGTGTAGGAAGGTTTGATGAGGTGATGGATAATGATTGATAGCTTAGAGTGTGATGGTGTTGATGGGATCTGAGAGGCAAGAGAAGCCATGGTGTTGGCAAACTTTTTGGTAGATCATGGGGTGGTTTGAATGTCCTAGTGTTTAAATGATTTCAAGAGTTTTATGACTAACTATCTGTATAGTTTTAAAATATCATTCTTACACTGGTAGATGTCATTGACTTGATTGACCACAAACTGGGAGACCCCAAAAAAATTGATTATTCTAACTCCCAAAGCTAACATAATTTGGAGGCCTATCAGTAGAGCTTTTTATTCAACCACATTATTGCTACATTCAAAGTTGAGTTTAAATTACAAAGGAAGTGGTTAACCAATAAGGGGGATAAGGATGATACCAATTTCCCTACTACGCTGACATTTGGAACCATTGAAAAACATGGTTACTTGATTGGTAAAATCTGCTTGAGATAGGCTTGTGATAGACTTGTCTGGAAACTCAAGAGGAGGATGTTGGTTGTTTGTTAGGGCTGCATTAGCTAATTATCTGGTAATGCCTTGCCCCTTGATTGATTTTTGATAGAATAACTCAAGGTCAAACTTAGCTAAAATCATGAGCCACTTAACCATACACTAGTTTTGGTATGGTTTGGAGTGCATGTACTTGAGTGGGGTAGTAAAAGTTATGACAAAAGTTTAATGGTTAAGAAGGTAGTGGTGAAGTTTGGTAGCCACAAAGACTAGAACCAAGCATAGTTTCTCAGTATGTGTATACCAAGTCTTGTACTTGACAAGTGTGTGATTAATGTAATAAATGGCTTGCTCTTTGTGTTATTTATCTTGATGGGCAAGCATTGCCCCTAGGGAATGGTTAGTGGTAGAGATATAAAGGTAGAAAAGTTGGTCATCCTTAGGAGGTGTGAGGACAGGTGGAGATAGAGATACTTTTTGAGTCCATCAAAGGCCTTTTGACAATCAACATTCCACTTGAAAGAGATGTCTTTTTTCAAGAGGTGGTGGAAGGGTTGATACTGATTAGAGAGTTGGGAGATGAAGCAGAAAATAGATTGGAGCTTCCCTTGCAAACTACAAAGTTGCTTAAGATTGATTAGAGGTATCATCTCAAGGATGGCTTTAATTTTTGTTAGAATAACCTTGATTCCTTAAAGGTAAATGATGAAGCCTAGAAGTTTGCTTGACAAGACCCCAAAAATACATTTCTTAGGATTGAGGTAGACATTATAATGGATAAGTCGCCCAAAGATAATCTTGAGAACAACTAAGTGGTCTTTGTGAAGTTTGGACTTCCTAAGAAGGTCATCCACATAGTCTTTGATGATTGTATGGATAAGGTCATGTAAAATGTAGGTCATGGCACATTGGTAGGTTGCACCAGTGTTCTTAAGACTAAAGGGAATGAATCTATAATAGAAAGTCCCCCATGGTGTGATAAAGGAAATCTTGTGATTATCTTTAGGGGTAATCAGAATTTGATTATAACCTGAGAATCCATCCATGAGTGACATCTCATGGCCTACCATAAGATCAACAAGTTGGTCAATTCTAGGTAAAGGAAAGTCATCCTTTGGGTAGGTGAGGTTGAGGTCATGAAAGTCCACATAGATAAGTAGTCCACCTATGGATTTAGTGATAGGCATGATGTTTGAAACCCACTGAGGATAATCAATGGGTTGAATGAAGTTGACAGGAAGGAGGTGTTGGAGCTCTTCTTTGACAAGAAGGTCTATGTGAGGATGTAATTGTCAAAGTTTCTATCTGATAGGCTTGGCATAACAATTGGTTATAATGTTATGGGTGGCAATGGTTGGGTCAATACTAGGCATGTCATCATATGACCAGGTGAATGCAATATTATGGTCTTGGAGGAAGGTAGAGAAGTCCTATAGTTCCTCAGGGGTGAGAATTTTGGCTAATTTGACAACATGGGGGTTGTTCAAAGTACCTATGTCAATTTCTATGGTGGGTTCATTCAACATGGTTGAGGTCTTCAAAGGTAAGGATTTTTGGATGGAGGAATCAGGTGCACCAAGGTAGGTGAGAATAGAATCATCATCCTAGCACTAAATAGTGTGAATGGTAAGAGAGTCTTCTCCTATCAGTTCAGGATGGCTTAAAGGGATGAATACGTGTGCCCCCTCCTTTTGATAAGTTAGGGGGCTGAGGGTAATCATGTTGATGTAAAAATAAAAATTTAGGTGGGATGATGTCATCATCCTCATACTCAGGTGGAGGGCGTATTAGTGAGGAAGGGGGCTGAGGGTAATCATGTTGATGTAAAAATAAAAATTTAGGTGGGATGATGTCCTCATCCTCATACTTACGTGGAGGGGGTATTAGTGAGGAAGGGGTCTCTTCTTCAACAATGGTAGTAATAGGTTATTTGGATTTCTTCTTATTAGGTAGAATAAATCCAAGGTCGTGTTTCTCAAAAGGCTTGTGGGTCTAAATTTAGATTAATGTATGTGGGCCATGATCATACCATCCTAAGCCAAAGCATTTCTAGGCACACCTATGGAGGTATAGCTTAGTGAAGTTTTAGTTTTCCCAGTAAGAGAAGTTAGAGATGAATGGTTGAGGTGGAGAGGGAGTGGTAGCAACATTAAATGGCTTGTCAATTCCCCCATAGATAAAGTGGGTTTGACATCTTATAAGCCCCAAGGGAGTAATGGCTACAACACTAGGGTCATAACCTAGTTGGTGGCTAAGCTTTCTATATTCTTGGGGAGTTTGGAAGGCATCAAGGGTGAGGATGCAATATTCTCCAAGGGTAAGGCATTGAAAGGTGGGTTCCAAAGGATCAGTGATGGGTATCTAGTCCATGGGAATAGATGAACTAGTAGATGCCTTAGTGGAAGGGGAAGTAATGGCTTTGGTTTTCATGGGGAGGGCTTGTTGGTGGTCATTTAAGGTCTTTAGATGGAGGTAGGAGAACATAATTACGTTGGTAGGTCATATTGCATGCTGAAAAAGGGTTAGGGTTAGTTTGTATGGTAATAAATTGACCTTTGTGTTCAAACTTAACACAATGATGGAGGGTGGAAGGTACACCACACATGGTATGGATCCAAGGTCTCCCTAAGAAAACATTGTACTAGAATTCACATTCGACCACATAAAAGAGTTTGGGGAACATTTGAGGTCCTCACCAAATTTGAAGGATGATTCCCAAGGTAGTGGTTATAGTGTCTTTAAAGGATCTAAGGATGGCTGAAGTTTGGACATGACATTATTTGGTATCTTGAGTTGGTCATTGGCATGGGAAGAGATGATGTTGTTATTAGCTCCCCCATCGATCATAACCCATTTGATGTGGGTTTGGTTGATATGGGTTGTAATAAAAAGAGGGGGATTGGGGTCTTCATGATGGATAAAAGGTATCTTTGAGTCCTTAAAGGAAACAAGGGTGAAGAGTTGGAGAGAGCCTACAAAGGCCTCTATAGGTTGGGAGTCTCCTGATTTAACCTCGATAGCTTGTATAGCCTCTATCATAACCTGATGATGGTGGGGTGAGGTGGAAATGAGTTCATAAAGGCTCATCTTAGCTGGGGTCTAGTGAAGTTGTTTAAGAATGACCCTTTTGATAGATTCAGAGGGGTTAGCCTTTGAGGTACCTAAGATGGTAATTTTAGGCTTAGCTACAAACATAATTGTTTGGATCTAGTTTGGTTTAGGATGAGTTGGTGGGTATGTCCATGGAATGGACACTTTGGTCTTTCCTTTATCCTTTTATTGTGATCATGTGACCAAATTAATGGTATGGATAGAGGGGAAAGGTGTGATGGGAGGTTAGGTAGATTCTCCTTCACTTTGAGGTGAGAGTGGGGGATTAGGAATATGTTGGAAACTAGTTGTTGGGTGTATTATTGGAAGAATGGATGGAAGTTCATCTAGTAAAAGATCATCCTCATTATAGAGGTGGTGGATAATGACCTGGAGAGCTTTTAAATTCTCCATGTCATGCGTGGGTGTCTTGTGATAGGAGCAGATTTGAAAGTCATTATACCAGATCAACTTCAAAATGAGAGGATCAAAAGGTCTGATAGGAGGTAATGTGAGGTAGGAGGTCTATAATAATCTTTGAAAAATGGTCGTATAGGATTTTTCTAGAGGTAAGAAAGGTTTAGGGATCATGGTTTTGGCTAGTAAGACGAGTGTGTTGGTGGAAATATGTTTGGTGAGAGATGGTTTGGGTAAGGTGGTATTTTTGGTTGATGGTTTTGGTTTAGGTATGTTGGTAGTTGGGGTGACCGATTTTGATGGTCTAACTATTAGTAATCTGGGAAGGACTGATGCAATAGATAATAAGTGGATTGGTGTAACTAATAGTAGTGGGCAACATATGTTAAAAAGGGGTTGATTTTTAAGCAAAGTGGAAGGATGAGGCCCTAAGATAGAGGGAAAGGTAGAGGGAGGTAGAGTCTTAGTCATGCGGCCCTTCAATGTTTTCATCCTCTTAGTTGGTGTTGGTTGAGACCTAGGTATAGACTTAGGTGAGGTTGATTCCACATGCAAGGATAGGTGAACCAAACTCCAAGTAGGGAAGGCACCAAGAGTCTTGAAAGGTTTGGTTAGTGATGTGGTGGTTGGAAAGGTGGTTGTTTTAGTTGACTAAGAGGGTGAAGGGTTGGTAGAAGTTTGGATTGGTTTAAGAGGTGGTGGAGAAATTATGGAGTGGTTGGTTAGATGCATGCTACAAGGTTTAGGTTTGTTGATGCAAGGGAGCCCTAGGTGTTGCCAAAAAGTGGCTTGATCCATGTCTAGTTTTGTGACCATACCTAACTTTTAAACAAGTTTAGAAAAAGGTATGTATGCCAATTTCATGCCCTGGGTATCAGGTACCAAGGATACACCTATGGGTAGAGGAGGAAGGTTGATAGCCTCATCTTTTTTCTTGAGCAAGGGAGGTAAGTTTGGGCTGGGTGGCTACTCTGTGAGGGGTGTTTGTGAAAAAGTTACTTCCCTAGGCATGATGTCCATAGTTATGGCTTAATCTATAGTTAGGGGAGATAGTAGGCTAGGAATGGTCATTTGTTTAGTTGGCTATCCAAAGGGGTGTTTGATCATTCCAATGCCTCTATGAGTATAGCCAAGGAAAAAGGAACCTCTTCAGTTTGTGCTTCTAAAGGAAGAGAAAATGATTCTGCCACTTTGATAGGTGAAGTGGGAGAGAAATAGGTAGGTTTGATGATAGGCTCCTCATGGACAAGTGTGTCAAGGACCATATTGACCATGTAGACATCATGAGAATATTTAGCTTGTGTTTCCAAGGCTTTGATAGGGGCATGGTTGGGAAAAGGTTTGTTGAATATGTCAAGAGCTTAATTTTGAGGGGCATTGGGATTATCCAACATGAGTTCCCCCTTGTCGATAAGATTATGAACAACATTCTTGAAAGTATTACATCGACTGATGTCATGTCTAATTACTCGATGAAAAACACAAAGGTCATTCTTGTTTTACCAAGTAGGTGTTGGATGAGAAGAATCAAACTATTGGGGAGGTTTGGTGGATGAAAGTTGTATAATATTAGCTTTTAGTAGCTTCACCAAAACTAAGACATAAGATTTCCCAAGTGGATTGAACTATTTTTGGTTGCTTCAGTTTGGGTTCCTTGTGTTTTGGTTAGAAGTAATGGAAGAACTTTGTTGATTGACATTGGGTGGAAGAGCAATTTTAAGGACAACGGCATTCATGGTTCCCTTGGTCTTGGTTCTAGTATTGGCTTGGTTTCCTAGTTTGGAGGAAGAGGTTTAATTGGTCTTGAAGTTAGAGTTCTTATTTCTTAACTTCAATTTACCTTCATATATGGCCTAATTTTCTAGCTTACGTGTCATGGGAAAATTTTCATCAAAAGTTTTGAAGCTTTGGACACATAGTGTAGATGATATATGTTTGGCGTAGGCTCGAGAAAAAAGATCCATAAGTTTAGGGTGAGGCAAGGAAAATAAAAGTTTATTAATCAAGCTTCTCTAATGAGCAACGAATTCAACATTGGATTCATCATTAAATTTCCAGATAGAATAGAGGTTAGTGATAGAGACCTTCTTGGAAATGTTAATGGAAAAGTGATCTAAGAAGACTTGTGCTAGTTGGGTGAAATAAAAGATGGAATGAGGAAGGTTTGAAGGATAAGGGAATCATCATAAGCAATCATGTAACATGCATGCTTGAAATCCCTAAGGTGTTGTTGGGGGTCTTTCTTACTCTGAAATTTGGTAAATTTTAGAAGCTCCCATTGTGGAGGGTAAGGTCTGATGGGGACAAAAGGATGAATAGGTTCATTATAAATTTGATCATAGGATAGGATGTTATGAGCCCCCAAAATGGATGAATCAAGGTTTGTCATCGTGTCTATGAGCATCTTCATTAAGTCAGTTTGAGGTGGTGCACCAAAAGGATTGTAAGATTGATTGTATGGTTGAGGTTGGATAACATATTGGTAATTTTTGGACAATTGAGAGGTTGTCACATTTTAGAATGTGGATGTTAAAGGATAGGTAGGTGGTATGTAAGGGCAGGTAGATGACAGTGGTTGGGTAGTGTGTATATACCCTTATGGGTTAGGGATGTATCCTAGATTGGGTGCAATGGGTAACTATTGAAGAGTCCTTTTGGATTGGGCATGACCAGTAGTTGGGTTGGTGACAAGAGGTGAGGTAGTGACCTCTGTGTTAGTAGGCGATGAAGTATAAGGGATAGGTACCCCTAAGCTTGGCAAATGGGTATTGACCAATGGGTTGGGGTTCATAGAGGGAAGGTTGGTAGTGCTCTTAGTAGTTGCTTTAATGATAAGTGGAGTGTGATGGGTTAATGGATGGGTTGTTCCTAAGGTGGAGGAGTCATTGGTAGGGGAGGAAGGTGTAAGGGTAATGGTTGGTTGGATAGGTTGGTTTTTAGTTGTGGCATCATAGGGGTTAGTAGACAAATATGCCTGGGTGGTTGAAGGTTGGGTGGTGATCATGGAAATAGGGATACCCTTCATAAGATGGGATGGCATGCCATAAGGAGGATCTTAAGGTGGAGTTGAAACCGAGTTATGGTAAGGGGAGGTGTTAAGATAGTGTTGAAGGGCAACTAGATTATTATCTAAAAAGTGGTAAAATCCATGTCTATATGGGGAAATACCTAAGGAAAATTAGGGATTCTAAATGGACAAGGTGAATATTCTACCTCAAAGATGTACTTCATAGATGAGGAGGTAGAAGAGGCTAATTTAAGTGACGAGTTCTACTCTACTAGGTCTCATTCCTACTGGCAAGTGAGAACCATACAAGAAAGGGGGAGAGAAAACAAGAACAAACTCACCACTCAAACAAGAAGAAGACAAAAAAAAATTATTAAGTCAATCAAGACACATACTATAAAGTATGTTAAGCCTAGAGGTTAGTTTTAATCTCGCTTCTGGTTTATGCTTTAGTTTATGATAATGTGTCTTAGAAGTTGGCTTATAGATCAAGTACTATAAAAGCAGTCTATGGTTGGTTTCAAGTTAATTAGGTGATAAAAATAATCTATATTGGAATCAATACATGGCTTGGTATTGGGGCCTACCCCCTCACTTCATGATATCACAATGATAAGGGTGTTAGGTGCTTAGCTAATATATATTGATATCTGGAGTTTATACTCAACTAGAGAGCTAATTTGGTTCTCTCCTTAGTAATGACCTCCAATTAGGAATTTTAGGAATGGGTAAGGTGACTGCTAGGTGATGAAATCCTAGTCAGGCCTTGTCTTAAATTATTTTAATGTCTAATTGATGAAAGTGGTTTGGCTAGTGTGTACAACAAAAGTGGTGATATGATAAGATTATTGAGCTTTAAATCAAAGTGAACTAATGTTAAGATCAAGCAATAGATGCAATTTATTTTAAGCCCAAAAGAGATTTTAGTTTCAATTATGAGCACAAATAGAGAGAAGAGCATATAAATGCAAAGAAAACATGAGTAAAGACTTTAGGTCCCACCGGGTGTGCCAAAATGTTTCATGTAAATTTTCACTTAAGTTTTAGGAAAGAGAAAATAAACTCAATATGGGTATGTTTTAAAAACCTATTTGGTTGTGCATGTACTAAATCAAAATATTATGAATATCTCATCTTTGGCCTGGGAGGAAGACCTATAGATAAGAAATCACTAAAGCAAACTCATTCATTAGATAGATATTTGGGTGGATTGCCTAGAGATAGCTAGATCCTGAAAGTGAGAGCTTTCTTAGAGGCTGTCAATCCACATGTTTTAAAAAAATAATTTCACAAATTTGGAAAGAAGATACTTGCATCAATAATGAAAAGGTACTGAAACTAAACACAAGAAAGCTTGTTAAGAAAATAGAATAGAAATGATCTAATTAGTGATAAAATGATTAGTACTAGTGTTGAAGGGTTTGGGTATGCTTCAAAAAATATAAAAGAAGCCTGTGAACAAGCAAAGACACAAAAAACTAGATTTGGTTGGGTGCAAGTAGGTGGAATTAACTTGATTATTTTGGTGCCATAAGAAACCATCATCAATCGTCTAACTATCATCGGTCAAGGAAAATTATCATCGATTATCTCACCATCACTGATTGAGGCTAACCATCATCGATCAAGTAACCATCATTGGTTTCCTATCAGTGGAATTAGGGGTGGAATTAGGGTTGGTATTACTGATTGACAAGATTCAAAAGCTAAGTTCTAAGAGGTAGATAAGGGATAGGCCGATCTTGAAATGGAAATACAATAAGTAGATACTTGAAAGCAAATACTTATCTTACTAGAAGTTAGTTGGGTGGATGGTTGAGAGGAATTGCCTATTGGTGGAATCTAGGCCAATTTAAATAGAGTAATGATACCTAAAAGCTTGGTTGAGAAGCAATGATGAGTCATCTCCTAATAAGATGGATGATGGCACTTGATAATGTTGATTGACCTGAAAAAAGAGATTTTGGATACACAAAGCTCTTGATAATAATTTCAAATGGATTTGGCTTCATTGGCCTCTCTCTCTTATAGGCACAAGCAAGAGGTAAAAGTGAAGGTGTAACTAGGCCATCTAAATATAATTTATCCATACAAAGGCTCACAACAATATTTAGATGAGCTATATTTAGAAAATCAATGTAGTGGTTTGTATGCTAAAATTCTAGGCGATGCAACCTGATTGTCATCGATTGAGGGCCTAGGGAAAAGGTGGGTTAAAATGGTGAAAAGGTGAATTAAGTTAGTCAAGTGGCTAACTTGACTCTCGTTTAGGTAAGTGGGTTAGGTCAAGCAAGTTTTTCAACCTTTTAGGTGTAGTCACAAGATTTTAAAGATAAACCCAAGGCATTTCAACAACTAGGACTGTGTGTGTGGTTTTTTAGTGTCTATAATTATGTTATGCAAAATCATAGCTAAATAGTAAACAAAATAATTGAACTGCAAGAACAACACAAGATTAATGAATTTTTTATTGATGCAAAGAGGTAAATGTGAAATGTAAGATCTATATGAAGAAATGTTTAAGGTGCAAGGAGCTCATGATTCACTGAACTCCTTTCCCTCTAAGGTGCATAATTAAAAAGGTCCATTACTAAAGTTTTTTGTCACCAAATATTGGCCTAACCAATTAGGCCTAAATTTTTGACCTTCTCCTTTCTATTTATCTATTACACTATCAAATCTCAAGAAAAGGATTCCTACTTGAATGGGGTGCTCAAATTTGTTTTTGTGGTATTGACAATACTCTTCATGAGGCATGATCATTTTGGTATGTCCTATCATATCGAAACAAGGGAAAACAAAATCTTGTGAAAATTTAGTGAGAACCTTTTTATGACCTTCCACTTCCCCATGGGGGAAGATACAAGATTGAGCATATTTTGGTTATTCCTTAGATCCAGTGTTAATTTCTATAGTGTCTTGGTTCAAAGTGTAATTTCTTTCTTCAAATGCTTGAGGGGTAGGAGGAAGGTCAATGATTTAATTATCTAACCTAGTATCTAAATAGTATTTTCTCCCTTCATAATGAGGCATTGATTGATTACAAGTTGGAGGTGGATCATCAGGTTCTTTAAAATGTTTTTCTTCATCCCCCAATACCTCTATCATGCCAACCTAATGAACTTTAATAGTAGAGTTAAGAACATCTAAAGCAAGAGGCATATGGGAAATGTAAGTTTAAACCCCATATAGGTCAAATGGGAGTCTAATGGGTTCATCCTTTTCTAGGATGCTAATGATTAGTCATAGACTTGGTTGAGATAGATGGTACTATTAAAAAAAAAATCACCCATTTTCTCTATTGTGGTAATTCCCCTTTCCTCAAGTTTTTCACTTGGCAAGGCTTTAGGTCTCTCAAACCTTGATTTCAAAGTATACGTTGTGGTTGCATTGGAATCCTTATCATTTTTTGGTAAAGGGGATTTAATACACTATTTATAATCAAATGATAATTGTGAAGTCTTTGTCTTTTCTTAATATATTCCTTGTGGACGTCGAATGGCTTCAAATTGCCTTAGGAAACGAAGACCTTTCCTAGATGTAAAACCTGATTTATTGAAAGAGGGCTGAAGGGATTACCTTAATCTTATAGATCCAAGGACTTATTAGGATAATATTGTAGTTTTTGTCCTTATCTATGACATATAATTTAGCTAATATAGTCTTGGGACACAAAGTAATAAGTATTAAAATGGTCCCAATCAAGGTGGATTTGAGGTTTTCATAGCCTCACAAGGTATTTCTAGTTCTAGAGCAATTAGTTTCTCCACATCCAATATTTTGGAGAAATGAGAAGATGACTATATTAAAAATAACCCTATCATCAACCATTGCTATCTTGGCATATGTGTTATATATGTGTGTGTGTGTGTGTGTGTGTGTGTGTGTGTGTGTGTGTGTGTGTGTGTATATATATATATATATATGTATATATATATATATGTATATATATATATATATATATGTGTGTGTGTATATATATATATATATATGTATATATATATATACTTGTAAGCATACGGCTGGATCTCCTCTCCTAGCCATCTCAACGTCTAGGGGAAGGCCCCTAAGATTAAATAAGTAACCAACATCTCTTGAACTTTTCTTAGGAAGGTACATATCTAAGTTTATGTGGTTTATTTGAGATTGAAGAAGAAGAGTGATGTTAGATAAATTACCTAATATTAAGGAATCAAATAATTCTAAGTGATGGGCAAAAGAGTTTTTTATAAGGTCTATAAAGGAAATGTGGGAAACAATCTTCATAAGGTAAGAAACAATATTGTAATTTTCATGGGTCTAGGGTTGGTTTGGATATTAGTCTCTATAATTTTTTTAGGCTAGGGATTTTTGGGTTGGTACTCCCTTAGATGAGTGATGATGTTTGCATCCTCATATTTTTTTAATTTGACAATGCCTATGATTCTATTTTTTCCCTAGGGTCCTAGTTGAGGAGCCATGCTGGAATTACTTGATGTAGAAGTGAAAACTTAGACATCATGAGTTTAAGCCAATAAGGTTTGGTTAACTAGGTTATCTTGTGGTTGGTTTGAATATTACATTGTTGATTACTAGGAAACAAGTTTTAGTAGATGGGAAAAGTGGTGTTTTGGGCCTCCATAAGACTTGTTAAAGAGGGTTGGTGATTTACATTTGCATTTCCTAGGAACATTTATACAAAGGTTTTTCATTGGTCTTTAGGGAGTCTTTAGATAAACTCTTTTTACTCCTTATCTAATTGGTGTCATGACCAAAAACTCTATGGAAAATACAATAAATGTTTGGGTCATAATCCCTAGACATTTGGTTTTGACTTTGTTGATTGAATCTTTTTTGGTTATTATTCTGATAGAAGTGCTCATTTTAAAATTGAGGGTTTTGGTCAACATTTTGATAATGATTTTGAAATTGGTTATTAAATAGATTATCTCATGGTGGAGGACTATTTAAATCCACTACATAAATTATAGGTGAAGTGTTTTGGTTTCTTAGGCCTCCATTGTTGTTACTGATGTTGTTATTATTCATGGGTTAGTTTTGGTTATTATTTATAATATTTTCCTTTTTACCTTGGTCTATCACACCATCTATAGTGGTGTTGTAGTTTTGGTTCAAAACCTTAGGTCCTTGGTTGTTGGGGTTATTTTGATTTGAATTTTGGTAACCCCCATTATTTTGGTTAGGGGAAATGATTCACCCATTAGATCCGTAAGTCTTACGACCACTATTGATGGTCATCTTATCTCTGATAAGAATGATTTCAAGTCCTTCATATTGTAGGAAATGTTTTGTATGTCTTCCCTTGTTTATTTGTTGTGAGAGTGGAAGAAGAGGTTGCAAACTCTCTCTAGTCCATTTGAGGGGAACTGGTAGAGAAGTATGAGACTTGTCACCATCTTGCAATAAAATTGGAAACATATTCATTGGATTCTTGCTCGATGTGCAAGAACTCCCACATACTAGTTCTAAATAATTTATTCATGTCAAATTCTTTGAAAAATTTAGACATGAGTTGTCAAAAGGAATGGATGGAAGCCTCAGGGAGGTGGTAATGCCAATCTAGTAAAATTCCATCTAGAGTATTTGGGAATATTTTATCAACTACCCAATCCCAAGGTAGAATCTCTCTAACATTTGTTACATATACTTTCACATGTGTATTTGGATCTCTCTCCCTTATATTTGGGGAATTCAGGTAGGGGGTGTGGTAAGAGGACCCTTATTATGTTTTAATCAAGGGGTTATTTCAATTATTTTGAATACGTCCTCATGGTAATTAAATCCACCAAAGGTGTGCTAGGATGAGCCTAAAGGAGAGGATTTGGGTAGACATTGGGTACAAAACTACTAGAGGGAAAGGATGTGGGTTGATAAGATTGATAATATTATGCTCAGAAGTAGTTATCTGATTGATTAGACTTGGAGAACATATGATAGTAGAGTGGTAAGGATTTAAAAGTATCATTGATTGTAACTTGTAAGGGTGGAGCATATGTGGGTGGTGTATTAGCTAACACATAACTAGGAGGAATAATGAGTGGTAGTGTGTTAGCCACCACATTCCTTGGAGGAGGATATGAGAAACAACCTTCAATAGGTACTTGAGTATGAGGTTGACAAGGATTAATGTTTGATGTTATGGGGTTGGGAACTTCATAAGTAAGGATGTACCTAGGGTTTTGGCTAGGTATATAGCCAATAGAAGGTGGGCTATATTGGTATTACAACAATTGATAAGATTCCATTAGGATGGGAATATAGGAGGAATGACCCTGATTGTTGATGTTTGAGGTTATTCATTGGTTTAGAGAAATAACTTGAAGAGATGTGTGGTTACTCTCTATGTCTTGAATGATTGAATATAATACATATCCTTATGGTATTGCAACACCATACAATACTCATTTAGGAAGGAATAAATCCATAATGACACTTTGAGGAGACAACCTCCAATATTATTCTACTAAATAGACGACTAAACACTTACTTGATCTATTGATTTCATTTACAATGATATCCATCTCCTTTATATAGACCTCTAATTAACTAACAAAATATGGGCAACCTCCTAATCCCAATGTAGGCTGACTCATTACATAAACTAATTCTACAAGTCACTCATCTAACCCATATAATGACCCATACAACTAACGAAGGGGGATTATTTCCACATGTCAACATCTCCGTCAACCCATGTACATCAATATATCATATCCCTATGTACATAACATTTTTATCTAGAACGTACCTAATTTTAATAAAATATATTTGCTCTAGAATTATGATTACAAGGAAGATGTGGCAAAGGTGGAATGTTAATGTTTTTATGATGATCTCATAGGAAACATTTAGAAGGGTGATCTAGTGCCAAATGGTAATAAACTCAAGATCACCAGACTTAGGAATAAACTTAATATTTCCTTTATTGATGATATCCCCTAGATATTTATTGTGTAGGGATTCTTTGTAAACTTGAAGCAAATTAGGTTCTAAAAATTGCTAAGTAGCTTTGTAAAATTCACATGGAAATTCATCTACCCCCAGTGCTTTATCATTATCCATGAATTTCATAATAGAAAACATCTCATCAAGAGAAAGAGAGGCATCATAGATTTTTTGATCTAAAGGGATTAACTTGTGAGGCACCAAATCTGAGCATTCTTATAATGCATGTACTCTCTCTGTTGTATTCTCCTAGGCTTGGAACACAATTTTTTAGTGATCTAGGAAGGTTGAGAATATCTCTAGGAGGTTGGTGAGATGAATATGTGATAATTATATTTATTTAATTTGTTTCTAGGCTTGTTTGGACCTAAGATATTTGAAAAAATACTTAGAGGCAAGATCACTAATCTTAACCCAATGCAATTAAGCCCTAATTTATGTTCCTATAGAAGCATGGTTTTTAACCTCTTTAGTCTTATGTTTGATTGAGGTAGTCAAACCCTATAACTAATGATCAAAAGACTTTCCTTGAGCAAGGAATAAACCCTTTGGTATTCCTTTGAGATAACACCTTCGATCTAATTTCAAACTCATGAAATCTCCATGCCATAGTGGTGAAGGATGTAAATGGTGTGGTTGATCACATCTTCCACCACTCAACCCAACTGAAAACATATGGTGGATTTGGACCCAATTTACACACTTTGGTGATGAGTTGGATAGTGCTAACATGGTTAAGAAGTGATGTATTTAGAAAATAATCAGTGCAAGAGACTTTATGAGGGCCTCTTACCCATTATACTTTGTAAGTGATAGGACTATGGTAAAAAAATGATGACTCTAGGGTGAACCATGATAATTTTCCCATAAAAAAAAAAAGGAGAACATGTGTTTCTTTAAATGAATCACATGGTCTAAATGTTTGAGAACTTGATCATTGCTAGCTTAGAAGTTGGACCAAATAAACCATGGTTTTCTAATAATTAAATGTTTCCAATAGAGTGGGTCCATCAAGACTCAATAGTTTTTATAATTATTCCAAGCCTCATGTTTCAATACACACCACCATATAAGGAGGGCAAAAATTTTGTCATTAAGATCTCAATCATATTAAAATTGCCACAAATCAGTTAGATGGAAAAAGGTAAATTATCAATAAGCCATGTCCAAAGAATTATTGTGTTAATGCCTTCATTAGGAGCATAAACATTGAGAACTATTAAATAATGTCCATCAATATCAATCATAATCCAAATAATATGATGTGAAGGGTCTTCTCCTAATGTAATAATTAAACAGATTTTTTTTGGTGAAACCAAAATACTGGTGGTGCCATGTCCATCTTAATGCAAAGTGGAAAAGTGCCATAAGTCAAACCAGATTTTTATCAGACAGGTTTGTATCTTAAACCTTTAAATATTAACTTCTTGGACATAAATAAATTTTATAATGCCCAACCATTGACAAGTGGTGCACATAAAGAATTTACAAGAATACTCTGAGACCTTGAACATTACATGATAGTATATCTTTTTAGAATAATCTAACATGTGAAATTATCCATGTCTATCATCTAAGTCCTAAGAGCCAAGTGTTGTAAAATGATTTCCCAAAATTCATTGTTGGTGTGGTAATTAAAAATCCCCTAGTGATATTGAACAACTGTTAGCCCTAATTTATTCCCATGGAGAGTTGTTGCTACCATGAGGTCAACTACATGACTTTTATGTGGTGGGATCAGTAATGGAGGATGTCCCAGCACTAGAGGTTACAATTGAAAAGTGATTATCTTGATAAACTTGGATTTGCAAGGCAACCAAGAGACTTAGAGATTGAAGAGTAATGAGGGGAAGAGGAATAATGTTATCCACTTTTTTCACACCCTGTTGGGGTTTTATAGTGGGAGGATTAGGTCCCAATAATAGTTTTCTCTTTAGCCATAGTGGTCCACCCATCATTCTTTTTAGCCACCTTTTGATTTTTAGGTAGATCTTGCTTGGTAGAAGGCCTTGAGAAAACCAGGAGGGAGTAGTCTTGAATCCTATGGTTGGATGATTGACATCAAAATTACATGTTTAAAAGGTTAATGTAGGTGAATTTTTGTGAAAAATATTCAATCCCTACTTGAATATCAATAGACTCTTTTAGGTCTTTCATCAAATGAACCTCAACGTAAACATGTTTGTTGGTTTGTGTAAAATAAAATTTGTATAGTTCATGGATAATCATATTCCCTATGGGTTTGAAAACCTAAGAGATAAAGGCCCATAATCAAAGCATAAGACTTGAGAACTCAACCCAGACAAGCACCTTACAAGATCTCTACTCAAATACCTTAATACAATGGGACTATGGGGACACAATCATTAGGTTATTCCAAAAGAACTAATAACTCAACCTAGAAAGAAAAGCTTACACTTGTAATGGTTTATTAAAGGAGAATAAGAAAAAACTCTTGGTAAGGTTACAAACACTAGTAATCTAAAACCTAAAGGTTCCCAATTGTGTTTAATCTATGTATTGATGGAATCCTCAAAGGGTATCTTGAAATAACCCCCCAAAAAAATTTAGGAATTGCTAATAGAATACGTAACAGAACTACGTGAAGAACCCACTATGCAACATTACCATGCATGACACAGTATTTTGGTCTACACAAGGATGAGTAAATAAACCATAAATAGATTGGGTTATGTAGACACTTACACAAGGATGAACATCGTTAGAAGATTCCATATAAATAATTTTGCCTAGAGGATGATTTATCATTCAAGGGGTATTAATGTTTGGGTCCACACTAATAACCTTTGAATATTATAGAAGGCACTTATTTCCCCATTGGACCATCTAGGGATCCTCAACCCAATTTAAATATCCAATTACCCTATGAAGTTATGATTTGGCAATTCATGAGGCTACAAGATTTTGTTCATGCCTCGGGTATCCTTAGAGAGGTATTCAAGGACCAATTTAGTCTAGTAGACAAGGTTAAAGACCCAAAGGATAAGATTTAGCTTAGTAAATAATTATCTTACTAGACAATATTAAGCATACAAATTTGATAATAAGGGGGTGTTACAACAAGCATGGCAATTCATAAATGAAAATTCAATGTATCCTCATACCCAAATTTTGCTTATGAAATCCTTACAACATTTTAAGATCAACAAGTAGCCATCACTGAACTGCTATCAAGGCGATACAACATAAACTATAAACATATGACCGTTATGATCACCCAAGTGAAGATTAGTTCTGGTTCTACCCCACTAGATCATTCTACCATGAATTATAACCCTAGGGGTCCTTGTACCCATATTTATTTATTTGTTGAATATCACCATATCACATTTAGCTTCAACATATGGAAAAATATTATCATGATAATTAGATAACCATATCCCTATTTGCTAACATGAATATTTAACATTCACCAAACAATAATGCATATGTTGAAAATGAACATAACATCCTTAATAATCTCATCATACTATTAAGAATTCCTCCATTAGGGGACAACACCCAATATAAAATTAATACCAGTTAACATAATGAACCACCAATAATAATGCTACCAAGTCAGATTTATATAAATAAATCCCTAACCATAGTGTCTAGGCACTAATGGTTCTTCTCAACTTCTTAAATTAAGAGCAAGTAAATAATTTAACCATTATGAATAATGACTTATATCATGAAAAATCTAGCCATAGGTCATTAACAACATCATGAAATAGGCTAGCTCTAGGCGAAAATTTTGAATAGCCAACTACCACATCACATATTGATTGCACATGGTCAACCATGTATGTCAAAGAGTAATTTGCCAAAATTAGAAATACATTAAGCCTGAAGATTTAACACACAAGTCATGCTAACAACCACTTGATTGATCTCATATAATCACAAGTGAAGAATAATTCATTTATTAACTTGTCAATTGATTAAAAATATTCATGCTTATACTACCAAGGTATCTTAAATAAATAAGTTTCCATAATATCATAATGTAATGTGGCAAAATACATTTCCAACATTTGTTAAAATACCTTGGCATAGCCTATATATATATATATATATATATATATATATATATATATATATATATATATATATGAACCTCTACACTTAATTTCTCAAGAAATAAGTGTACACAAAATTAAATCCATAACTTATAAATTAATAACTCCAACATCTCGTTGCCAAGACCAATGGGAAAGAGAACATGTTTTAATAGTCTAAGGCTAATCAGAATATCATTCATATGCATATACCTACAACCATGGATTATATATATAATATTTAATTCCAGATAACTAAGACACCCTTCCTTTAAAGCAAGGAGGTTCCATTACCAGTTCACATCTTGAAAAGAGTGATCAAAAAATTTGTTTCATATGAGTGCAATCTGAAATTCTGTAGGAAATGTAAGATTATTAATTACATACAATAATACATCACTCCAAGTATTAATAACAAGTAGCTAAGACTTTTACAGTAGTTGGACAAATGATAGTTCCAACATATATATAAGCTAATGGCCTAATGTATAAAGAAACAAACTATACTACCATATAGGTACTGTATTTAGGACTGGGTAGTCTCTCAAAAATAAATAGATTTTAATATTAATGCATATAAATAGAATCAACAAATTAACTTTATCATCTTGGATTCTATTTTGGGTTATTAATGGCAAAAACAACACTTTAAACAAGTGATAAAGGTAATCAGATAATCAAATTCATAAAAGGAGAAGCCAACTGTATTATGAACCCTTGCATTGGAAAGGATGCAACAATTATGTCAACATAAATCTAACAATGTGAATTTATTTCTAATCAATGTTCTATAAATTAATCCAATTCCAATTAAGCAAGCCCATGAAGGAAAAAAAACAATTCAAGCTGTCTTCTTACTTCATAGAGTGAAATTTGATAGTCTCATAATTCCTACTACTATAACATTTTTCACAACTAGTACATTATCTATGAATTTATGTTATAACCTCCAAAATAAACAAGATAATGTAATTTTGAATATTTCATCCAAAGTAACACCACAATGCATATGAAAAGTGTATGATGGTCTAAACAATCAAGAAGTATACTATACTCTCTTCCAGTCTTAACTAGCTCTTTACTTAACAATTTATTTTTTTCATTATTAAATACTATCATCTTAAGGCAAAATGAAACAGATAAAATGCATATATCAGCCAAGTGCCTTATGATAGATGTGTTTCAAGGTACCCCAAAGAAATCTTATTCACTAACACTAATATCTCGTGTCAGGGAGCCCATAGAATGGAAAACACTATTTTCTATCCACTCATAAAATCAAGTGTAAGGATAGCAAGGTAGCAAAAAACCTTTCAAAAATAATGATCTAAACATACAAAAAAATGGTTAATTTAGTTATACAACATTCATTAACTAATAACAATATTTCATGAACAAAAGGGACAATCAACAGGTTAGATTTGTCTTCGACCATCAAATGAACAACATTATTTTGGTTCAGGTTTTAAATTAATGTAAGAAATATTCAAATATCATATTTAAATGAAAAAAAATCCATCCCCTGATTAATAAAAAACATGGGTTTTGACTTGAGTCTGAGATTTGAATGACTCTTTCAAATTGCAAAACATAATAATTTTTTTTTCCCTCCTTTATAACGATCAAAATTTACCATCATGACTATATAAAATAACCATCTAAACTAAGCAGGCAATTTTATAATTACTTTTTGATCTCAAAGGTAATGTACACATATTGCATGTAGTTCTAATAATTGTTGAGAGAAACAAACACAACATAATTTTTTGTTTTTCGGAGAAATCAATTTACAAAAGCATACAAAATTTCATGGTTACACCTTATTTAATTTTTCACAAGAGGAAATTTCCAACATGATTATACCAAACAAGTATAGCCCATCAAAGACAATGACCTAGGTACATATTAAATTAGTGTAATAAAACATTCCGCATACAATATGCAGAAAGTAAGGCCATACCAGAACACCCAAAATAACCAAGTTGTTTACAAAATCCATTTTTAATGTACAAGACAAAATAACTAGTTGGCTTAGTAGATGTTACTAGTTTTATATCCAATGTTATTTATAAAAAGAGGCATTTACCAGGATTTATAACCCATTGAAAATAAATTTCCAAATCAAAATTTCTATGCACATACACCTACCACTCCCATAGTCATGGCATAGGCTCAGGTGGCTATGGCAAAGCATACCCACATGAGTATATACCTCAGTGGGAGTTTATACTAGGATTACACTAAAAAAATGGAATTAAATTATAAAACTTTAACTAGAAAAGAAACCACATGCCTATTTTAGATATATGCAGGGTTTTACTTTTAACTTTTCACCATGGTGCCACATCTAATAACACCTTTTATCCTTACACTGACCTTCTCTTCCATCGTCCCCTGCATCAACCTACTCTTCCTTAACTCATCCCATTATTTATCTCCTTCTTTCTTCTTTTCTATGCACACCTTTCTTTTTTGCATTCATATCATTTCTCCATTCTACCCTTCTTCTTCCTTTTCTCCTTGACCCATCATGGCAGTGGCCCAAAATGCAGGCCTGAAACCCTATCATTTCCCATACTCTCCTCACTCCTCTTCCCAAATTCAATGACCCAAAATGATATCCCATCAAATGATAACCAAACAAAAACCCTAAAATCAAATGACTTATCTCAATATTAAATTCCAATGTCATGTCAATCTCGAGACCCATCGGGGTCCATGACTTTTACCATGGGAAGGTTGTAGATTAGGCATTAGCTTCTTTTACGCCAACACATAAAAATTATAAAAACAAACAAAATTATTTTAAAAACCTATGCCAATGCCTTAAGACTTTTAAACAAATCAAAATACCTTTATCTACATATGCCAATGCATCATTAATTTTATATGCTTTAGTAAATAATTAATACAAGCTTGTGGACCTTAGAAAAATTTGCAAGGTTATATCACTTAAGCTAACAACTTAATGGCCATTTCAAGAGTACACACACACATATGTAGGGATTGAGTGGTGAGTATATATATATATATATATATATATATATATATATATATATATATATATATATATATATAATTTGCATCTGAGACAACTAGTCAAATTTCATTTGAAAACTAATGAGGCATGCCACTATATTTTATTTACTGGTTATAAAAATGTGTCAACTAACACAGTCATGACATCCTCCCCTCCTTAAAGAGGAGCTATCTTGGTGACTAATTAACAACCATAAGTCATACTACACTAGAAAGAGACTTTATCACTCTTTTCTCAAAAAAATTACACATTACAAGAATCAATAGATAAGCTCAAGAATTGAAGTAACTAGACTGATAAACTCCATCAATATTATTAAAATAGTAGTCATACCTACTACATACTTATGTAATTCATTATATAAACAAGAGTTATTTCCTTATACATTACCTTTTCGGTATAACAAGTAGACTTATCTAATCATATCATGAATATACATATAACCTTACTTGGTTGATATTTCATATAATGCCCTTAGGACAACCATGTCCTTCCTTTAACTAGACTAGAAAATTGTCCTTTCAACTTGGTTTCCTTTTGTAAGGCCAAGGTGAGCAAAATGAGGTGTTGTACGCACCCTTTTAGCCATAAACTTAGACATATATATAAATTCTAATTGTTGTGCCTCACCAGGCTATTTGCTTCACTCATGAAAATATTAACATCTTCACTCATGAAAATATTAACATTTTGTAATAAGTTTTTCCAACTTAGACTTGCCCTTACCTTAGAAAAATTTATCGATAAACTATTGTTTTTAACGTATTACTACATAATTTTACCTAATTTTCATCCACTTATGCAGTTATAAAATCAATTAATTCATGTAAAAGTATGTATTCTAGGCTTCTGTTATCAAATATATTTAAGTATTTATCAATAAAAGAGTTTTCAGTACTTTTCAAACCATAATTTATAGTTGTTAGTTCATACCAAATGGAATTATTCAAAAAAAATTCATCTTAGTCACAAACTCATGATCAAATTTTTGATGGGAAAATAATTTTTTTCTAGCCAAACCTTCCTCTTATTATGAGGAAATATTAACACATAAATCTACAACTTCATAACAATAGTTGTAAAAAATGCAATCCAAATAGATTTTCACAAAATCTTTGGATTTGAGAGGTTATCTTCCCACACACACACACACACACACACATATATATCATTATGAAAAAATATCAACACATAAATCTACAACTTCATACCAGCAGTTGTAAAAAATGCAATCCAAATAAATTTTCACAAAATCTTTGGATTTGAGATGTTATCTTCCCACAACATTATATATATATATATATATATATATATATATATATATATTCCACAAAATGCTAAACAATACAACATTCATATGCTACTTTAAGTATGCTTCATGCATAACCTATAGCATTCATTCTAGAATGAAAATTAACAACATCAATCATACTACTATGGTCTCCACAACACGCTTTGTAATTACACATCTTCTTGATAACATTCAGCATAAAATGTCAACAAGAATTTAGATTCATCATTTTATGGTTACTTTACTTTTACCATTCATCATTCGTGGGTTAGTGCAACATCTCGCACCAACCATACTGAACATTGGAGAAGTCATACCAGGGATTCACATGCAATCTCAAGGCTTTCATCGTGTTCTCCATAAATTTTTAAATTCACATGATGGTTACAGGTATTACAATCCCATCATCTTACTGCACTTACTTATTGGCAACATTAAAAAGTACATAAAATTAAAAAATCCATCCGATCAAGACTTTACATTGATCCTCTCAAGCATAAAATTAGTATGCATTCTAGCCATACTTTAACAAATCAAAAATATTTGTTTTAGACTATTAATTGCAGGTATACACAAATAATACCTTGTTCATAACATGGTTGCACTTACCAGTCAACACATGCCTTTAAATCAGAACATTCATTTTAGAACATTATTTCTAGGTAATTCAACCATTACCTCATTCATATTACACTTAATTTTATAAGCCAATACGTGTTTATTTTTTAGCAAGTTTAGTCTTGTTGTTTTTGCATAAAAAATCTAACTTTTGGGACTAATTAGTGCTTCACATGGATACATAAATGAATTTCATAAGGTTTTTTTTACAACAACCTCAAAGAGGCAATTAAAGGAACACTCAATCTACAAGGTGACCATTATGCATGAAGGTGCCATGACTAACTTATGGTGCTCATGGTGTTCAACTTTAATAAATCAAGTGGTTACTTTGTGCAAAGGGGAAAATTGGGTTTTTAGCCTACGTGTTACAACTCCCTAGCCCGTACCTAGTCTAATCATCATGGATATAGTATTTATTTATCCTAAACCTCATACTTGCATCAATGTTCATTATTAAAGTAATGATGTAGGATCATACCACACAATACATTCACTATACCTTGACAGATTTCAATTAATAGAGGCCAATTTTGAAAATGGAGACTACATCACAAAGTGGTTTATCATCATATATATAATAATGTTAATATCAGGGAGCAATTATGGGAGTACACAAGTTAATTGTATTCACACAAATAAAGAGTTACAAGTTACATGATTTAATATGATCAAAAAAATATAAAAGGTTTACACAACACACAATAGTTTTTTTTATGTGCACTGAAGGAACACAATACTATGACACATGTGTTGATCTAAGGGTTTGATAATTTATGTCAAGGTATTTTCACATCACACCAATTTACACACTTGGTAAGTGAAGCACAAAGTTTCATGATTCTTATCAATCCACCTGATGTCGACATGTCATCTTAGATGACATAAAATATCTATCATATAACATCATGCTTATTTTCAAGGATCTCAAGTTCATCAACACCTTCTTTTAAGGAAGGGTGTGTTCTAACAGAGCCCATATATATATATATATATATATATATATATATGAGTCTTTGGAAGTTACCAACAATGTTCACACTTCATTGATCAGAAGGATCACAATACCGATTAATAATGAGAGATCCCAAAAAAATCCTCACTTGCCCAAACAAGTAAGTTATATTCACCCACTAGGCCCTCCAGGCTTAAGTTACATCCTTGGACCTCCCAAGAATATTATACCTCATCATCATATGATGGATCACCTATACAAATTATTAATGATCACCAAGCATGGTTTCTTGATTTCAACAATAAGATTCTATCATTATCCTTCCAATTGACTTATTTCAGCAAGTCAAAGGTTGACTAGCAACACTTGCTTCAACGTAACACAATTTTGGGAAAAGATGAACTTAGCCAAGTCTTCAGGTGAATATCATATCATCATCATGGGAATTATAGTTTCCCATGACTCTTAAATTCAGTTAAAAATCACAAAAGACATCCTTATAGATGTAAAATATATCCCTGATCATCATTCATCCTCATGGATGCCAAAACTCAACCCAAGATCAATTAAACATCCTCATCGACATAAAATATATCTAAGAACATCACATCCTCCTTATGGGATTAAAATATACCCATGATCAAAATAAAAACATCATGGAATCAAAACATATCCACACACTTAATAGCTTCTAGCCTTTTAGAGTGATGAAACCATAAGTTTCTTCACTCAACTCAAAGGAGGCCAATTGATCATAACAAAATCGAGCCTTGATACAGTTGAAATGCATATATTTTCAACACATTAGTATTATGATACATAATACTTATTCACTTTTAGGTTACAATGGTTTCAATCAACCAACCATATCAAAGTTTCAACTAGTAAAACCCACCCAATCTTTGCTTGTAAGTCCACTATCTTGGGACAAAATAGTGTTTTCCAAGTATTAGACACATTACTTAATATTTTTGCAATACTACAACTAGTCATGTGTAGCGACACATAAGCCAAACAAGGGCTTACAGTTGTTTATCTCAGTTGTCAATAAATTATAGCTATATAAAATTCTTAGTTTGTCCATAACAAGTTCTATTAAAACAAGCAAAATAAGTAAGGAGCAGCTCCTTGATATTTTTCCCCAACTATAGATGGTCTAACAGTGCCTCTCAAACATGTATTTGTGATTCAAAACTCAACATGGCACAATTCCGTCAATCAAATTGATATATACATAGCTGCAAATAAAAACACTTGCATATACATAGCAGCTCAACATTACCTCTACCAAGGTCTACATCTCCTAAAGGCAGACTTGTTTTGGAATAACCTCATTCAACCAAGATCAACTTAAACCCATGGAGACATTCTTACTCCACTTGCAACCATTCATCTTAAAAAGTGGCATGCTATTTTTATAATTTTAGCATTTAGACTATTTATAATAATTTAAACCAGGTATTCAATTTACTAAAATATAAATTACAACAGTCTTATCTATAAGACTAGTAATAGTTATCACAACCATTCATGCTTCATAGTTTTTCAATGGCTCAAGACATTCCTTCAATAAGTGGAGAGTGAAATCTTAACTAATTTACCCAAGTAGACCATATTCTCATACCCAATCTAGCCCTCCAGGTTTGAGTTAAACCCTTGGTCTTCCTTAATTCAAAGTGTTCTAAGCACCTAGTGATGGTTTGCCCATACAACCCATCAATAGATTTCAGACACTATTTCCCTTTTATTCTAAGATCAAAGCCTTTACCACCTATCTCCTATTGACTCACCCATACAAGTCAATGGTTAACAAGTGAGGCTTGCCCAAATGCAATCATAATCGAGAAGGGTTAACCCAACCAAGGCCAAGGTAGAGAGCAATGACCAAAGTAGAGATTCAGACTTCCATCACCCCATTGTTATGTAACAACACTATCTTATTCACATCATATATCATACCTTGTAGGTTGAGATACTTATGTGTACATATATTCATGCATCAGTTGCATCATCAACGTTTTACCCATATAAGTGATAAAATTGGTTCAGATCTGATTAAATTAGAAAAAAATAAAAGAATTGAACATAAAGATCATAGGATATATTTTAAACACACCAACAATATATTATTATTTCATTCTCATACTCTAATAGTATTTCTGCAAATCAAACTCTTATGAGATATTAAAAATATATAGGAAAGTTATTTCCTATAATTGGGAGATCATATCTCCACCATTTTTTCACCCAAATATCTCAATCTTTTATATATGCTATATTATTGTAACTCACAACAATATATGTAAACAAATAATATATTATATTCTATATTCGTAATATTGTTTATAACAATATTACGACAACTAATTAGTACCAAATATAACTAACAATCAAGCTATACATAATAGTGAATTATTACTATCATAATTATTCACATTACGATGTACAAATTACTGTGAGGGCTAATTATTCCCTAACATTCCTCTCCTTAGGCCTTACATGGTAATTTATGTTTTTATAGGATTTAATGAAAGTAATGAAGGAACACATCAACTTCTTATCAACCATTCACTATCGAGAACACATCAATCAAATTAGTGTGGGAACTTCAAATAGGAACATTTTCCATCAACTATTCACTGAGAGAACACATCAATCTAAATAGTGTGGGAACCATGATAGGAACTATTTGTTCAGCTTTCACTCCTACCTCCAAGAACTAACACGAATAGAATTATATGTCACTGTATACTCTTAGGTCTACATACTATTATCTCGATCTTACTACACATGACCAGTGAAGGAACGCATCCTGCATTTACTCCATGTGACTACAATGGATGTGTCACTAGCTGATAATCTCCATAAATAAGTAAGGCAGTCATGGGATCTCTGTGGTAGCTACTCTCCTAAATGTTTCCACATTCTTGTTTAATCTAAACACTTTTTTTATATAGTGCACTATGTGGGAAAATAGAAAACTCACCTCTTATTTATCACACATACAAAGAAGTACTAAAAATAAAAAATATATATATGCGCCACTATAGTAAGAAGTGCCCTTTTATTAGTGGCTAATGCGAGGCGTAGAAAACATCCATCCTCCAGTATCCTCTAGCCTATAATAGGTCATTGTTTACTTAGTCAATGTGTTGATGAATCTCAATTGAATGTCATATTTGATAATACAACCTCTAAATAAGACTGACTCATTTGAAATAAGGACGTTAAGGTCACCCGATAATGCATCCTTTACAAGGATGGGTTTTTTGATTTGACAATTTGACTCAATATACTTTATTGACACAAAATTGACTTTTTGACTCATTTTGACTTTGGCAATATGACTAATAACTCAAAACTCAATGTGTATAAAGTGACCAATTAGACTTAATAACAATACTTAAAAATTAATATCGCATAAGGCTAATATTGAAAAAAATTACCTATGGTGACATAACTCAATTTTAATTGAGTTTTGACTAATCTTAGAGAATTAAAAATAATCTTAAAAACAAAATGACCAACTAAAAAACTTAATAAATAAATATAACCTAACATTACAAATTAAAACAAAACTTATATAATGATTTAAATCTAAAATGATAAAACATGACTATTCTAAAACTAAAATGACTCACTAATAACCAACCTATATAGAAGCACATATTGGAAGTTGATCTCATAGAAAGAGCTGAGCTAGATGTAATATCTTGAGGCATGCTAATTTATGGAGGATATGAGCCATACTGTGATGAATCAATCCATAATGATTCTCCACTTTTGTGAACGAAATGGCTAAAAATAGTACAAATCCAATCATGTTGTTGTGTGGATGAGATACGATTGGGAGTTGTTAGTAATCTCAAAAACATGCATACAACATGCAACTAGATACTATGACAGTGTTGGCTCAAGACTCAAGTCCAAATTTATACTAATCTAGGAAAAGACTATGACAACTTGGAGTTACATATAATTATAGATCGTGATGTTGAAGAAACACAAGTCTATGCAAGTCTTTTGACGTAGAGTCAATGCTAGTAAATGTCATCAGAATTGTGTTGAATTAATGTTTTATCAATTTGTACAGGCTTGATGATAATGAACAGGCTGTAATGAATTGAATGGGTAGTTTATGCAGTAATGCATTTTAGTAGTAAACAAAAATTATAATGCTCAATGATGAGAGTCATTAGAAGATATTGCTATTCAAAGTATAGATTCTTACAGATGAAATTAAGGTAATGCAGATTTCAAACTCAGTGATGGAAAGTACGTCATATGATTTGGTTATGTCCCTATATAGCTCATCTACCTATCACTCAATGCTTTTATAAGCATGATCTGTGCTTTAAGATATAATAACATATTTTATTTTGCTTCTTCATAGGTCTTGAGCGTACCTAACTAAGTCTTAGTGCGCCTCTAAACAATAAATATCCTAGATCAAAACAAAACCTAAACTACTCACAAACTTAAAGTAGAGGAATTTTCATGAGACAAGGCAATATAGAAGAGCCAAGGCTGCCCCTTCCAATAAATCACCGATCCAGTAGAAGAACCTCCCACTTTGATACTAGATGATAAAACTGGTTTAGATCTAATTAAATTAATACATAATAAAAGAACCAAACATAGAGAGCACATGATATAATTTAAACACACTAGAAATATATTATTATTTCATTCTCATACTCTAATAATATTTATGCTTATCTAACTCTTATGAGATATTAAAAATATATAAGAAAGTTATTTCCTATAATTGGGGAGATCATATCTCCACCAATTTTTCACTCAAATTTCTCAAGCTCCTATATATAATATATTTTTGTAACTCATAATAATATATTTAAACAAATAATATATTTTATTCTATATTCATAATATTGTTTATAACAATATTACAATAACTAATTACTACCAAATATAACTAACAACCAAGCTATACGTAATAGTGATTTATTACTCTCATATTTATTCACATTACAATGTATAAATTACTACGAGGTCTAACTATTCCCTAACAATAAGTAGCTAGTTAGAATTTATTGAGCTCCTTGATGCTTGGGTCAACTACAATCATCACCCTCACTTGCAACCCAATCCATTTGCATAACCCATTTCAAATTGGGTCAAATCTCTAAGAAATATTCTTGAGATTATTCAATCCATGTTATGTTTTCCTATCATGTCTTGAATGGTTTCTCAAGTTGTTATAGCCTTGATGAGGACTTATTCCTATTTTTTAGGATACCCATGCCTCATATTTTTCAACATGAGCACCACCAAATTTGACTCTATTCTTGAGTTGAGAGACACAAAATAACATTTCAATCATCTTACCAATTTTAAACCTCACTTGGAGTAGTAACTGGTAGGAACCCAAAAGTAAGCATAACTTGATTCAGTTGTAAATTTAATCAATATTGATCTTAATTTTTAAGGAGTGAGATAAATAAACATTATTATCAATAATATTCATAGCATAGGCTCTAATACTAGATGAAATAACCCTAAAAAAATTTAGGAATTACTAACAGAGTATGCAACAGAACTATGTGAAGAACCCACTACACAACTTTACCATGCATGACACAACATCTTAGTCTACATAAGGATGAGTATACAAACCATAAATGGATTGGGTCATATAGACGCTTATGCAAGGATGAACATCGCTAGAGGATTCCATAGATAAAAGGTTACCTAGAGGATGATATATCATTCAAGGGGTATTAATGTATGAGTCCACACTAATAACCTTTGAGTCTTATATAAGTCACTCATTTCCACATTAGACCATCTAGGGATCCTCAACACGATTTAAATATCCAATTATCATATGTGGTTGTGACTTGACAACTCATGAGGCTACAAGATTTTTCTTATGCCTTAGGTATCCTTATAGTTGTAGTCAAGGACCAGTTTAGTCCAGTAGACAAGGTTAAAGACCTAAAGGATGAGATTTAACACAGTAAATAATTATCTTACTAGCCAATATTAAACATATAAATCTAATTATAAGACAAGTCATAAAATAAAAATACAAGGTATCCTCATACCTAGCTTTTGCTTATGTAAGCCTTATAAAGATCAACAAGTAGCCATCACTGAACCACTATCAAGGTGATGCAATATAAAACTATAAACATATGATCTTTATGATCATCCAAATGAAGACCAGTTATGGTTCTACCCCATTAGATCATTGTACCATGATCCATAATCCTAGGGGTTATTGTATCCATATTTATTTGCTTAGCGAATACCACCATATCATATTTAGCTCCAACATATGGAAAATGATTATCATGGGAATTGGATAACCATATCGCTATTTGCCAACATGAACATTTAACATTCACCAAACAATAATGCACATGATAAAAATGAACATAACATCCTTAACAATCTCATCATACCAACAAGAATTCATCAATTTGGGGCCATCACCCAATATAAAATGAATACCAATTAATATAACGAACCACCAATAATAGTACAACCAGGTTGGGATTATATAAATAAATCCCTAGCCATAAGGTCCTAGCACTAATGGTTCTTCTCAACGTCTTAAATTAAGATCAAGTAAATAATTTAACTATTATGAACAATGACTTATAACATGACAAATTTATCCATTAAGCCATTAACAACGTCATGAAATAAGCTAGCTATGGGCTAAAATTTTGAATAGCCAGTTGCCACAT
Organism: Torreya grandis; assembly: GCA_037957365.1. Classification (NCBI taxonomy): domain Eukaryota; kingdom Viridiplantae; phylum Streptophyta; class Pinopsida; order Cupressales; family Taxaceae; genus Torreya; species Torreya grandis. Next base: position 3,052,000 of record JARHVA010001030.1, read on the forward strand.
CACATATTGATTACACATGGTCAACCATGCATTCCAAAGAGTAATTTGCCAAAATTAGAAACACATTCAGCTTGAAGCTTCAACCCACAAGTCATGCTAACAACCACTTGATCATGGTTGATCTCATATAATCATAAGTTAAGAATAATTCATTTATTAACTTGCCAATTGATAAAAAATCTTTCATACTTGTACTACCAAACAAAATACGATTGGATTAACATCTACTATTAATAGGGGTAATGGCATGTAACAATGACATCTATTTAAGCTTGATCCATAAATCAATGTGGTAAAGTGAACAACTGAGATATTATCTTAATTAACAAGTTTCAAAAATATCATAATGCAATGCAGAAAATTATATTTCTAGCATTTGCTAAAATACCTTGTCAAAGCCCACACACACAAACATACACACATATTAAAACAAACCTCTACACTTAATTTCTCAAGTAATAAGTGTACACAAAAGTAAGTCCATAACTTATAAATTAATAACTCCAACATCTCGTTGCTAAGACCAACAGAAAAGAGAACAACATATTTTAATAACCTGAGGCTAATATATATATATATATATATATATATATATATATATATATATATATATATATATATATATATATATATATATATATATATTCTTTAAGTTTGGCTAACCAGGACACCCTTCCTTTAAAGCAAAGAGGTTCCATTACCAATTCACATCTTGAAAAGAGTGATCAGAAGATTTGTTTCATATGAGGACAATATGGAATTCTATAGGAAATGTAAGATTATTAATTATATATAATAATACATCACTCCAAGTATTAATAACAAGTGGTTAAGATTTTTACATTAGTTAAACAATCCACTAATGACTGATAGTTCCAATATATATATAAGCTAGCGGCCCAATGCACAAAGAAATAAATTATACTACCATACAAGTACTGCATTTAGGATTAGGCAACCTCTCAGAAATAAACAAACTACAATATTAATGTATATAAATAGAATCAATAAATTAACTTTATCATCTTGGATTCTGTCTTGGGTTATTAATGGCAAACACAACACTTTGAGCAAGTGATAAAGGTAATCAAATAATCAAATTCACAAAAAGAGGAGCCAACTGTATTATAATCCCCTGTAGTGGAAAGGGTGCAACAATTGTGTCAGTATAAAGTTGGTAATGTAAATTTATTTCTAATCAATATTATATAAATTAATCCAATTCCACTTTAGCAATCTCAGGAAGGAAAGAAAACAATTCAAGCTATCTTCTTACTTCATAGAGTGAAATTTGATAGTCTCATAATTCCTATTGTTGTAACATTTTTCACAATTAGTACATTATCTATGAATTTATGTTATAACCTCCAAAATAACAAGATAATGTATGCTCAAATAACTCATCAAAAGTAAAAACTCAATGCATATGACAAGTGTGTGATGGTCTAAACAATTAAGGAGTATACCATACTCTCTTATAGTCTTAACTAGTTCTTTACTTAACAATTTATTTTTTTCCTTATTGAAAAATACCATCTTAAGGCAAAATGAAACAAATAAAATTTATATATCAACTGAGTAGCTTACAATAGATGTGTTGTAGGGTAACCCAAAATAAATGTTATTCACTAACACTAATATCTCATGTTAGGGAGTCCACATAATGGCAAAAACTATTTTCTATCCACTCATGAAATCAAGTGTAAGGACAACAAGGTAATAGTAAACCTTTCAAAAACAATGATCCAATCATACATCAAAATGGTCCATTTAGTTCTACAACATTCATTAAATAGCAACAATATTTCATGAAGAAAAGGCATAGTCAGTAGGTCAGATTTGTCTTCCACCACAAAATGAATAACAATCATTATTTTGGTTAAAGTTTTAAAGCAATGTAAGAAATATTCAAATGTCATACTTAAATGAAAAACAATCCAACCCCTAATTAATAACAAACATGGGTTTTAACCTGAGTCTGAGATTTGAATGAATCTTTCAAACTCCAAAACATAATAAAATTTTTCTCCCTCCTTTATGGCGATAAAAAATTACCATCATGACTGTATAAAATAGCCAACTAAATAAAGCAAGAAAATTTCTAATTACTTTGTTATCTCAAAGGTAATGCACACATGTTGCATGTGGTTCTAATAACTTGTTGAGAGAGCCAAACACAACATCATACATTTTTTTCGGAGAAATCAATTTACAACAACATATAAAATTTCATGGTTACACCTTATTTAATTTTTCACAAGAAGAAATTTCCAATGTGAGTGAGTATACCAAACAAGGACAACCCATCAAGGACAACGACCCAGGTACATCTTCAATTAGTGCAATAAAACATTCAACATACAATATACAAAAAATGAGGCCATACCAAAACTCCCAAAATAACTAAGTTGTTTACAAAATCCATTTTTAATATACATGATAAAATAATTAGTTGGCTTAATAGATGTTACTTGTTTTATATCCAACATTATTTTTAACAAGAGGCATTTACCAGGCTTTATAAGCCATTGAAAATAAGTTTATAAATTATAATTTCTATGCACATACACCTACCACTCCCATAGTCATAACATAGGCTTAGGTAGCTATGGTAAAGCATAACCACATGAGTATATACCTCAGTGGGAATTTCTACTGGGATTGCACTAAAAAAAAGAATTAAATGACAAAAAATTAACTAGAAAAGAAACCACATGCCTGTTTTAGATATATGCAAGGTTTTCCTTTCGAATTTTCACCATGGCATCACATCCAACATCAATGCCTTTTCTTCCTTGCACCAACCTTCTTTGCCATCATCCCCTACATTGATCTACTCTTTCTTGACTCCTTGCCCCATCATGGCGACAACCCAAAACACAAGGCTGAAACCACATCATTTCTCATACTCTTCTCACTCCTCTTCCCAAATTCAATGACCCAAACTTATAGCCCATCAAATGCTAACCAAATAAAAACCCTAAAATCAAATGACTGTCTCAATATTAAATTCTAATGCCATGTCAATCTTGAGACCCATCAAGGTCCACAACTTTTACCATGGGAAGGCCACAACTTAGGCATTAGTTGTTTTTACCCCAATGCATCAAAATTATAAAAACAAACAAAATCCCTTTAAATACTTATGCCAACGCCTTAAGACTTTTAAACAAATCAAAATCCCTTTATCTACATATGCCAACACATCACTAAGTTTATACGCTTTAGTAAATAATTAATTCATGCTTGTGGACCTTAGCAAAATTTGCAAGGTTATATCACCTAAGCTAATAACTCAATGGCCATTTCAAGAGTACACACAGACACACACATATAGACCATAAGATTTGTATTTGAGATAATTAGTCAAATTTCGTCTAAAAACCAATGAGACACACCATTGTATTTTATTTACCAGTTATAAAAATGTGTCAACTAGCAGGGTCATGACATATCTGACCAACATAATAAATAACGAGACAATTACTTTCATATCATCTAAAAACATTTTCAACAACATCTACTTATGAAAAAACATCATATTGAGGAGGTTTATGAGAATCTATACTTTATCATAAACCTTCAAAGGAATTTTTGAACTCATTTCAATGCCATTCTTTTCAGCATCAATAACAATGATTACGACATATTAATTGAAAGCTATTAAAAAATGATTGAAATTAAATATGAACTATTCTTAAAAATCCCCCAAAAAAATTAAGATAAAACAAAATATAACAACCAACCATAAAACAAACATAAAAGTATGTAGGCAACTCTCTACACAGTGGGGTGTTGAGGATGTCCAATCCATCCTACTAATACACACAAAATTACTGCTCATTCCATATGTACAAGGAGGATTAGGGTTTGCACAGTAAATCAGGTTCTCTAGGCACAACATAGAGCTCTAGGTTTCAATCATGTAGGAATAAGACATACAGACACAGGTGCATGTGCCCTCAAAAAATAAGAATAGTCCCATAAAGGGGACATTAGTGCCACATTGAGGACACTACACACAAATGGCACTACTGTCCAGTGAGCAGATGAACACCAAAATCCTGTTGACGACATAGACTACTGCCCAAATCTCAACTTTCAAAACCTGTCATTCACAACAATCAATTTTTAGATAAGTCTCTATAATGCCTATTTGTTGTTATTATTAGAAAGTCAAACAAAGTCAAAGGTCATAACAAATTAATACTTAATTATTGCATATTTATTTAATTGATTTAGACATCTCATCCCTTTAATCTAAACATAGGATTTTCATTGAAAAATCATAAAAAGATTAAATCACCATGCATTACATAGTAGAAAACATCTCATCAAGAGAAAGAGGGGCATCACAAAGTTTTTGAGTTGAAGGGATTGACTTGTGAGGTACCAAACTTGAACATTCCTATAATGCATGTACTCTCTCTGTTGTATTCTCGTGGGCTTGGAACACAAGTTTTTAGTGATCTAAGAAGGCCAAGAATATCTCTAGGATGTTAGTGAGATGAATATGTGCCACTTAGATTACTTTAATTTATTTCTTGGCTTGTTTGGCCCTAAGATATTTGAAAAAATACTTAGAGGCAAGATCACTAATCTTAATCCAATGCAATTAGGTCTTAATTTGAGCTCCTTTAGAAGCATGGTTTTTAACCTCTTCAGTCTTGTGTTTGATTGAGGTAGTCAAACCATATAACTAAGGATCAAATGACTTTGCTTGAGCAAGGAAGAAACCCTCTCATACTTCTTTGAGATAACACCCTTGGTCTAATTTCAGACTCATGTAATCTATGTGCCATAGTGGTTGAATATGTAAACGGTGTGGTTGATCACATCATTCCACCACTCGATCCAATTGGTAGCATATGATGGATGTGGAGCCAAGTTCCACACTTTGGTGATGAGTTGAATAGTGATCTCATGGTTGAGAAGTGATGTATTTAGAAAAAAATCATTGCAAGGGACTTTATGAGGCCTCTTACCCATTATAGTTTGTAAGTGATGGGACTATGGTAAAAAATGATGACTCGAGGGTGAACAATGACAATTTTCCCATCAGAAACATAAAAGGAGAACACATGTTTCTTTAAATGAGTCACATGATCTAACCGTTTGATAACTTGATCATTGTCAGCTTAGAAGTTGGACCAAGTAAACCATGGTTTGCTAATAATTGAATGTTGCCAAAAGAGTGGGTCCACCAAGACCCAACAGTTTTTAAAATTATTCCAAGCCTCATGTTCCCCTACACACCACTGCATAAGGAGGGCACAAACTTTATCATTGAAAATCTCAATCATATTAAAAATACCACAAATCAATTAGGTGGAAAAAAGGTAAATTATTGGTAAGCCATCTCCAAAGCATTATTGTGTTAGGGCCTTCGTTAGGAGCATAAATAATGAGAACTCCTAAAGAATGTCCATCAATATCACACATAGCCCAAATAATATGATGTGATGGGTCTTCTCTCGATGCAATAATTAAGATGATTTTTTTGGTGAAACCCAAATACTAGTGGTGCCACGTCCATCTTAATGCAAAGTGGAAAAATGCGATGCATCAAAACAATTTTTTCTCAGAGAGGTTTGTAGCATAAACATTGAAATCTTAACTTCTTGGAAATAAATAAATTTTATAATGCCCAACCATTGACAAGTGGTGCACACAAATAATTTACGAGAATACTCTATGAGACCTCAAACTTTCTATGATAGTATATTTTTTGAGAATAATCTAACATGTGCAATTATCCATGCCCATCCTCTAAGTCCTCTGACCTAAGTGTTGTAAAACGATTACCCAAAAGTCGTTGTTGGTGGGGTAATAAAAAAATCCCCTAGTGATATAGAGTGATGGTTAGCCCCAATTTATTCCCATGGAGAGTTGTTATTGCCACAAGGTAAACTACGTGACTGCCATGTGGTGGGAGCACTAATGGAGGGTGTCTTAGCACTAGAGGTTACAATCAAAAAGTGATTCTCTTGAGAAACTTGGCTCTGCAAGGCAACCGACAAACTTAGAGATTGAAGAGTAATGAGGGGAGGAGGAATAATGTTATCCAATTTTTTCACACCCTGTTGGGGTTTTCTAGTGGGAGGATCAGTCCCAACGATAGATTTCTCTTTAGCCAGAGTGGTCCACCCATCATTCTTTTCAACCACCTTTTGCTTTTTAGGTAGAGCTTGCTTAGCAAAAGGCCTTGAACAAAGCATGAGGGGGGAACCTTGAATCCTATGGTTGGGTGATTGACATTGAAATTATGTGTTCGGAAGGTTATTGTAGGTGTATTTCTATGAAAATTGTTCAATCCCTACTTGAATATCGATAGACTCTTTGAGGTCTTTCATCAAATGAACCTCAACATAAACACGCTTGTTAGTGTGCATAAAATAAAATTTGTCTAGTTCATGGACAAACACACTCCCTATGAGTTTGAAAATCTAAGAGATAAAAGCCCATAATGAAAACATAAGACTTGAGAACTCAACCCAGACAAGCACCTTACAAGATGACTACTCAAAGACCTTAATACTACGGGACCATGGGGACACAATCATTAGGTTATTCCAAAGGAACCAATAACTCAACCTAGAAAGGAAAGCTTGCACTTGTAATGGTTCCTTAAAGGGGAACATGGAACAACTCTTGGTAAAGTTACAAACACCAGTAATTTGAAATCCTAAAGGTTGCCAATTATATCTAATCCAAGAATTGAGGCAATCCTCAAGGGTATCCGACCAACATAATAAGCAACGAGATAATTATTTTCATACCATTTAAAAACATTTTCAACATCTACTTATAAAAAAATATCATATTAAGAAAGTTTATGAGAATCTATACTTTATCGTAAACCTTCAGAATTTTTTTTGAACTCGTTTCAATACCATCCTTTCCAATATCAATAACAACAATTACGATAAATTAATTGAAAACTATTAAAAAATGAACGAAATTAAAACCAAATAAGTTTTTGTCAAAAAGAACTTCCCTTCCAATTTAAATACTTGACCAAATCTCCTCTCGTATTCGACATCATCAAAAATCAAGGAGAAATGATATGAGGGCGTTTACAACAACGCGTTTTTTAAGCCATATATTGTTTTAAAACTACTCACACCATGCTAAAGACAATTTTCAATTAAAATGATTGCACCTAATAATTCTAATCATTTTAGTTAGTTCTTTATTTATTAATTAAACATAACGTGTTACGAATTGGATATGGGATATAAGTGGGACTGGCAATAACGAATCCATCTATATTTCTTTTAATTAATTATTGCATGTCCTTAAAATTAAAAGTCAAATTGTTTTTTTCATCAATTAATTTGGATTTCTAATTTTTAATGTTTTTTATTTTTAAAAGTTAATTATTTCTTTACAAACATTGTTATTTTTTAAAGTTAAAAGAAATATGCAAAATCTAAGCTTATGCATAAGTTCAAAGATCAAATTAGCAAAGTTTTTTAAAGATTTTAGATTTTTATAAAGAAGATAGGTTGTAGTTTTATTCATGGGTTATTTTTGATGATGAATAATAGATTATGATTAAAAATATTATACATAATGTTATTTGAAAATTTACATTTTTTATTTTTATAAATTGTGAAAATATCAAAAAATTTATCTGTATTTTGCATAAGAAAGATATATATGCAAAAGTCAAGTCTCTGGAGAAGTTGAAGAACAAATTAGTAAAACGGATTATAGAGCCAACCTTCCTAAAGAGTTCACACTTTTGATCTTATGAGGAAGATAGGGTGCAGTGCCATTCATGAATTATTGAATTATGAGATGTAATTGAACAAAAATATTGCACACAATTTTACCCATAAATACGCACTTACAACTTTTATAAACAATGAAAACATAAAAAATCTTATTATTTCTTTTGTTATTTTTATTTTTAATTAAAAAATGTTTTTATTAATTATACATAAAATATATTTGTAAAAAACTGATTAATATTAAATAAAAAATAATATTTATAAAATTAATTTTTCTAATAATCTTAATATATTAAGAAAATAAGGAGATTTATTAAGAGTAGGATCAAAGAGTATATTTATAATCATTATTTTAAGCGTCCTTAAAGAAAAATAAGAGATGGGTAAAGAGTTTTATAATTTAGGTAAGGATGAGTTGAGTTTGAGATGTTTTACTTTAAGATATGTATATTTAATTATGTTGCATTCTTTTAAGTACAATGGTTTTCAATGGATCCTAGAAGATCCTCTGTTTAGAAGAGGGAGATGTGCAGTATTAACTTGTAGATAAGTGTTTTTGACAGATGGTTAACAAGTTTTGGTTTTTGGTATTGTTATTCTACTCCATCTATATAGTGTTTTGTCATTTCTCCATTGTCTTCCCGTACTTGTGGCTTTCTTTGCATTTTGATTGGAGTTTAGTGAATCTAGCTTTTCCTCTCTTCTTCGTGCTCTCTGTTTTGGAAGATGATGACTTTCGTGTTTTTATCCTTTGTCTTTCGTCCATCTATTACGAGAAATGGGTTCTTGGATGTGTCCCATGCCAATTCATAACTAGAATCAAAAGCATTTTACCTTATCAAATAAAAAAATATATATTGGTAAATATAACTAAAAATAATAACTAAAAGTACTAATTGTATGAAATGTCAATAATAATAATCACATTAAATTTGATATATATTTTAATATTATAAAATCCGAAACAAATTTTTCCCTTTTAAAAAAAAAAAAACTTACACAATTGAATTTATCTATCACCAATTAATATAAAATTATGATATACCAAACCCAAAATAAATACTTCCATATTGATATATCTACATATTTTCAATATGAAATAAATTCGCAATAAAACTATACAACAAACCTTAGGATAGATACCTGAAATCCTGGAAATTGATATATCTCGACACTTCCCAAAAGGAACAGATTGGCAACCAGAGTCTAATATCAATGTTTTCCAACAGGGAAAATAAGTGCCCAAGCTAACAATCGCAGCCGCAGAGGAGAATTTCCAACAGTGATTCCGCTAATAATGAAGCAATCCAGACCATCCAGTTAACGGGCCCCCCTGCTGATCTGTCATTGCACGAAGTTTTTACCAGACCGCAAAACACAATTGAATAACAGCAGCCGACGTTACACGTAAACATTCCCGTTACGCAAACATCAGACAGGTAAACCCCGTTAATCATAACGAAACGGGAATTGGAAGCCTGCTAGCTCTAATTAAGAATAAAGGGGTTTTTTCTTAATTACGGGACTGTAAGTGGTTTTGTTAAACCACTTTTTATGATTGCGCATTTGTCTGTTTCCTTTTTGTTCGCTAGCAGGGAAGCCGACTGTCCGGTTTCCAGACATTCAATAAACCGAAGAAAATAATAGAAATGAAAGTAAAAGGAAAATTTGTCTTGTCTTCAGATTTCCGGAGTGTCATGACATGACTTGTTCGTCTGGTTGTGCTGAATTGTGTGGATTTCATTTAAAACTCTGATAGATTTCAAATCCGGGGAGTTTTGGCCGGAAGGAGTAGAGGGGAATTAATATGAGAGTACACAAATTGACTTCAGTTTGTACGGTATGTTTTCTGTCCATCTGTCTCTTGAATCTCACGAGTTATTATCTATATTTGTGTGGTTTGTTGTGTGTTAAACTGTTTGTAAATGAAATGAATTGAAATAGTTTTAATTACAGACCTAACGCTAGATGGAACCACAAATTGTTACAGTTACTTCAACTATACAAAGATGTTGGGGGTAGAGTTGTTTCTTTAAGAACGCTGTTCCTTCTCCCACTGGTTTTGTATGATTCAATGATACCTAAAAGAAATGAACAAGACTAAAACTTCCTCACTACCTTTTAATGGGGGTTCTTCTTCTGCTATTGATTCTGATCACAAATTCCCCGACCTTTTCTATTCTGGACTCTTCAAATAGTTTCTGTATAGAGTCAACCCCTAAGTTGTCGGCCCATCTGGTTCTGATGTCGTAGCCTGAGAATTCCATGGCGGAGTGCCTTGGATTCTTCTATTGATTTTGATGAGAAATTCCCCTCCCTGATCTATTCTGGAGCTTTCATATAGGCATACAGAAAGCCAACCTCTAAGGTGTAGGCATATGTGGCTTCGATGTCACTGTAAGCCTAGCATTCCATGTTGAAGTGCCTCTCTGTTTCCATTACCCCTGCTGTACCAAATACATGTAGCCTCTCTTTCCAATCTCCCTGTTTCACACTTGAGCTGGTAAGAACCCATTGTCCATCGTCCTGTTTCACATTTGAGCTAGTGTAAACTTGTCATCAATTGGGTTATGAACATCTTTGCCTTACATTTGATTACCCTCTCTACGTGAGCTTTCTGATGGTCTTCTTTAGTGGGGTTCAATTCCCTTAGCCAGTGTTACATTTTCCTTCCGAGATCATTTGTTTAACCTGAATTTTTCTCTCACATTACTTGTTTAGTGATTGGGCATTTATAATTCGCTTATTTAACTTGAATTTTTCTCTCACATTACTTGTTCAGTGTTTTGGCATTCATGCAGTCTAATATCCCACTTATTCATCATTCATTTTATCTTTATGGTTTTGTTTTATTATACATGTCAATCTTTGCACCCTCAGAGGTCACTGAAAGAAAATGCCCAGACATCATCATAGAAATACTAATACCTAACATACTATAATAATGTCAGATGTATACACATATGTACGTATCTATGCATGTAGAATTTGGTTTAGTTGGGTCATGTTTTGAAGACAATAGAGGATGAGTTTCAAGGTGAGAAAAAATCAAACATGGGGACAATTCTACCGAAGAAATCTCCTGAATATATTTGTGGGGTTGTGATGTTGATCATCACACCTAAGAATTAGGAATTCGTTGTTGTTAAGCTGTTTTTAATATGAAAATGCAAATTTTCCTCTTAAGAATCTTAAATTGGGTTTTTTTCTTGGTTGCTTTGGGGCAGATAAGGATTGGTGATGGCTTGTGATGCACTTCATTCATGGACCATTTCATTGCTGATAGCTGTATTTTTCAAATTGGTTCTGGCCTTTATTTTGCTTTGGGTGGCTTCAGTTACATTCTTTATAGCTAAGTTCCTGAGCTTCTTCGGTCTACGTTTACCTTGCTCCTGCAATGATTACATCCAGGCCCAGAACTCTGTGGACGGTAATGTGTGTGTGCAAAGAGCTTTCATTGAATGGCCTTCGAGAATTATTGCCTCCACAACGTGTTATATTCTCAGTGAGTTTCCCTTTAAGTGGAATTGCACCATTGAAAACAGTTGTTCATCCTCCAATAGGAATGCAAGTTTAGTAGATGCACAATCTGTGGGTGGGTCATGTGATCCATTACTACCTGCTCCACAGATGCTAAAAGGTGGTCTTTCCCACTGCAATTCACTTGGTCCACGAGAATCCCAAGTGATGGATTGGAAAGCTCCTTCGGAGATTCAAGATATGCAAACTGAAATCTCTGCAACCAACAGTGGTTTTGGTATTTATACAGTTGGAGAAAGAGAGGTACGTTGTCAGTAAGGGAGATGCTTTCTGCATTGATTTTGTAATTCACTGAATAACAATAGCAACTGTGCTACTTAGTCTTCCTGTTATGTACCTATACCCATGATATTATGATGTATATTAGGGACATGCATGCCAGAAACAAAAAGTTGACCAGGGGCCATCCCTGGACACCAAAGCCACTCCATCAGGATTACATGAAAATGAAGAATGTAATAGCAGATTGTTAGCTACATCAATTGGATATAATCCGTTGGACATCAATCTTCCAGGTTAGTAATTGTCTCAAGGAGCCTTGCTGCCTTTACAAGTATGTAGGGCATAGACAAGACTCGATCATTAAACTAAATATCATAGAAATGTTAGAAACATGCTGAGGAGTTTACGGCACTTTAATAAGCTAAATTTTGAGGATTCCCAAAGTGAACTCGTGTTAATATGTAGATATTGAGCCAAATTTTGAGTGCTGGATACATGCTCACAAAGAAGATTTCCTTAATATTAATCAAATAACAAATAATAACCCTGAAGTATTTGTGTTCCAGATGCATCTGATTTATGTGCAAAAGACACTTTTGACAAGGTTTCACCATCAGATAATTTCTATCAACTAGAAAGGACCTCATCCCTGCCTGAGTTGGATGGACTCTGCACAATCAATGATTTGATAATAAAACTCAGAGAAGAGAGAGAAACTCGAAAGGCTCTGTCTCTGGAACTCGATGAAGAGCGAAGTGCTGCTCAAACTGCTGCTGAGGAAGCTTTGGCCATGATAACGCGTATTCAAAGTGAGAAGGCATCTACTGAGATGGAAGCACGACAATTCAAGAGAATAGTTGAAGAGAAATCAGTCTATGATGAAGAAGCAATTGAAATTTTCAAGGAGATTGTAGTCAGACTAGAAAGAGAAAGGTTAGATCTAAAGGATGAAGTTGAAATGCATCGGCGAAGCTTGGTTAGAGATAGAAGTGACAAGTGGGAGAGAGGATCATTTGCTGAGTCAAATGAAGACAATTGGAGTATTCATGATGTTCATGTTGTCCAGACACCCACAAAGAGAGATCCTGAGAAAAACATGGTGCCCTATCCACCATTAACTCCGGACAGACATAATAGGTCAGACCTACTACAAGGGATTGCTGAGAATGCTCTGGAAAATGATATAATGAGGGAAGCCAACAGTGCTGGAATTTCATCAGGTTATGAATATGCGAACCCGGAATCCAGTGAGCAAAAGACAAGCAGTACTGGTTCGTATTTAAACTCGAGAGCTATGCATCATAATGGATTGGAAGGGATGCCGTCTTATGATTTTCGTACAAAGCCCATGATTCTCAGGGACAATGCAAGGATGAAGGCTGAAGATGAAATAGAACATCTTTCAGAGCGGCTCCTAGCTCTGTTGGCAAGCAGGGAGAGTGCCATTTCTTCTGTGGAACGTATGAACAAGGAAAAATTCCAGACAAATATTTTAGAGGGCATAGCGCAGAGTCTTAGGAATATACACCGGTCAAAGGAAGGACAGGAGCATGTACTGCAAGAGTCTCATCCTTCTGAATCTCACAAGGTACCTGGTTGTATCTAAAGTTTTATTCTGCATGTATTTTATTACTCATTAGAGCAAAGTCACTGCAATAAATCTCTCCATTGAATTTCTGTATAACAGAATTACAATTAAGAGACATTTTCTATGCGGTCGTATTTCCCTCATTAGCATCCAGGAAAAATGAATATACATTCAGTGTGTATCAATAAAAAATTGTTATTGCAAAGCATAATCAACTTGGGGGATAATTTACACATCGGAGCTAGCGTCAACATGTTGATCAGGATCAGACATTACAAGACTCCATCCCTAAACACAGTTCTTGGCAATGGCGTCTATAACAGTTTTCTCCTTTATTCCATCAGCAGTTATGTCCACCATACCATACATTTTATCATTCCATTTTCTGTTGTTCTCAAGGCGAACTCATCATCAGCTTGCATCATCCTTCTTGCCATGCTTCACGGGCTCTGCACTATGAGACTGCATACATGTCTCTGAGGAATTGAACTGTCATGTAAATCTTATAATTGATATTGCTGTCGATAAAGCTATGTATGTAATCTTCATAGTTTCTTCAATCTTGTTCTTTATTTTGGCTTTCATGTGTTGCATCCTCTGTCAAGGATATGGTAGCACACTGCCTCCTGCTTGACTTTGGCCTACATGCAATTTCTCATCCATAATACAAATATTACCAGAAATACTAATATAACATTATGTGCAGACATGTGGTTACAATTTTCTGGAACCAAACTGTAATATAAATCTTGCAACTGATATGGCTGTCTATAAAGTAATGTATGTAAACAGTAAACCATCTTCCTTATTCAATTTTTTATGTCCTTTTGAATTTCATCTGTTGCATCCTTTGTCAACGATTCAGTAGTGCACATCGTCCTGCATGACTTCAGCCTCTATGCAACTTCTCAACCATTATACAAATATTATCAGAAATAGTCATGTGACAATATGTGCATACACGGGGTTATGTTTTTTCGGAACCAAGCTGTCATTTAAATCTTCTAATTAACATGGCTGTCTAGAAAGCTATATATCTAAACATCATACCTTCTTCCTTCTTCAGTCATTTCTGTTCTTTTGTATTTCATCCATTGCATCCTCTTTCAAGGATCCAGTTCTGTGCAGCCTCCTGCTTGACCATGGCCTATACGCAACTTCTTTGCCATTAGACATATATTATCTGAAATTCTAATGTAACATTATGTACATCTTATTGTAAGGATTACAACATTTAAAGACTGGAAAACCAAGTTAGAAGATTTATTGCATGGGCTCTATGTACTCATTTATTGCAGTCACTGCAAGGATTAAAGAAGATAGACCCATAGCAGAAATATCCCTGCAAGCAGTTATTCCAGATGACATCCAAGAAGACATTTAGGAGTATTAGAAATGCATATCTTTATTTCAATCTAATATTTATACTTTATCTAATCCTTAACAACTACTTGAGTTTTTTTTGCAGAAGTCCTTTTTGGCAATCTACTCAACATTCTAGTTTGAGGCACAAGACAATGGGAAGAAGACATCGCTTCCATCCGCATGACTTCTTAAATTTTCTTCTAGAGAGTGTATATTGTTGGTGTAAAATATTCTTGAGAGGCAAACACAACTTGTAGTGTCTCCAAATGAGACCAGAGTTTTGGGTGATGGGTAATGTTGGGAATTCATGAAGGGATTTTAGTCATTTGAGATTTTGAGGTTCATCTTGTAGAATTCATCATTGTGATTCGTAGTAAATTTTTTTTTATCTCAACACATATGTCATCATAATGCCTTATGGTTAGATATACAAGATAATTACCGAGTCAAGCTATGTGGGCTTATGACTGCATCGGTGTCTGTATTTAAAGTCTTTTATCAGATTTGTGAAGCAGGTTGGAGCCAGCTGTAATATATACATATGTACACTTATTTCATAATATAATATGCACTTACATGTATTTTACTCCAAATGTTTCGATTATTATTCATTCTGGTATATATGATGAGCATATACATTTCTTTTCATGCAAAGTACATTCAATTCATAACATAATATACTCTCATGTATTTGCCTTTAGAGTCCAGATGTATCTCGTGTATTCAGGTTGACATGTATGATGATGATGTGTGTATGTCTATTCATGTGATGTTATTTCAGTGAAACATTAAGCGTTAAGGAGAAGGAATTTTCCTCAGCAGTTTGGATAGGTTGTGTCTGTGGGCTTTATGCCGTGATCAGACTTTACATGCATCTTGGTTATCGATGGCTAGTGTTTAGAAATCCTACTGTCCAAAATAAAGTGTACAGCGTTAAAAACCTTATTAAACCTATATATTGCATAGAATTTTACAACAATAGAAGAACCTTATTCCAGGATTAACTATCGCACTTCTATTAGTTTTAACTACTTCCTGGTATTCTTAAGCGGTTTTTGGTTTGTATACATGAAGCATACAATATTCTAAGGAGTTTCAGAAGAAAGTTTTTGACAACAGGTCTGATGAGCAGCTGCAGGACAAGAGCCTTAACGTTGTAGTCACCTCTCTGCTTCCATTTAACTAAGTCATCCTAGAGATAATAATTGAGGATGTACCAGAGGAAATGCCTAGGTTTGGATGTTGCTTAACCTATCCCACTAGGGATCTGTCGGATTTTCAGTTTGTAGATATAGTATCATTACCAATCTATCCTATCCCTCAATAATTTTGCATCTGGTTTTAGCAGTGTGCAATGCAAGGCATGTTCAACCTTAGTCTCTATAAAAAAAAATTGCTCTAAATCTTCTCTACCCCACCATCCAACATCGTTTCATGAATGGGAAATTAAGATTTTTTTTTTTTCCTCCATAGAATTTCATTCTCTAGTAGGTAATACTTCACATTTTTCTTTGCACTTTCGATTCACATTCTTGATATTTTTTGCTCTTTACAGGGTTCTGAAATGCAACTGAGAATTTAATAGGAAATGGAAAGACGGTAAACTTAAATAAAGACATTCAACATATGGATATTATTTACACTTGGGCCAACATATGACTGTGCCAAACTCTAATGGACCCAACTACTTCCAGGCTCTATAGTTCATTTCCAACTAAACCAATTTACTCAAGACCCTATTTGCCTTTTGAACCGAGCTAATCTGGGACCATGCTGATGCTTTTCATTTAATTAAATTTGAGGGTTTTAATAAATGAACGAATGTAGGGGTTCACTGTTCTCCAATCAAATGAACCTCTCGAGAACTTTACAAGTCTTATCTTGAGAAAATGAATCTAGGACGTTAATGGGTTTCTGAAATCTCTCTTACAGCCAATTTCTCCTTGATGGATTCACCATGCTCCAATTAATGAATCTATAACGAACTTTGCAAGCCTACTTTTTTGAAAACAAATGTAGGACTAAAAAACTTCTTAACGGTCTCTTCTAGTCATTTTCTTCTAGATGGATTTAACATTCTCCAATCAAATGAACCTGTCAAGAACTTTGCAAGTCTCCTCTTGAGACAACAAATCTAGGACTCTTAACGGACATATGAAGTTGTTTATAGTCAATTACTTCTTGAGGGATTAATTGTTCTCCAATCAAATGAACCCATCTAAAACTTTGCAAGTCTCTTCTTGAGTAAACAAATCTAGGAATCCAATGGGCTTGTGAACAGTCTCTTATTATGTTGGTGGGTGTTCTACAATGGCAGCAAGGGGTGGGATATAATTACTCTGATAGGCAATCTACAATTGCAGCAAGGGGTGGGATGTAATGGCATGTGTTCACAATTACGTTCAACCTTAAATTTGATGCCCATTTGACTATCACATAAAAGTTTTTTCTTTTTGTTTAGGGAAGTCAATCGAAAAATCATAATATCTTGGCCATACGGTGGAGTTTGGAGCCCTTTTTTTTTCCCAAAAAGATTTTTTCGAGCTTGACCCAGTGGTGTAGCTAGATTGATGTCATTTGTCACTAGTTAGTGGGAAATTGGTGGAGAAGGTAATGGAATTATTAATCAATGTGGTATATGAAACGTCCAAGATAAGAACCTTGAGAATGATATCTCTCAGCGTATTTCAGATAGATGTGTTTAAGATATCTGTACTAGTAGTTGATTTCCTCTCGGACACATTTTACCACATTCACGATGAAAGCGAAGCCAATTGGCTTTAGATGAATGATCGATTTATTTCAAGGTTGAAATGGAAGTTCAATTGAGGCTCTTTATATTTTCTAGTAGTGCCTTTTTAGAGTTGAAAGGCTCCTTTTGAGAAGGATATTCATGTGTCAGATACAAATAAATCTTGCTAGAGAAAATTGAAAGATCAGAGTTCTAATTAAGCACTATTTATGTTAAGTAAAACACTATTTACATGGGTTGGGTAATAGTATCAGTCGCTTGGTGGTGGAAAGATCATGTACATAAACTAAGAGTATGTAATGTTAGCCTTCTTTCTCAGGGGTTCCAAATATGGTGAGCTTAAAGAGTCCTAGAGAGGTTCACAAAAACCATTTTTCATCCGGGCAATCCTTGGATTAGCCTTCATGAAAGGACACAATGGGGTCAGCAGTATGTATGACGCATATGATTATGTTACCACATACATCTTTACTTGAAATATAGTTTGTGAAAGTCAACTCCTGCAATTTGCCCCACCACTAAACAGATGAAAAGAAACACTATAGGTTACTGATGTTCGGTCAAAATAGTTGATGCATTAGAAACTCTAGGTTACTGATGTTCGGTCAAAATAGTTGATGCATTAGAATTTGAGATACTAATAATGAGTTCATTTTGAAAGTATTCTACATGCAATTAAACTAATTATTGGAATTTACAAACCCTAATTCAATTATTGAAGACATCATTGCTTCCTTCAATCCATTAAATATTTTTACGTCAGCAAACGCTTCCTCCTTCAACAATTTTCTTTGATAGAAAACCCGCGACAGTAGGCAGGGGCTGAATGGCTACGACTTCACTATTAATCAATCATTCTTTTTACAAACACTTGTTTGAATTTCTGATTCTCAGGATCCTTCGAAAAGGGCAAGAGAAGAGCATACTCTTTAAACAATGCTACTAGACTTCTAAGAAAGCTTAGAATTTTTTTGATGACCATTCCATTGTAGGGAGGCTTATTTATAGTATATTGGGAGGTTCTGCTTGGAATCTATGCCAAGGCGGTGTCATGTCCCATCATACTTTACAACGTAAAAGTTAATCTACAGGGAGATGTTGTTGGACGCGCTAGATGAGGACGTCTGGCTTGGTGGGTCCAACATTGCTTCCACTTCAGTCAACAAGTTATCTTCACTTATCGGCTGGAAAAAACCCCTGAGCTGAAATGTATTGGAAAGATGCCAGTGCTGGGGTCCAGCGTCGCATGCATAATAGTGAGGAGTGATGTAGAAGTAAGATTCTCATTCAAGCTGTCTTCTGATGATAGTATGTATGACTATGTCTTGTTCATGGTCTTCCTCTTCATGGATACGGTGAGGACCGTTTCTTTCCACCCATCTGTATAGATGTTTGTTGTGTGGAGACCTGATTTTTATCAGCCATGTCCATAGAAGACGCTTTAAAAGTTCTGTGAACTGGTGGAAGAGAAATTCACTATTTAATAATTCAATTATCATCACACCAGTGCTTTGATGACAGTTTGCTTGTATTGTTGCTGCTGAAGACATTTGTAGATCTTGCCCATAAGCATAAGAAATCCTAGTGTATCTTGGATGCAACCCTTCTCGGAGAATTTGTTCTTGAACAAGAATATTCAAAGAAGCAAATCCTTGGTTATAGATTCTGGTTAGGTTAAAACCAGGATTGGGTTGATGCATGAGAGTAGTAGGTGGATTTCTACTAAGCCAATCCGTTGTAGTGTTATCAGTACTTTTGATGTGTTTTATAGAGAAGTTAAACTGATTAAAAAAGATTTGCCACCTGACATATTTACCGTGACCATCTTTCCGACCATGATCATTTTCTCTAAATGTTAGAAATCTAGTACAATCAGTTTTTACAATAAAATGTGGCAAATATAGAAGTTTCAACATAAACTTCTCTAAACACTTTTTTACAGCGTAAATCTCTTTATCAGAAGAGATCCACTTAAGAACATCAATACTGAATATCCCACTGGAGAATTCATAGACGAATTCTTTATTACTATGTACACAAACAAGTACTCCTCCCCAAGCAGTATCAGAGGCATTAGTATAAACTATCATCTGGTCAGATTTTGGGATATACAAATCAGAAAGTAAGATGAATTTGGATTTGATCTTTCAGATAGCAGTTATATGTTCTTCCTTCCATTTGTAAGCTTTCTTTTTCTAAAGAAGTTCTTGAAGTAGAAAGATATCTTCACCAGAGTTAGGATAAAAGTTATTTAAATAATTCAATAATCCCAAAAAGGCTTGGAGCTTGGGTTTATCCAGAATGTCTGGAAAACTGATGACTTTATCTTTGATATGTCGCTGAACTTGCAGTTTTGAATCTTGGATCCCCATTCCAAAGAAGTTGCATTCAATTTTGCATAACTGAATTTTTGTTTCTGATAAGACTATTCCTACATTTTGTGCCAATTCAAAGAATCTGGAGAGATGAGTAAAATGGTCAGTAAGAGAATTACTGAATATTAGTATGTCATCTATATACACACACATAAAGTCAGAGGTGCTTTGAAATATCTTGTCCATGTGGCCTTGGTAGAATGCAGGGGCATTCATCAAACCGAAAGGCATGATTGTCCACTAGAAATGGCCGAACAGACAACTGAATGCTATCTTTTTTCTATCAGCTTCTTTGACTCTTATTTGATAAAACCTTGATTTACAATCAAACTGAGAGTTTACATGTTGCTACCTTCTCCAACAGATAGCTCTTATCTGGAATCGGATATGAGAACGGTTGAGTAATAACATTTAATGGCCTGTAATTAATGACCATTATTTTCTTCCCTCTCTTCTGCTCAGAATGTTTGTTTACCATGAATGCATCGCAACAATATGGAAAAGTTGATTTTTCAATAAAACCATTACTTTTCAATTCTTTGATCTAGAGTTCCATATCGTTATAATCATGTGCTGGTATTGGGATTCGTTTCCCAAATATGTTTGCCTTCAATGATTTTGATATCCATCTCAGGCATAGATTTTAATGAAAACTTCTGAGGGTTATCAGAATAGATAATGGTTTTAATCTTTTCACTTATAGCTTGTATCTTAGCAGGGATTATTATTTAAGGGATTTGAGTCATGGAGCTAAGAAATTGCTCAGTGGCATAAATGAGGCGAGGAATTCTAAGCCTTTCATTTTCTATAATAAATATGATACTCTTTGTGGTAAAACCATAAGGTATCTGTTTATAAAAGCATCACCTAGTAAGATATCTATAGGGATTATATCTAGGGCAAATAAATCAACATGAAAGATTTTATCTTGTATCATAAGGGTTTGTTGATGTTTATATTTATTATAGATGAAACTGTTCCTTTGGACATCTAGGCTCTTGTAAGTCATAGTGTCATCCAATGTCTTCCACTCATGGATGAGTTGTGATTTAGTAAAGGAGAGAGAAGCGCATGTATCAATTTGGGCATCTACTAGTCTGTCATTGATTTTTAGAGTAATAAACTAAGCAAACTTTTCATTAATTCACTATGTTAGATAAGTTGGTTGTGAAATTTCTAAGGGAGAAATGTTCGTACATACCATTTTTTGTCTCCCTAGGTCTTGAACAAGAGTTTGTTCAAGGTAGATGTCTTCTGCTTCTTATTAGAGATTACTGCATTCACCAAGGTAGCAATCTTGGTCTAAGTAAAATAAACTTTCTACTTCTTCATCATCTTCTTCTTTTTCTGCGGGTATCAATATATCCCGTTATGGCTCTATCTTTGGTGTTGAGATTTCTCTTGAAAAATCTACGCTGGTGAACTTGTTCTTGATCCAAGAGGCACTGGGCTTGAAAGAGCTCTGAAATTGCAAAGGAGGATGCTGAGGTCTTTGCAATGTTGGAGGTATATGCGGCATAAAGGGTTGTCTCCCTCTAGTTGGTCCTTCTCCTCTGGAATATCCTCTGGTCTGTGGTCGTGTGTCTCGTTCTGATACCTTATGATGATGGCGAGACCAAGTACCATATGCTTCATATAGTAGCTGTGAATTATCATGGTGCTGAGGTCGGTACCAAGGTCGTTGCATGTTGGTGAGCGGTTGTTCCAAGTCATCGGCTAATGACTCGAGAGCATCTGCATTGTCGTTGTCTTCTGAATTGTCTTTGAGAAGATCATCTAGAATTGGTTTGTAGATGTCATCCTGTAGGTAGAGATCATCAGAATCAATTATATCCCACCATGTTGCTGCGTTGGAAGTGAAAATAGATTTGACGATAGGATTTGTGCAATGGCACTAAGGAGCAATATGGCCAGGCTTGCAACAAATGTAGCAAATAGATTGTTTAGATGGAGGACGGGCAGTGTGACGTATCTTGAGAAAATGATATGGAGGAGCATAAGAGTGTTTGCGAGGAAAAGTGCGATGTCAGAAATAAAGGTGCTTGCGACGTTGTTTTTGGTGCTTTTGACGCTGAACAAATGGCCGACAGCTGTAAGGGGCTATTTCTGGGAATGTAGGAGCTATTTGGGAGGCTTGATATTTGGTGAACTTTTGAATGGATTTAATCTCAGAGACTAAACACATACCCTATTGCTTGGCAAAATCAATTACATCAGAGAGTGAGAGATCTTCAATGGTTAGTCCTTTAAGATCAATATAAGCAATGACTCTATCAATAAGATTATATGGTAAAACATGCAAACATTTGATCTTGATCTCTATGGAGGAAAAGCTCTTACTTTCATATGTCAATTTCCTGAACTGTTTGAGAAAAGCATCAAATTATTTGAGATCACAAAGCTCCATTTTTAAAAGCCATTTCTTAGATTCCAGTTCACGATTTACGACTGAAAGAGCAAACTCATTAATTAACAAATGAAATAAAGTAGCTAGAGGATCAGGCTAATTCCGAACCTTTTCAAATTGTTTAGTTTCAGTCATAGAGTCCCACCATTGATTTACAATTCCCCAAAAGAATTTAGAAGCAAAATTGAAAGTACTTGCTGGATCTAAATGAGCATTTATGGTGATAACTCTCATGGAGTTCCACCATGTTGAAATCTCATTTAATGGATTTAACAGATCATCAATATTGAGGTACCAAGGCTGCAATTGAACATGGGTCCTTTGCATAAGTGTAGTATTGGGGTATTTTTTGTGAGGTTTAAAATTGGGACCTAGATCAGTTCTATAGGTTAATATTTTGACAAAATTTTTTGCCTATTGACCTTGTTTTGCAAACCAGTCAAGGCTTTCATCTAAAGCTACTAATTTGGAATCAATGGAAGACAATTGACTTTGCAAATTTGTACAGAGAGCATTAGTATTGTCTTCAAGAATGGTTAGTCTGTCTAGACTATTCCGGATGTATAAAACATCTCTGCAGAGATCATCAAAGTTCTCTGACAGATGAAAATTGAACTTGGACATATAATTTCTATGTTTAAATTCATTAGAAGGCTCAATATCTCCTTGATAAGCAACAAAAAAATATTGGACTGTACTTGCGGGCTGCTTATGTATTCCTTTGTGTGGTGGCCATATTTCACCTTTATATAGATTAACTTTGTTTTCTGTATAAAATTCTAAGCTATCTTCTCTCAGAAGATTCATCATTGTACAAGGCAATTGATCTTTAAGATCAAGTCCTTGATTGATTTCTTCATTTTCAATAAGAATATGTCATGTTTTTACAGTTCTTCGAGAGGATGAGGTTGATGGCCTGGAAGGGGAGAGAATGGAAGAATTATTTACAGATAGAGATCTAGGAAGAATATTAACTATTCTTCCATCACTTTTATGTACTGAGGCTTGACCTTTCATTTTAGGGAAAACATTTTTCAACCAATCAAGCTTCTAGTCAGAAGGTATCTCGACAGACTCTATATGACATTTCTAGAGTTGGACAGTACCACTCAATCTTCTAGCATATACTACAGAGATATTAATGGAGGCATATTTAAATTCACCAAACGTATCTAAACTAAAAAGGGAGGTGAATAATCTCCAACAATCCAAAGAACCAAACTTTACTTCTTTACATCTTTTGTCACAGACTGCAACAAAGAGGTTAGGACAAAATTCAAAACAAATGACTTAATCATTTAAACGACCAAGGCTTGATATTTGACAGGCATGTTTAAAGCTTACTTGGTGTCTATCACACAAAGCTAAATACATAATAGGTTTAATGTTACCGAAAATCAATAGAGTTATGTGGACTCTTATAAGGCCAAAATGTATAAATTTTACATCTTCATGTGACTTGATATAATTGATTTCATGTTCAGAGAATAAAGATAATAAATTTGTTTGGAAATTACGTTTGGACTTATAACTGAGAGTCAATTCGACAGATTTGATTCTAGGCTTTACAAAAGATAGATAAGTAGATTTATACACAAACTTAGATTTTAAAAGTTTAGACTTCTTATAAACTTGTGAAGCTTTTATAGCCAGCGGTTTAAAAAGGCTATTTTCCTTTTCAAGTTTTCTTCTGTAATTTCAATATTTGGACAATTAGATAATTGTTTTCGAACAAAAGGAGGGAGTTCATACAGTCCTTCTAGATCGGATTCATTCATGATTTCTAATGTGGAAGACGTCTAGGATTTACCAAATTCCATTATTAAGAGATTGGGTTTTGGTAAGCGAGAAAATTTTGGGAAGAGAAACAAAGATGCATAGTAAAAAGGGCTTATGACAATTTAATAACGGCCAGGGACTCGATGCAATTACTTTCTCAAAAAATTTTTACAAAGCAAAGAAACCCAAAAGTCGTGACTAGAAATTCTTATAGACATTTCAGTAGTAGTTGAGTGGCTCTGATACCAATATTTTTACGTCAGCAGACGCTTCCTCTTTCAACAATTTTTTTTGATAGAAAACTCGCAACAGTAGGCAGGGGTCGAATGGCTACGGCTTCACTATTAATCAATCACTTTTTTTACAAACACTTGTTTGAATTTTTGATTCTCAGGATCCTTCGAAAAGGGCAAGAGAAGAGCATACTATTTAAACAAGGCTACTAGACTTTTAATAAAGCTGAGAAATTTTTTGATGATCATTCCATTGTAGGGAGGCTTATTTATAGTATATTGGGAGGTCCTACCTAGAATCTATGCCAAGGCAGTGTCATGTCCCATCATAATTTACAGCGTAAAAGTTAATCTATAGGGAGATGTTGGACGCGCTAGATAAAGACGTTTGGCTTGGTGGATCCAACATTACTTCCACTTCAGTCAACAAGTCATATTCACTTATCGACTGGAAAAGACACCTGAGCTGAAATGTACTGAAAAGATGCCAGTTCTGGGGTCTAGTGTCGCATGCATGACAACGAGAAGTGATGTAGAAATAAGATTTCCATTCAAGCTGTCGTCTAATGATAGTATGTATGATTGTGTCTTGTTCATGGTCTTCCTCTTCATAGATACAGTGAGGACCGTATCTTTCCACCCATCTGTATAGATGTTCATTGTGTGGAGACTTGATTTTTATCAGCGATGCCCATAGAGGACGCTTTAAAAGTTTTGTGAACAGGTGGAAGAGAAATTCACTATTTAATCTTTCGATTATTATCACACCAGTGTTTTGATGACGGTTTGCTTGTATTGTTATTGCTGAAGACATTTGTAGATTTTGCCTAGAAGCATAAGAAATCCTAGTGTATCTTAGATGCAACCTTTCTCGAAGAATTTGTTCTTAAACAAGAATATTCAAAGAAGCAAATCCTTGGTTATAGATTTTGGTTAGGTTAAAACTAGGATTGGGTTGATGCATGAGAGTAGTAGGTGGATTTCTACTGAGCCAATTAGTTGTAGTGTTATCAATACCTGTGATGTGTTTTATAGAGAAGTTAAACTAATTAAAAAAGGCTTGCCACCTGACATATTTATCGTGACCATCTTTTTGACCATGATCCTTTTCTCTAAAGGTTAGAAATCTAATACAATCAATTTTTACAACAAAATGTGGCAAATGTAGAAGTTTCAACATAAACTTCGCTAAACACTTTTTTATAGCGTAAATCTCTTTATTAGAAGAGATCCACTTAAGAACATCGGTATTGAATATCCCACTAGAGAATTCACAGACGAATTCTTTATTACTATGTACACAAACAAGTACTCCTCCCCAAGCAGTATCAGAGGCATCAATATAAACTATCATCTGGTCAAATTTTGGGATATACAAATCAGGAAGTAAGATGACTTTGGATTTGATCTTTCGGAGATCAACTCTATGTTCTTCCTTCCATTTGTAAGCTTTCTTTTTCTGGAGAAGTTCTTGAAGTAGAAACCTGTCTTCTCTAGAGTTAGGATAAAAGCTATTTAAATAGTTCAATAATCCCAAAAAGGCTTGGAGCTTGGATTTATCTAGAATGTCTGAAAAAATGATGACTTTATCTTTGATATGTGGCTGAACTTGCAGTTTTGAATCTTGGACCACCATTCCAAGGAAGTTGCATTCAGTTTTGCATAACTGAATTTTTGTTTCTAATAAAACTATTCCTGCATTTTGTGTCAATTCAAAGAATCTGGAGAGATGAGTAAAATGGTCAGTAAAGGAATTACGGAATATTAGTATGCCATCTATATACACACACAAAAATTCATAGGCGTTTTGAAATATGTTGTCCATGTGGGTTTGGTAGAATGCAGGGGCATTCATCAAATCGAAAGACATGATTGTCCACTAGAAATGGCCGAACAGACAACTGAATGTTGTCTTTTCTCTATCAATTTCTGACTCTTATTTGATAAAACCTTGATTTACAATCAAATTGGGAGAAGTATTTACATGTTGCTACCTTCTCCAACAGATAGCTCTTATCTGGAATCGGATATGAGAATGGTTGAGTAATGGCATTTAATGGCCTGTAATTAATGACCATTATTTTTTTCCCTCTCTTCTGCTCAGAATGTTTGTTTACCATGAATGCATAGCAATAGTATGGAGAAGTTGATTTTTCAATAAAACTATTACTTTCTAGTTCTTTGATCTGGAGTTCCATATCGTTATAATCCTATGCTGGTATTGAGATTTGTTTTCCAATTTTTATATGTTTGCCTTCAATAATTTTGATATCCATCTCAGGCATAGATTTTAACTAAAACTTTTGAGGGTTATCAGAATAGATAGTGGTTTTAATCTTTTCACCTATAGCTTGTATCTCAACAGGGATTATTATTTCAGGTATTTGAGTCATGGAGCTAGGAAATTGCTTAGTGGCATAAATGAGGTGAGGAATTATAAGCCTTTCATTTTTTATAGTAAACATGATACTCTTTGTGGTAAAACCATAGAGTGAGTATCTGTCTATAAAAACACCACCTAGTAAGATATCTACAGACATCTTATCTAGGGCAAATAAATCGGCATGAAAGATTTTATCTTATATCCTAAGGGTTTAATGATGTTTATATTTATTACAGATGACACTGTTCCCTTGGACATCTAGGCTCTTGTAAACCATAGTGTCATCCAATGTCTTCCAGTCATGGATGAGCTGTGATTTAGCAAAGGAGATAGAAGCTCCTGTATCAATCTAGACATCTACTAGTCTGCTATTGATTTTTAGAGTAATAAATTGGGAAAACTTTCCATTAATTAGCTGTGTTAGATAAGCTGGTTGTAGAATTTCTAAGGGAGGAATGTTCGTACATACGAGTTTTTGTCTCCCTGGGTCTTGAACAAGAGTTTGTTCAAGGTAGATGTCTTCTGCTTATTACTCTGCTTCTTCTTGGAGATTACTGCATTCATCGGGGCGGTAATCTTGGTCTGAGTAAAATAAACTTTCTACTTCTTCATCCTCTTCTTTTTCTGCGGGTATCAATATATCCCACTGTGGCTCTATCTTTGGTGCTGGGATTTCTCTTGAAGAATATGTGCTGGTGAACTTGTTCTTGATCCAAGAGGCATTGGGCTTGAAAGAGCTCTGAAATTACAAAGAAGGATGCTGAGGTCTTTACAATGTTGGAGGTATACGCATCATAGAGGGTTGTCTCCCTCTGGTTGGTCCTTCTCTTCTGGAATATCTTTTGGTCCGTGGTCTTGTGTCTCGTTCTGGTACCTCATGATGATGGCGAGACCAATTACCATGTGCTTCATATGGTAGCTGTGAATTATCATGGTGCTGAGGTCGGTACCAAGGTCGTTGCATGTTGGTGAGCAGTTGTTCCAAGTCATCGGCTAATGACTCGAGAACATCTGCATTGTCATTGTCTTTTGAATTGTCTTTGGGGAGATCATCTAGAATTGGTTCGTAGATGTCATCATGTAAGTAGAGATCTTCATCAAAATCAACTATATCCTACCACCCTGCTGCGTTGAAAGTGAAAACAACTTTGACGACATGATTTATGCAATGGCAATGAGGAATAATATGGCCAGGCTTGCGACAGATGTAGCAAATAGGCTATTTGGATGGAGGACGGGCAATGTGACATTTTTTGAGGAAATGATGAGGAGGAGCATAGGAGTGTTTGCGAGGAAAAGTGCGATGCTGAAAAGAAAGGTGATGACGACATTGTTTTTGGTGCTTTCGGGGCTAAACAAATGGCCGACAGCCATAAGGGGCTATTTTTGGGAATGCAGGAGCTATTTGCGAGGCTTGATGCTTGGTGAGCTTTTGAATGGATTTAGTCTCAGAGACTAAACACATAGCCTGTTGCTTGGCAAAATCAATTACATCAGAGAGCGAGAGATCTTCAATGGTTAGTCCTTTAAGATCAATATAAGCAATGACTCTATCGATAAGATTATATGGAAAAATATGCAAAAATTTGATCTTGATCTTTGTGGAGGAAAAGCTCTTACTTTCATATGCCAATTCCTTGAATTGTTTGGCAAAAGCATCAAATTGTTTTAGATCACAAAGATCCATTTTTAAAAGCCATTTCTTAGATTCCAGTTCACGATTTGCAACTGGAGGAGCAAACTCATTAATTAGCAAATGGAATAAAGTAGCTAGAGGATCAAGTTGATTGTGAACTTTTTCAAATTGTTCAGTTTCAGTCATAGAGTCCCACCATTGATTTACAATTCCCCAAAATAATTTAGAAGCAAAATTGGAAGTACATGTTGGATCTAAATGAACATTTATGGTGATAACTCTCATGGAGTTGCACCATGCTGAAATCTCATTTAATGGATTTAACAAATTGTCAATATTGAGGTACCAAGACTGCGATTGAACATGGGTCCTTTACATAAGTGTAGTATTGGGGTATTAACATGGAGGAGGAGATGCACCATCTCGGCATGCAAAGGACCCAATACATTGCCAAATAAACTGTTTCAATAATGTATTCTTAATGGGGCCTAGTGTGATAATGTACCATGGTAACAATAAATTATAGATGCTGGTCATATTTTGCTTAAGATTATTTGATTACTATATTTTAAATATATAGCTATTATAAAAAATGTCTAGAGATATTAATTTCAAGATTTTATGTTGGATTTTTCATATTTATAATTTCATTATATTCTTCATAAGTTCCTTATTCATAATCTGGCTATACCAATGTGTCAAGGTAAAAATAATATTTTTGGTTAAAAAGGAGGCTCCAAACTTCACCGTATGGCTAATATATTACGATTTTTCGATTGATTTCTCTATGCATTTTTTTTTATTTTTAAAAGTGATGGTCAAATGGATGTCAAATTTAAAATTGGAATTAAAAGTGAACACACTCACTACATTTCAACACATGACCACCCCCTAGAAGCCACTGTAAAATGACTCTCAATGTGATGAGCCTAACAATTTTGCCTCTCTGCTGGGCTAATGTTGAAAATGGTAATTAAAATGTATTTATTTACACCTTTAGTTGAGCCTCCTCCATCCTTTTTTTTTTTTTAGGTTTTATATATAGGTTATCTCTCTTGGTGTTGACATGTTAGGAGATTATGTTCCCTTGTAAGTATATCTTTTTGTTAGTGAAGAAAAAAAAGGGTTATGTAGTCGCAACATCCAACCAATGTATGATTATGCCCATATGCGTAATCTACAATGGTAGCCAGTGGTCGTGGACTAAATGTCTTTGAGACGGTAATAATTAATAGATGACTTCAAATTTGACGTCCTTTTGACAAGCATAGGTCAATTTATATCTTAAAATTTGACGTTCATTTGATCATCATATGGAAGGTTTTTCTTCTTGCTTGAAGAAATCAAATCATGATATTTTGGGCATATAGAAAGATTTTTTCCAGCTGGAGTACAACGAAATTGAGGCCTACTACTTAGTCAGCTGAAAATTCATATAAAAGATAATAAAATCATTAATCAATGTAGTTTGTGACAAATACAAAATAGACACTTAAATGGAAGGTTTTTCTTCTTGCTTGGAGAAGTCAAATCATGATATTTTGAATATGTGGAAAGATTTTTTCAAGCTGGATTACAGCGATATTGAGACCCTGTGTCACTAATTAACTGAAAATTTACAGAAAACATAATAAAATCATTAATCAATATAGTTTGTGACAAATACAAAATAGGCACTTGGAAATTGACATCTCCAAGCTTTTTCCACATAAATGATGTATTTAAGATCTGTGTACTAGTTTATATTGGAGCTGCATCTGTCCACCACTCCAAAAGAGTTTTATTCTCAAAATTTAACGTATAACCAGAAATTATCAGATGGAACTATAGCCAAACCAAACGGCAAAGCAAACAATACATCTTAGCTACATTTAGCCCTCAACCAATATAATAGAAGGAATCAATCATCGTTCATAATCAGAAATTGATAGGGTGTGGGGAAACAATAAATAGCTGAAATACATTCTAGGGTGTTAAACACATTACCATGAATGATATTTTTTAAGGACCATATCAATATTTTATGGAGGATTAAGGAGCTGGTCTCTACGACACAGATTCCTCATTTCCTATTTGTTTTTAGTTTCTAAATTTTGGTCCAGGAATTGAAAACCAAAGTGATTGATATCTTAAGGAGGACCATCTCAATGGAAAGAACCAGCAATAACAACAAATAAGCTAGCAATAGTACGTCAAGGTGCCATATAAGGCCTACACTGATGATGATACAGTAAGATAATTATATAGAAAATAAGAGTATTGAAATGTTAGGTATAGAATGTTTGATTTGGTACAATATTATTGCATGAAATTGGTTGAGCATTGGTTGTGTGGCAGATTATTGCATCTACATTTACCCTGTTTATAATTCATGTGTCTTAATTGATACTATTAAAAAATTAAAAAATATGTTTATAAAAATTAGCAAATGTTATTTGGGATGATAAAACTTAAAAGATACACGCCAAATATATTGAAAACCATTAGAAATAGATGGGACAAATATCAAGTCTATCAAAATTAAAAAATATGTTTATAAAAATTAGCAAATGTTATTTGGGATGATAAAACTTAAAAGATACACGCCAAATATATTGAAAACCATTAGAAATAGATGGGACGAATATCAAGTCTATCTGTGATTTAGAGAAACAATTTTGATGTTATAATAGTTTGCATCAAATAATATAAATAAATGCATTCCAAGGTGCTTCCAAAAAATGGGGCCCCTAAATATGCATGCTTTCTATGTGATACAACTGTGCCAAAATGTGGGCACCTTCTATGTGACACAACCATAGTCACAAGTGTTCCATAAATTTATGATGTAGCACTATTGAAGTGTTGTATGTATGATTGTGCCACACTCAACATATACACATTGTGATGTGTATCATAACGTTGAGAGTAGTTAACATGGAGTACTTCTAATGAGAATAGCCAACACAACTACTTTGAATGTTACTATTTTTTTTAGGAAATAATGAAGATAAAAAGGGCTTATAATTAAGTTTGAGGGTGTAACTACAAAATAATCATTGATTCAAATAGTTTTGGATGGTTTTAAAATCTCACTAATCATCGAGGTAATAATTTAAGTTAGACATAGAGAACAAAAATAAAGAGAATTCAATGCTTTAAACTTTAGAGTTTGTAGATGATATTTTATAAATATATATTACCTCAGTCTTGTACATTTGGTAAACTCAGATTTTGAGTGTTCTTTTCAGTTTTGCACTTTTCTTATTTTTCGCATGTCTCACATTTGCTTTATCTTTGTGCTCTTTGGCCTATATCTCTTTGTCCGATCCATCTTATATTGATGACCCAGGTCTTCTATCATGCTCATAATGCTTAAAATGTGTTTATCTTCCATCTTTGCAAGTTCAGAACTGGTACCTACTTTCCTGCTCCTTAAACACTAACGTTTGAGACAGAGAATAATGTCAACATTACTGTCATGTTTTGATGCAAGTATTTAGTGTCATAAAGTCATCCAATTTATAAATGAAACATATCTTAATGATTAACTTAAATGTTTTAATGCGAGTTATTACTCCAAAGAGATTGATATAAATACAAGATCAAGCCTCATTCATTCTTAACCTAGCTACACCCAACAAAAAGATCAAAGAGCATTCAACTGAACAAATCTTCCATATTTATTTCTATTTCTATACCAGTCATAGGAACTACACATCTACAAGTCTAAAGTACTGAAGGAGTAATCCAAGAGCCCAATTTTTCAAGTTATAGGCTAGGTCATTATTGTACTTGATTTTCACATATTGTATGATTTACATGCATGTAGGGGAGAACTACATCAGTCTTAGGCCCTCTTCAAAGTATTGGCTATGTAGGCAGCACCCACTGATAGTTAGGTCTTTCAGGTAGTTCGAAACCATGTGCCCACTAACTTATTTTCCCCCAAGGTCACTATGAAGATGGGAAGTTAGGGTTTTGTGATTTCACAAGGAGCGACTGTCCATGACCTAGATTTGAATGCACTAGAGCAAAGGTGAAGCAGAATCCAAAAGCATCTAGGTGGTTGTATCTTGTTTTAATAGATATTTTTATAGAACATTAGCATAAAACTCAAATAGTTGCATTGATGCAACCATCCTTGGCTAACATTCATATCTAAAGAGCTAAAAGTATCAGAGTCAAAATCTAACAACTATTCTAAAATCTCCTTCCTACCTGTTTTCTACTTATTCCATATCTAGAACTGTATTAATATCAAAATAAGTTAATTAAACAATTTTTTTGTCATTTATATATCTAACATAGTTGTAATTTTCATATTTAGACTATCTCAGCATAATAAATTTAGTGTATGCTCATATCTAAGTTTAACATTTAATTGAGATACTATAAATCTGATTATCAGCCTTGTGCCATTTTATTTCTATACCCCTAAAATCTCTAGATAACTCTAATCAAGAATATTTTAAAGTTAAACATTTGGTGAACCTAACTCGTTTGATTGTAATTTTTTTTTAATCTAGGGCTTCCAAGTTTTCTAAGGTTTCATCTTGTTAAGATAGATTTTTAGATTTGAAGCTTTACCCTAGGGTTTTACCTCCTCTAGTCACAAGGGCTTCATGTGCATATGCTTTCAGGCAGATTATTCATTGGTTGGTACATTTCAGCCTCCAAACATGTTCATTTCCAAATTCCTTAAATATATTTTCTACTCATTGTTATATATAAAAACCTCTTTTTGTTCACGAAAATTCAGTGTGGATCTTTCAATTTTTGCAATTTAGTATTTTTAGTAAATATTGACATACAAGGCGAATAGTGCACCTATGTTGAAATTAATTTATGAGATTTCATTAAAAATAATATTTTATTCAAAAACCTCTCTTAGATCTCTAAAAAATATTCCTGGTTTATCAAAATTGTTGATTCTTTATTTAAAATATTTTAGGGTTTGCCTATGAAGCATTCAAAATTATTTGTTCTATTTTTGATTCATATTAGATCAAAATTCAAATTCCTTGATTTTTTTCATAAATATGTTGATATAGATGCAAACCTCTTTCAATTTTCCAAAATATTGTGCAAATTTTAGTAATTTGGCATTTTATTATTTTTATTAAGTGTAGATCTACAAGCCATACATGTATTGTTATTTCTCTTTTTTTTTGAGTTCATCTCATTTCTTATTGTTTCCTAAAAAGCCTCTCTCATAGTTTCAAAAAACTCAACCAATAGTATGAAATTGATATATCCTTATTGTATCATGGTTGATTACTCCTTAGCATTTGTAAGGCTTTCTTATCATGTTCTCATATCAAATTTAAGAACATTCCAAATAGATAAAAAGGATCCACTTGCTCCTCCTAACCCTAAGGAGGGTGATATCTCTCATCCCTCTAACTAGGTCTAGGCTATCACTTATCCAAGAGATAAGGTGGCCAAACCTATAGTTTCAAATGAAGATATTCAATCTAAAATACCTAGGGTTTGTGCTTGTGAAACCCTAAAAGATCAAATCATCAGCATGAGCAAATTAATAAAAGACTTGCAAAATTAGATTGCATACATGAAAAATTCAACACATGGTAGTATAAATTGTGTTTGCATCCTCATTTACCAATGTTGTGTCAAAAAAGGTTTCTTATCCAAGTGCACAACTAAAACAAAATACATCCAAAATGAGTTATTCCAAAAGTGACCACCAAGATACTAAGACTCTAAATGAGATCTTAAGAGAAATGATTCGGAACAAAGTGATCAAATTACCTCCTCTACATCATAAGGAGATCCAAGTGATACTATACATATCATAGAATGCATGGCCATCATACAAATCATTGTTTTGCATTAAAAAAATAAATACAAAGTTAAAAACATAATGATGATCCTATCAGTGATACATAAATTAAGAAAACCACTCACATTCTAAGTATCTCTCCTAAAACACAAGTGCCAAAACAACAAATATGAATATCGAAAGAAATTTCAAATCAAGAGAAGGGTCAAAAGAACAAATAAATAGAGAAAATACCATTACCAAAATTTTCTAAAATTCTAAATGATATAAAATTACCAAAGGAACCAATGCTACCAAAATCACTAGAAAATAAACTATGTGAGCTCCTTTTTGTGGTCAATATCGAACAAGAAGAGGACACAATTATAAACGATTATGATAATGGTGATATTATTTTTAATACCAATATGGAAGATGAACAATTGAGCAAACATTTTTTTGATCCACTCGATACCTTACCACCTGATCTATTTATACTTATAAGACTTGGTACATATCGGTTGAATCCATCTCCAAAATGTATATAACCAAATACAAATAACAAGGCAAACCATGTAGTTCAATATGTTTATAAGGTATTAACATATGAGGTGCACAAAAATACAAATATTGACATACCAAAAATGTCATAATTACAATATGATACAATCTTGTATTCATGTACAAACAATCAAAATGGTATATCAAAAGTTCAAGAGCAGCCTAACAAGTTATATGATTACATCGATGATTTTAATCCTAATGATACTACATATTTATATAATCTTGAAATATTGATTATGAAAAAAATATGAATATGATACACTTGACAATCTCATAGATACATCAGTTACATTGTTAGAACTAAAAGTAAAAACCCAGTTACCACTTGATCATTACAACCAAGCTTTTTTATTCCCATCTGGATTTGATTACATATGGTGATTACCTCAATTATCACTACAAAAATTAAAAAGATCCAACTTAAGGTTGTAAGATTTGCAATGGGGAGATATCTATGACCATTCATTGAATGGCATCATAAAATGATCTTTCCTCTTCAAATATTCCAAAAATACCAAAAAATCAAAATATTCAAAAATCCAAAAGAAACATTGTTGAAACTTACATGTTATATTGGCTCATTGGCATCCATGTGTTAGTTTCATATTAATGGATGACATACTCAGTTAATTTTACATACAAGTGTGTCACACTTCTACTTTAAGTGTGACATAGGCATACACAAATACATGATAAATTCCTATTTTGAATGTTGGGGCTTCCCCTCTACTTATATCATATGGACATTGGGGGCATCCACTTCTTTGATCTTGATACACATATGTTATATGGTTAGATGATCACTCTACGTTATCATGCTTGAGCTTACATATTTAATTATACATGCCTTTATCGATGATTATACGCATGTGTGTCACACTTCTACTACACAAATACATGATAAATTTCTATTTAAAATGTTGGGGCTTTCCCTCTACTCATGTCATATAGACATTGGGGGCATCCACTTATTTGAATTTGATACACACATGTTATATGGTTCAATGATCACTCTACATTATCATGTTTGAGCTTTAATATTTACTTATACATGTCTTTATCCATGATTATATCTTACACATGATACTTGATATGCTATACACTTTACACACTTTTTCTAACACATTGAATTTATGGGATACTATGACATGTTTATTTTGGTTGTTTATGCTTTACTTTATGCACTTCTTTGAGTGTCTTGCCTTGCTATCATATGCCTTGTTCGAGCATTTGAAATGCTCCTTTGCTTACAGCCTCCATGTCTATGTATGCTTGCACTAACATTTGCATATGTCATTATTTTTTGTATGGACATTTGAATATGTCATTTTTACTTTTATGGACATTTGACTAAGTCATGTCCCTTTGATTGTGCAACATTTGAACATGATCCTTGTTTACGGTCTCCTTGGATCATTATCTTTTGATTTACTTTTGAGTGATATTGTGTGTATGCTTGATTTTCTTGTTAAACTTGTAATGTTACTATCTAGATATTGCCATGATCTTTATCATGCATCTTAGGCCTTCATGTAATGACATTGGTTTTATGTGCTTTAATGTTATATCCACCTAGACATGTTCCTTTTGTATGCTACATGGTTATTGTCACAGATTATACAGTTGTTCTATCCTTTCAAGGTGAGGTGACTATCATTTCCTATCTTTCCCTCAACTCAAAGAGGGGGGGCATATTAGTGGGGGCATGTCATAGAGGCATGTTCTCCACACTTTGCATAATTTCAGATCCAGTGGGGGCATGCTTTGAAAATATGTTCTACACATTCATTTAGTATGTGGTACTTATAGATCACTTTTCATATTCAATGGGGGCATGCCATATGAGTATGGCTTTCACAATTCATAGTTTTTAGATTTAGTGGGGGTATGTCATATGGGCATAACTTTCACATATTCATAGTTTTCAGATTTAGTGGGGGCATGCTATATGGGCATGAATTACACACATTCAAAATTCTTAGATTTAGTGGGGGCATACTTTAGAATCATGTTCTCCAAATTCATTTAGTATATGTTACTTATATCTATTTTTAAATTCACTAAGGGCATGTTTTAGAAGCATGTTCTCTACACCTATTCAATATTCAACATCGCCAAATTATAGTGGGGGCATGTTTTGGAAACATGTCCTTCACATTGGTACTTATATAAGTTTTCAAATTTATCCATCTATAGCGAGGGCATGCTTTGGAAGCATGTTATCTACACTTACATATTTATATGTATTGGATAAAACACATATTTATATGATTCAGATTCATTATTGTAATATAATTTTATACATTGGTACTATTGTTATATACAATTTTAGCATGAGACATATCTAAGGTGCATATGATATGCAACATGTGTCTAATATTGTAAAGTCTAAATCATTTTCAGACTTTAAAACTCTTTTATGGATTGTTACCATATCATAGACCTTTTCATACTGATACCTCACAGACTTTTACAAGCTTTTATTGAGCCAATATACTACAATAGTTGGTTTGATTTTGGTATAGTTGAGGTGATTAAATCACTCAATCTTTCCAAGTTTTTAGGTTGGAATTGATCATCCAACCTCACTAGGTTATAAGTATCATCAGGTTACACGATTGAGCTAAACTCAACTACCAGGTGGTAACTCACTTTTGCTCAAAAGTTGGGGGCATGTGCCTGTCAATCTCTCTCTCCATATCCTTGGATATATGCACTTTAAAGTTTTATCTATGTTTATCCTAATCTCAATTGCAAAGCCTTAGAAGGATACATATTTTTTGAAATAATTTGCCAATAGAAAAGGTGGTTACATCAACACACATGTGTACTCGTAAACCTTGCTCTTTCAATTTCAGTTTATTTCAAGTAATTTCAACCCATATTATATGCACTGATTTTATACTATAACATAATTTTGGTTTTAGGTCAATCACCAATAAAGCACTTGAGTTAGGCACTTGAAAAGACAAAGTGTTCATACACACCCATGTACACATTCATTTCCTTTAAACTAGTAATTTTATTACTAGATTAAAGGGGGGGAAAATGTAGATGATATTTTATGATTATATATCACCTCAATCTTGTACACTTGGAAAACTCAGACCTTAGTTGTTCTTATCAGTTTTTCACCTTTCTTGATTTCTACATGTCTCACATTTGCTTTATCTTTATGCCCCTTGATCTATATCCCTTAGTCCGACCAGTCTTATATTGATGACTTAGGTCTTCTATCTTGCCCATAATACTTAAAATATACTTATCTTGCATATCTACAAGTTTAGAACATGTACTTATTTTACTATTTCCTAGACATTAATGTTTAGGATAGATAGTAACATCAATGTTACTGTCTTAACCTGACACAAGTGTCTAGTGCCCTAAAATCATCTAATTTGTAAATGAAACATATTCTAATGATCAACCTAAGTAATTTAATGCAAGTTATTACTCCAAAGAGATTGATATAAATACAAGATCAACCCTCATTCATTCTTAGCCTAGCTATACTAAAAAAAAAGACCAAAGAGCATTCAATTGAACAAAACTTCTTTAATTATTCCTATTTCCATACCAATCATAGGGACTAGACATCTATAGCTTTGAAGTACTGAAGGAGCAACCCAAGAGCTTAATTTACCAAGTTACAAGTTAGGTCACTATTTTACTTGCTTTACATACATTGTATGATTCACACACAATATAAAACGTAGGGGATAACTACGTCAGTCTGAGGCCCTCTTCAGAGTATTGGATATATAAGCAATACCCACTAATAATGGGGTCTTTGGGGAAGCTTGACACTGTGTACCTACTAACTCATATTTCTCCAAGGTTACAATGAAGATGGAAAGCTAAGGTTTTACCATTTCATAAGGAATGACTGTCCATGACCCAAATTTGAATGCATCAGAGTTAAGGTGAATCATAACCCATAAACATCTAGGTGGTCATATCATATCATGTTTTAACATATATTACATATAGGACACTAGCATCAAACCTAGACATTAGCATCGACATAATCAT
This sequence comes from Torreya grandis, assembly GCA_037957365.1. NCBI lineage: Eukaryota > Viridiplantae > Streptophyta > Pinopsida > Cupressales > Taxaceae > Torreya > Torreya grandis. The sequence goes on from JARHVA010001030.1 coordinate 3,090,373, forward strand.
CCTAGGTTGACATTACTATCTAGAAAGCCATAAGCATTAGAGTCAAAATCTAATAACTGTTCCATAATCTCCTTCCCACCTAATTTTTTTCTATTCCAGATCTAAAATTATATTAGCATTAGAATAAGCTAATTACATCACTTCTTTATCATTTATATATCTAGCATAATTCTAATTTTCATATTTAGACTATCTCAACATAATAAATCCATTTTATGCATATATTTGAGTTTAACATCTAATTGGCTTGTTATAGATCTGATTATAACCCTTGTGTCATTTCATTTCTATATACCCCTTTAACCTCTAGATAAACTCAATCTAGAGTATTTTAGGGTTAAACAGAGTTATAGGCCTTATCAATTAAATTACCTGTTTAACAACAACTAAGAACTTCTTTAAGAACAAGTTAAAAATTAAGAATGTACCAATAGAGAAGGCATGGTATCTACTTGACAACTCTCTAACTAAGATTTAACAACTTACTTGATATGCTAGCTACTTTGAAAATGAAAAGGAATCTCTTGAGTTGTGATCCAAAGGTATACCTAGATGAGGATATGACCAAGGAGAAATATAAGGAACTTAAATGTGAAAAGTTCAATTTGACTAAAGCCAAGAAGTAAGGTAACTGGGTTGTTATGAGAAATGGCAAAGTTGTAATATGTGAGAATCCACCCTCTTGGTGGAACAAGCCATGGCCTCCTAAAATATCATGATGCCATAAGGTAAAGTTTTTCCCTCACACATCTATTTCAATTTCCTTATGGAATTGTGTAGGTTCTCTTTTCTACTCTCTAGATTCTTCAAGTGATGTTATCTAGGGTAAAGACCTAATCATATTTATAGAGACTCATGGAACAAGAAACAAGCCTCTACAATTTTTTTTTAAAAATTCACATAGTTCTCTGAGTATAGGATAATTCTCTGCCATGAATCTAGAGGTTTGGGTGGTGTTATTTGCCTTGTGAGAGACACTTTAAGATCCAAAATTTGTGTGGAGGAATTTGACTACCATGGTATAAATATGTGGATATCAATTAACAAAGGAGCTTCACATTTCAAACTTTATATATACATTTGTTACTTTCCCCCAATTTACTCACCATATGTTATGGAAAGGATGGGGAATTACCATTCATTAATATTTATCTTGATATCTCCAAGTTCTCAGAAATGGGAGATGTTATCCTCTTAAGAGACTTTGATTCCCTTACACATAACCTACGATGTTTGTTCTTTGATTCTAGTTCAAATTCATTAAGGTTATGAGAGATAGGAGAAGAGTTGGATATTTATAGATAGTTAATTGACCATTCCATCACACCTTATGGGAGACATTTAATCAGAATTGGTGAATCTCATGACATGTTAGTGATAAATGGAATCTCTTGCTTTCCTAGTTCAAGTGACTTTACAAGTTATCCTTATGTTGGTGGAGATAGTGTGGTAGTCTATGTTTTGACCAAAAAATATTTGTGGCCATTAATCTATCATTTTTAATGGATACTCTTCCCCACTTTATAGACCATGTAATATTTTTATTCAAGCTCGTACTCCCTAGCGATAAAGATTCAATTATTTACTCTAATACCCACCACTCCTTGACTTGTATTTGATTTGACAATAATTTTGATACATTGAAAATTTTAAAGTTAACCTCAGATATAAATTCTATCCATAACCCAATTGAAATATTTTAGTTTCTTTTTAAAACAATTTGGAATATAATAGTTCAATCCTTCATTCTATTCATAATCACCCCACTAGCCATCCACTTGTATATTGTCATTGCAATGATTGATTTGTTATTAGTTGTATATCTCTCCGTAGTATTACAACATACATTACTCACTAGAATCCCCAGAGGAATAAGCCTATTCAAGAAAAACAATTGTCATATCCTATGAAATAAGAAGTTATATTTGAGTAATAAAACTAGAGATACACTCAACATGCTCAATTTCAATGCTAAATCCTTATATAAAACCTTATTTTAAAGGAAATACTCATGTGCCATATCTGAAAATAATACTTGGTTAAATAATGCATCTTATCTAAGTTAAGACATTTCAAACCAAGTTTCAATTTAAATGGGCAACAAATTATAATGTAAGTGCATAGTCATAGATTGTATGAGATTGCAAGCTATTTTCAAACTCAATATGTGTAAATAAACTAACATAAATCACTTAAGAGTATAATTTCTTTGTCATAATCCAACTCTCATATCAACACACATTGTTTATCTCTTTAATATAGTGGCTTTTCATGGATGTCCACCTTCCTGGGTGTCTCATATCATTTGTCCCAAATTTAAATTAGGGGACCAATAGGATCCAAATAATTATAGACCTATCATGTTGGTCACAACCTAAGTAAGATATATGTCACACTATTAGATAATTTGATTGTTAGATTTTGTAGATTCCAATAAACATAAGGCAAACAAGTTTTAGATAGAATCACCAAAAAATATATTATATATTGATACTCAAATTTGTAATCAAATAAGTAAGAACACATAAGCATGAGTTTTAATGTTGTTTTTTGACTTTCAGAAGGAATTTGACATTGTTCCCAGATAAATTATAATTCAATGATTTTAAGATCTATAAGTTTCAAAATATTTGGTTGTTATTGTGATGAAACCTATAGAAAAGGTGGTTGGCCATGGCTTTACTCCTATTGGTTTTATAGAAGATATAAATAACACTATTGGTATTAAACAAGGGTGTCCATTTTCTCCTACTTTGTTTGATCTCTACATAGATGAATTTTAGGATATCATTACAAAGTCATGAAAAAAAGTGATGGTTATATTATTTATGACATAATCATCATTATTTTATTATTACCAATGACATTATTCTCATGTCACATAATGTTATAGGCCTACAAAGACATTTTGACATTCTAAGCTCATTTTTTGGTACTTATGGTTTGTTAGTGCACTTGAGTGAAACAAAGTTCATGATTTTTAACACAACTAAGAAAAAAGCACATGAAACTAATTTTATTTACAAAGGAATATTGGTTGAAGTGGTTTTCTCAAATACTTAGATTATTATGACTTTAAAGGACCTCCCTTCAATATGCCCCTACTGTAAAAACAAGATTATGCAAGTGGTATGTTGCAATTAGTACATGTGAGAGATAATTATGACTTATTATGACTTTAAAGGACCTCCCTTCAATATGCCCCTACTGTAAAAACAAGATTATGCAAGTGGTATGTTGCAATTAGTACATTTGAGATATAATGTTTCTAGCTCTAGTTTTAGGATGTCAAAGCAAAAATACGAATCTTCCAAACTTTAGTGTTAGAAATATATTATATGGTCATGACATTTGTGGATTTATATTTTGTAGTATTAGTTAGGATTGGATTGATGGAGTTATTATTTATATGCCATCTAAAAACTTATGGGCAAAACAATGAGTTTTAATTGCAATTATTTTGGCTGAATTTGGCATCCCTCCCCTTCATATTCTAGTTTTTTCCATGTATTGATGTTTCTTCATAGATTAAGATGTATGTTAGAGATTAAAATTGGGCACAATATATATATATATATATATATATATATATATATATATATATATACACACACACACACAGACACACACAGACACACACACACACACACACAGACACACAGACACACAGACACACACACACACACAAGGCTCTTAAATCATCTATGAAGTTGTGGGAACAAGGTATCAAGAGCACTTGGTATGACCAATGCACATATTTCCTACATGGAATTATTATTGATATCTAATTTTCCTCCTAATACATTTTACATCAATGCTCTCCACATGTTGAAAATAGATACTCATAGAGGAAATAGAGATGAGATCTACAAATCCTACATAAAATAAACTTGGACAAAACCATGAGAAATGTTGCCAAAAAAATGCATCAATACTTGTAGTACTATCATCAAATAGAAGATGGACATATTATTACTACCAAGTGCACCAAGCTCTCTTTTATTTTGAGATTTTATTTGGGCCAATTATAAGCATGATCTCATCAAATTTTAATGGAGTTAGATGACTTTATTATACAACATCAACACATGTATAAAATATATGATAATGAATCAATATCATATGCACATATTTTATTTAGTGTAAATGGTATTTATGAATTATATAGCACCTCAGTGTTGTACATTTGGAAAAATTAGATATTGATCGTTCCTCTTAGTTATAAAATTTTCCCACTTCCTCAAGTCTCTCATCTGATCTTTATTGTGCCCCTTAGCCTATCTTAGTCTGACTAGTATTATGTTAATGACCCATGCCTTCTATCTTGCCCAGAATGCATAAAACCTACTTATCTTATGCCTATAAAAGTTTTGATCCTGTACCTATTTTCCTACTCCTTAGACACTTGCATCTTGGGAAAACACCTATATTGACATAGGTGTATTATTACGATGCAAGTGTCTAGTGCTTCAAATTCATCTAATTTTAAAATGAAAGGTATCCTAATGAGTGGCCTAAGTGTTATTATGAAATATATTCTCTAAAGGGATTTGTATAAATCTAATATCAACCCTCATTCATTCCTCACCTAACAGAGACCAAAACAACTTATTGAAGACATTATATTAAGAGTTCAAGTGAGAAAAGCTTCCCTATTTTCTCTTATTTCCATATCAATCATAAGAAAAACACATCTACATGTCGAAGTACTGAAGTAAAACCCAAAGGCTATATTTTTTAAGTTACAAGCTAGGTCACTATTATACTTATCACATATTTTCATGATTCACACAAAATCCAACATGTAGAGAATAAATACATAAGTATGATTCTCTCTTCAAAGTATTGAATATGTAGGCAACACTCATTAACAAAAAGGATCTTTGGACTAGCTCGACATCATGTGCCTACTAACCCATTTTTCTCACATCCACTATGAAGATGAAGAATTAGGGTTTTCATCATTTGACAAGGAGCAATGGCCCATGACTTAGATATAAATGCACCATAGTGAAGATGATGATGAACCTAGAAACATCTCATTGGTCACACCCTATTTCAATAACTATTTTGTATTGGACACCTACGTTCGATCCAAACACTAGCATCGATGCAACTATCTCAGGATGCCACAAGCGTCTACAACTATAGAGGCACTTAATACAAAATTTGGTGTGTGCATCCAAAACATTATTCTAGTCTACTTCTTTTTCGTTCTAGATCTAGATCTATATTATCATTAAAATCAGTTAAGTATATTGTTTTCATTAGCATTGCAATATCTTGCATAGATTAATTTTTATTTTTAACATATCTCAGCATAATAAATTTAGTATATGTTCTACCTGAGTTTTATATTTAATTGGCCCACTATAGATCTATTTATTACCCTTGTGCTTATTCATTTATATATTCTTTACTCTGTCTACCCATAGTATGATCCATATCCAATTTAAGCTTAAACATTTGGTGAATCTAATCTTTAAGGTCAAAACCCTAGATGGTTTAGGCTTTGTATTTCTTGTTTTCCTAATTCCTATACTTTGTTACAAATTTTGAATTTTTCATTTGTAAAATCAATGGAAAATGTTGATCCAAAAACATGATTTCAAATGGAATATAAAGAAGCATTGATCACTCATCTCAATAATAACAAGAGCTTAATATATGCATGTTTATATGTTACAAGAGATTAAATAAGTAATGGTTAGCCAAAATGGCTACCATAGGCTATTACATTTCAAAACTTTGATTATAAGCTACCTTAACTTTGTTGATAGCATTTTTTATGCCTATGATTTGTCCTATGATGTCTTTTAGCTTATGATGTCTAGGTAGGTTGTCTTGAAGTGATTTAAAGGTCTCATGAAACATATTATGAGGATTAATAGCCCGAGGCACTTGATAAGTTATCTTCTTATGAAATTTGATCAATATATGATGATTTGGAAAAAATTAAGGTTGTTTTGAAGAAGTTAAGGTTTTTGGAGAGGTTAAGGTTAATTTTTTGCCTAGTCTTAGCCTTTCCAAAGCCTCTTTCTTACACAAAACTCCATTTTCATGGGTGATAGGGTATAATTCAATCAAATGATCCTTGATAGAAAAGGTTAGTCATGCAGATGGAGTCACCAAAGGTATTATAGGTCTTGTAAAACATGAAATCCATGATCTAGCCACATCATAAGGGTTTTTTGCAAATTTTAAGGTATGTTTGAAAAATTTAAGGTAACATTTTTGTAGATGAAATTTTGAGCAATTGGATTTGATTATGCAATTATATAAAAATACTCAAAATATCAAATTACCATTAAGATCTAGATCCATTTAAGAATAAAATGTTATGATAAATGAAACATTTCTACCTACATTAAATCATAAAAAATAATTGCTCCAAACCAAGATTCAAACAATAAAAAGAATAGAGGATTAAGGATGGAGAATGCTCACAAGTAGACTCATATTTTCAACATTATGATAGCTTGATTCATTGACTTGGATGATGGACTAATTGATTATATTGACTAGGAAATGCCTCTAATGTCTTAATGCTTGTACAATTGCATAAATTTCAACTCATAAGTATAATAATTTATTCTTACCTCATTCAATTTATCACTAAAATATGTTACTATATTTTCTTCTTGACTCAGCACAACACCAATTCCCATAAAAAAAGCATCACAATCAACCTCACACACTTTGTTAAAATCCAATAATGCTAAAATTAGTCTTTCTATAATATTATTATTCAAAAATTCAAAGCTTTATGTGGCTTCTCTAGTCCATACAAATTTGTTTCCCCTCATTCAATCTGTTATTGGTGTCACAATACTGCTAAATTTTTAATAATTTTTTTGTAAAAAGTTACTATACCATGGAAACTTCTTACCTTTGTAATGCTTTTTGTAATAGGTCACTCAAAAATTGCCTTTATCTTTTCTTCATCCATTCTCACACCATCTAATGAAATTAGAAATCCCAAAAATACCAAAATGTTTTGCATAAACCTACACTTATTCAAATTTGCATACTTCTTTTTTCTTAAAAAAATCATTACCATTATCAAATGTTGTAAGTGTTCTTCTTTAGTCTTACTGAATATCAAAATATCATCAAAATAAATAACCATAAACTTACTAATATATTATCCTAGTACTGTATTCATCACTCTCATAAATGTGCTAGGTGCATTATATAATTCAAATGGCATCACCATCCACTTATATAAGCCATCCCTAGTCTTGAATGTAGTTTTCCACTCATCTCCTTTACGAATTCAAATATGATAATAACCACTCCTTAGATCAATCTTGGTAAAATATTTTGCTCCTTCAAGCACATCCATCATATCATCTAAACAAGGTATAGAAAATTCATACTTGATTGTAATTTTATTAATTACTCTACCATCCACACACATTCTCCATCCTCCATCTTTATTTGGAGTTAAAAATGTTGGTGTTACACATGAACTCATACTCTACCTTATTAGCTTCTTTTTTAACAATTTAGTAATCTATTTATTTAATTCTACATGTTCTATTGGACTCATCCTATAATCTGCTTGATTGGGTAGAGTTGATCCTGGAATCAAATCAATGTGATGCTAAATATCACTCTTCGGTGGGAAACTATCTGATAACTCATTAAACATAACATCTGTTTATTCTTTCAATATTCTTGTTACTTCTTTTGGTATTTGCACCATTTTTGTGTCTTCATTCTTTGATACTAATACATAACAACAACCTACTACCTTCATATCTTGGATAAATTCTTTAGTAGAGAGCATGTTTTTTGTCTTCTTTTCCTCTTTAAGAGGTAACAAAACTACCTTTGTACCACCTTTCCAAAAAAATTATGTGGTTTTTTCTCCATCATGAATTACTTTCCTATCAAATTTCCATGTTCTCCCCAATAATAAATGGCATACATCCATCGGAATAATACCACACCATATTTCATCATTATAAGTTTTTCCTATAGAAAACTTGATTAAACACCTTTTAACTACTCTAAATTCAATCCATTTATTAAACCATGAGATCTGATAAGGATTAAGATGCTTTTCATATTACAAATTTAGTTTCTCTGTCATTTCTTTAGACACCATATTTTCACAACTACCACCATCTATAATTACTTTGCATACTTTTCTACCCAAAATTTATCTTATTCAAAAAATATTTGATTGCAGCCATACAACACCACCTTCTTTATTATGCACTTATTCCTTCCTTGAAGAGATCATTATTTTTTTCATAATGAGATTCTCTCCAACATCTGTAAGTACAACTTCAGTATTTTTATCTTCTATCTCAACCTCAACTAGATTCACTTTTGGATGATCTTCTTACCTCATTTCTTAATCTTGATAGTGTGGACACTCAAATGCTCTATGTCCTCCACATTGATAACAAACATAAGATCTGTATTGATGTAAAAACCATCCTATAACACCATCATAACCTCATTATCTATGAAACCCTCTTCCTCTTTGTTGGTATTGAAACCCTTGCCTATTGTCATCTTACTTTTCTGTACCATGTGATGATTCACCTCTATTGGTATTAGACTCACTTTTGGTGCTATTAAAACCACCTCATCCTCTATTTGGAGGGGATCCACCTCTTCTTGGACCAAGAGACATTATTCTAAAACTCTATCTATTTTGTTTTTCTTATGTCTTCAAAGCTAATTGATAAGCCTCCTCCATGTAAAGTATCCTATGCATAATTAATCTTGAATAGTATATTTCAAACCATTTACATACCTTAAATCCATTTGCTCTTCAGTTTCATCATGCTCCACTTGTATATAAAACTTATAAAACTCATATGTATACTCTTATATACTATGATTTTCTTGCCTCAAATTCTAAAATCTTCTGTATAGGGTTTGTGCATAATCCATAGGAATTTTTTTTCAGCTTCTTCTCCATATTTTTCCATGTATTAATATTTTATTTACCTTTTTCTATTCTCTTTCTGCAAATGATCCCACCAAATCATTGCATGACCTTTCATGTTTGTGCATGCAAACTTTACCTTCTTGTCTTCTCTCATAGTCTTCTACTCGAAGAATTTTTTCATGCTATTCTTCCAATCTATCAATTCCTCTAGTTTTAAACTACCTCCATAATCTAGGACATCAACCTTGATTCCTTCATTTCTTCCTTCTAAAGCCCAAACCATCCTCTCTTCCATTGATGGTGGTTGTTCTTCTTCTTGATAAACTTTTTCATCACAATCTATGTCCTCATCACCACCTTATTTTATTCCTTGATTAGTGATAACCTCGATTAATTATTCCACTTACCTTTGCAACTCTTGTATAGTTTGACTCATCTGTGTAATACCTCCTCTTCCTCTCACCATGTCTTACTCCTCTAAAATTCAAACTTGCTCTGATATCATGTAATGAACCCAAAAAAACTACCAAGACATTAAAATTACCAATAAGCCAAGATCTTAAACAATACGCATAATTAATTCATATTAAATGACTTGAAATAATTAAAAACTCAAACCATGCTTAAATAAGTCTTAATTCAGAATGAGAGTTGACATGCAAAAATTTAAAAAAAAACTAGAATCTTAAAAAAAAAACTTAAATTTTTAGCAGAAGCTACTTTTAGTAAGTTTCACATGCAAGCATGCTCAACTCTAAAAATATCTCAAAATATTCTAAACATTAAAATTAGCATTTTGGATGAAATTCAACTGAAGTTGACGTCTGGTCCTAAAAATATACAATTTTTAAAAATAGAAAATTTCTAAAAAAAATACTAAATGGTAATTTCAAACCCTTAGATGATCACATATGGCCTTCAAAAAATATCAAAAATAACTGTAAACAGATAGAACCACTTATGATAGTATCAAAATTTTGTGATGGTCGTTTTAATGCATGGAAAAGCTCAAACAAAACTATAAGTCAAAAATTATGGCTTCCAAAAATTTAACCTATTTTTTTTCATCATAAACAAAGCAACATTTAGGAAATTATAGGAATGTATTAGATTATATCATGTTTGAATATGAAAATTTCTCCTTTTTCAGTTTTTAGGTGAGTGTTACGTATTAATGATAAAGTTCTTTTAATTCATTACCCTAATTGTTTTGGGTAGGAGCATAAAATATATTATAATTTCTTGAATTTAAAAATAATAAGTTTCACCCATTTTAATCTATAATTTAGAGGGCTATTTGATTGAAAAAATGTGCTAGACATTTTTAATAAAGATTTAGGGTTTTCAATTTAATAAGTATATATTGATAAAAATAGGATTTTCTCCAAAAAGGTGATGGGGTATAGTTGTGCACTGAACCCATCTGCCATTAAAAGGTGCCTTTTGAATCTTAGGTTTGATTAACATTAATAGACTGACTTTATTTACTTTGTGATAGGGTGGGTGTTTTGATTATATGTAGCATTATTTTGAAGGTTAGGATCTTAATGGGAGTTTTGATCTTAATAGGAGTTTTGGGAGTTTATCATGCCTATAAATGTTCTTACAGTGGTATCGTAGGTCGAAAAGGTGTAATAATATGAATGCCTATTTATATCAATAAGATATTGACTCTTCACTTTTCCTTGGAAAGATTCATTAAAAAGGCAACACCCTTGCAAAGACAATCTTTATATTAAGTGCAATTATTAAGCACAAAACTTGAGATTAAAAAAGTAGTACAGTACAGTACGGTAGAGTCGTCAAAATAATTATTAATTAATTTCAAAATCAATTTTTTATTTTTAAAAATATTTTATCATTCATATATATATAATTTTAAAATTTTCATATTTTATTTAATTAATTAAAGTTTATGTTTATATTTTAAAAATGGGGCTACTTTTAAATCAGTGTATATATCTTAAATAAATCTATATAAAATATAATGATAGATATCATTTTCAAGTACTTATTTCATTTTGAAATGTGACATTAATAAAGTATGCCTCAATATATATAGGTGTATTTTATGTAGATTTATCTCAAACATATATACTAGTATATTGTTGAGTGAAATTAATCATGCATGTATATGAATGAAAATATGACAAAAATATTCAATTAAGAATTGTTGGACCTAGGATTTTTGGCTTCTACAGTTAGGTTCAAAATTTTCTCAAGTATTTTAGTAAAAATTAGGGTTTATAATAGATCAAGCTATGTATATTGATGATGCTTCTTTGGATGGTATTATAGAAGTTTTTCCTCATACTATATTTTCAATAAATGTTACTATCTATTTGGAATGTGTGCCTATCTTTTTTAAAGACGGAGGGAGTATATGGTACATTTAAGAGTTCTTTGTTTTCCTATAACCACCTATAATGAGAGAATGAACCAATCTGACGTTGATGCTACCTATGAAGAGAATGAACCAATCTCATGTTATTGCTAGAGCTCTGCATGGTCTTGTCAACATCTTCAATGGAAGAGTTGATTGTTTACTGTCCAATTTCTAGAAAATGCTTCCTAGCTTGGTTGTCTTACACAAGAATAAAATTGAAGCATTTGGAACTCATAATGGACATGGGAGCTAAAAAATTTGCACCTTTATATTGCATCTTCCCTCATCTATAAATCCTCAAAGGCTAACCAACTTTGACTTGCATGCTTCCATGTTAATTGCATAGTCCTAAAAAAACAACCCATTAAAAGTAAGTTCATCTATCATAATAAATAACTTGTTGAAATGCTTTTTTTCAATTATATTTCTATTGTATTTTAAGAGATTTTAGATTTGGCAAATTATTTAAATTAACTTTTTCTTTCTAATATTGTCTTTTGAAATGTATAGTTAGACGTCTCATTTACTATACATTTTTAAAAATTAATATCGGTTATATTGATGTCATTTTTGAATTTTAACAAAATTTTTTGAATATTCTAACATTATTAGTCAAACATAATAAATAACTGAGAAAATTAGTTGTAAGAATTAGCTCATGACATATTTTCATATCCCATATCTTTTTGATTGAACATGTATTATGGTTTATTTAATGAAAAATATAACATACTTTTAATAAAAAATACTTATCAACAAATAATAATTATTATATTCTATAAAAATAAATTTAATTCATTTAAATAAATATTAAATCTAATGAAATTGATTGATCTATTATAATCATAACTAGACAATATTATGTGAAAGTTATGATCTTGTGGATCAGCTCCTTTTAATTCAAGTCATCATTTCCCTCTAAGAAAAGGGTGTCAAATATGAATATTAAAATGGATGTATGGTTAAAAATAATCCCACTCTTAGATAGCATGCCCTTCCATAAGAAGATACAATTCACAATGACAAACCATTAGCAGATTCTCTTCTTATTATTCAATACATTGTTAATATATGGAATTCTTCTCATCAACATAAAAATTTACTCCCTCTACACCATTATTATTGATCCATTATCACATTTTAATTAATTAATTAATTTATTTTAGTTCATTTTATAGACAATAGGGTAAATATACTTTTCAATCGTATAGTGCAATTTGGGGTTCAATTGGTCTTATTTGAGTTATTAATTGAACTAATTACTTGATTGGTTCAATGAAGGACTCATTTGGGCCCAATCGACTCTTGAAAAATTAAAAGGGACTATATATTATGATTTAGGGCTTAATTGGACATAATTGAGTAATTGATTGAACCAAATTACTTGCTTTATTTAATTATGGACTCATTTGGAGCCAATCAAGCCTTGAAAACCTAATTCCAACTATATAATGTGATTTGGGGCTCAATTGGCCTTAATTGAGTTTTTGATTGATTTAATTACTTCATTACTTTAGTTAGGAGCTCATTTTGAGAAAATATATCCCTATGAAGTTGATTATGACTGTACAATTCAATTTGGGTCCAATTGGCCCCAATTGAGTCCTTAATTAAACTAATTACTCAATCGATCTAATTAGAGACTCAATATATGCTTAGCAATCCCTATGAGCCTAATTGAAATGAGTAAAGCAATTTCCAACTCAATTTATGCCAATTGAGCCCCTTAATGAACCAATCTCATAATTTGTTCAATTAGGGACTTAATATGGTTAATCAAGCCTTATAAAGCAATTTCCAACTCTATAGTGCAATTTGGGGCTTAATTGGACCCAATCTAGTCCTCGATTGAACCAATTACAAGATTGGGTTAATCAATGACTAAATTGGAAAAATTTGAGTTCTCTGAACCTAATTGCATAGTTTATTATAAATTTTGGCTCAATTGACATCAATTAAGTCCATTCTTGAACCAATTACATGATTGGTTAAATCAAGGATGTAATCAAAACTAATCGATGCCCATAAGCTATATGTCATTGTATAATGTGATTTGGGTCTCAAATGCCCTTAGTTACTCAATCAAATATTTTATTGGTTTAATCATGGACTCAAATTAGGCTAATTTATCCCAATTAACCTAATTATGAGTGTGTTATATGATTTGAGTTTCAATTGGCTCCAATTAAGTCCCTAATTGAGCCAACTTATCAATTGGTTCAATTAGGGACTCAATTGGAATCTAGGAACCTAATTGTGAATGTATAATGCAGTCTAAGGCTCAATTGGTCCCAAATGAGTCCTCAATTGAAATAATTACTTGATTTATTTAATTAGGGACTTAATTGAGACTATTTGAGTCCCAAGAATCTAATTATGATTATATAATGTGTTAGAGCTCAATTGGCCCTAGTTGATTTTATGATCGAATCAATTATTTGGTTTCTTGAATGAGATACTTAATTAGAGAAAATAGAGCCCCATGAATTTGATTGAAAATTTATAATATGATTTTGGGTTATACTAAACCTTATTTAGTCCCTAATTGAACTAATTACTTGATTGGTTAAATTGGGGACTCAATTGAGACAAGAGATTTTATTTTGTGGCTAATATTCTCCATTTGGCTAAAAATGGTTTTTTTTGTCACTTTAAACATAACCAATTGGTGTAACATATACATTGTCCTATTAGCCCAAATTTTATTCCATGATCTTAATTCTCATTTAAAATTTCCCTATTAAATATTTTCTAAATTAATGTCAGACCTGGTTTAATCACAGTTACTATATTTGTAGGTCACCATCACCTCTAAATTATAGGGAATATTTATTAGTTAAATTTTATACTTATGTATTGACTTAAATATATAGTATATATATATTATGTACATAAAAAGCACGCACACATGCGTGCGCACGTGCGCGCACACACACACACACACACACAGAAAGAGAGACTAGAAAAATTATTTTATATATTTTATTATCATGCTCAACATTTTTTTCTACTAACATCTAAACATATTTAAAAGGAAATAGAGGCTTGGTCATTGCATTTGGTGAAACAATGTCATTGCCTAGTGAAATAGGTAAAAGCTCCTCTTATTTGCAAAACAAATTTTACAAAAATAATAAGCTCAGAATTTACAACTCCAAACTTGAAAAAAATGATTTTGAAATGACTGCATCATTAATTGAAAATCTAATCTAATTTGAGTTCTGAGAGATACCTAGTGTCTATAATTTATATTCAATATAAGCATACTAGTGTGTATATCATGTAAATCCACACTACATTGTGGAAAAGGATTTTTCAATACAACTCAATAACAAATTATCCCATCTAGGGTGTAAGGGTGAGGCCATGTGGTGGGACTTGAGTGATTTGACAACACTCACTCAGGTTTAATACCCCCAATCTTAGGAGATTGGTTACCCTTGCATTTACACAACCAACTAGGTGGTTATAAGGGGGCTTAGCCTGTTAGATACAAATAAGCTCAAGGATGCTAAGATAAAACCTTAATTTCCCTAGTTATCCAAAAAAACAAATTATCCCATATGATAGGAGCACATTTTGGATATGTATCTAGGGCCTTTCAAACCCATTTATTCATCTATCAAATAAAAAAAAAATTCCAAATCAAGTTTTAGAAATTCCAAATCAATTTTTAGGGTTTTTATTTCCTAAGAATTTGTCATCCCCACTACCATTAAATTTATCTTCATGCTTAGAAATCCAAGTTTAATTTTTTAGTTTCTTATACATTAGCATTTTATAGGGAATGCATTTTTATTAGTCCCAAAGGGATAACTAAAGGAATCAATTTCCTCTATTTTTTTAATAAACTATTCATTCTCTACCAAAAATAAATATTTAATTTTTATGTACTAAAATATTAAAAAATTTCTAATAGTTAAATTGTTTATTTTTTAACAACAATTATAAAAAATAATATTTAACTACATCTTGATTGGTAGAAATGGCTTAGATGTTATTAAGATGCAAATTGGTGACATTATGAATAATAACCATAAGTTTTGTTGGCAATAAAAATAATTATAATATCAAGTTCCACAACTCTAAAAAAAACCACGATCCTCCATTTTCAAAAATCCCACCATAAATAACTACTCATACAATGATTATGATTGTGAACTCTATGAAAAGAGTGGAGCAACACCGAGAATATCTACATAAATTTCTATATTTAAAAAATAAATAAGTGTATTGCTTAATGTAATTTCATGATGATTACTGGAAGGTGAATGGTTATTAGGAAAATTCAATCTCTGTAAGAAGCATTTGATCTTTACATTATCTAGTCGATAGTTGTTTTGATAGTTTACTTCTTTGATTTAACAAATGGGGGCCTACAAGGTGCAACACAAGATTGAAAACACAAACTGTGGGAAGTGCATAATAGTAAGCAAGGACTTGTTAGGAAAAATAACAATGGTGGTATTACCATGTTTAAGAGGAGTGCATGGCTGAACAAGATGATGTTTGATTCTTCTTGTTGGCATCTCATGGCTGCATCTGGCAGTCTTTTGCTTCCAAATGTGTATGAAATTTGAAATTTCTTCAGGCTAGGGAAATGATCCTCATCTAAACTAATTCTACTTGAACCTTATGTTAAGTATTTATTGGATGAGCCATTGTGTCTCAAACTATTTTCCTACATTTTAATTAAATTAAGTATTACAAAAGTAGTATTTCAAGAATTATAGTTAAAAAGTGGGTTGCATGAATATTTAACTAATTCATCATATGAAAGTTTTTGATCTTTAGTTGGTGAGCCTTAGGGATTTAATGGTAACAAACAGTTATAAGGATTTTTAAGTTGAAAGCTTATATATAGAGAAATCCACCCACAAGGGGAATGCACTAGTCACTAGAGGCTATGAATCCAAATGATCTAGGGATTACACCTAATTGCAGGAGGAATCACCTCAACCCTAAAAATAGTAAAATCCCATCAGTCTCATCATTGTATTTTTGGCAAAAGGGATTGGAAAATGATAGATATATATTCTAATTGTACATTTCAATGCCAACAACAATGCAAATTTAGTAAGAGGTAAATTCATTGGTTTTAAATACCATGTGGGTTCAATTACATTTTCCCTAGATTTATTTACAAATGACAATCTTTTGACAATTTTTTCAGTAATTCAGAATTTTCACTTTTTTTCAAATATTAATTATTGTGATTATACAACACCCTACTGATTTATTTCAATCTTAAGAAAAGTTGATCATACGATCAATTCATACATTTTGTGATAATCATCTATATATGACGTATATGATTAATTATATTATATATATAAGATATCATATACCTCATTACAAAGAGCATGTCGGTATCCAAAGAATCACAATTTAAATCTTCTACCCATCCTGTTTGCCTTGTAGCTTCTTTTCTTCTTCTTTTTACATATATATTTTTTTGTTTTTACCTACCTCTAGTGTGCATGAATGTATCATTTTAATAAGTAATGAAAAATTGAAGGTATAAAATGCTATAACTCAATTAAAATAAAAATGAAAACAAAGTATTTATGAAGTGAAACTCATTGAATGAAGGAGATAATTCATGATATTTAAATATTTTTATTGCTTTTGTAACCAAAATACATTATATGGAACTAAACAATTTCCTTTGTGTTGGTTTAAGAGTTATATAATGAAATAACTACAAAGCTACATGGTCATCCTAATCTAATTATTGGTAATTAGAATGATGTAAATTTAGTGGCATCATTGATTGCACATAAGCAAGGAATCGCCCAGGCTTCTTTACACTGGACATTATCCTTTCTACATATATGTTGAGACATAATTAAATATCACTTTGATTTTCATACTAAAAATTTTAGTGTCAAGTTAGTGCAATATTGATCATGCTTTGGAGAAGACTAAATACCCAAATTCTAACACATATTGGATTTTTTTGAAAATAAAAATCATTTCTCCTATCATCTTAGTGCAATTACAATGAATCATGTGGATTTTATAATCACTAGCACATAGCATGAGATTGTAGGAAGGTCTGATACTCTACCTCATTTAAAAGGTCTTTTTGGAAATTTTGTCTACTTATATATTCTCTAAGGTTTTCTCAACTTATGTTGACTTTATTTTCCTCTTAATACCATTTTTATAGGTTTTCTATACTTTTTGATGCATTCTTTCTAGTATGTACAATGTTGTCTTTTGAATAAGATTTTGAGAAAACTATTAAATTTAGTTAGTTAATGAGGATTTAATATTCTTGAATAAATTGTAATGTCTTTAGGGAGTACATACTTAATTTATATCCATCTTCATGGAGCTCCTAATATAGAATAATGGTGTAATAAGTTAACAACTACCCTTTAAATCTAAACCTAGGAAAAAAAAATCACTAAAAAAACAAAAAAATTGTAGGGACTGAGTTCTCCAAAAAATTTATGCATTTTGGGAATCAGGCTCTCCTCCTAGTTCAACAAAACAAGGATGTTTTCTCATAGAGGGAATCTCCAATGTATTAATTTAAGAGATGAAAGGCTCAATTTGACAAAGTTGTGCATCTTCTAATTCAATAGGCATGATCTAACTGACGTTGTTAGTGGTGAGATTTTGAATTCTGTATTGCCTGCATATATGAATTTATAATACTCTAATTTGGATTCAATTTGATTTTTTTTGTGAGTTGTTGAATAGAGTTGCATTTAAAATATTGATCCTCTATCAACTACAACTATCTTGAAAGAGATAATAATGATGTTTAAGTCCAAAGGGTAGAAAAATGAACCCAAAAATCTATTTAGCTCTAATAAATGGACCAGTCCTCAAATTCACATAAAGGCCTACCTTTGAGCAATCTTCACAAACTTGAATAGATCAAAACACTTCAAACTCACATAAATATAAATTTAACTATCTTATCAAACTTCAGTTTAATGTGAAAGAGTCAAGCTTACAGAAATAAAAACCCTACAAAATGGTGCATGAAATAAATAATTAAAGGATAGACATTAAGTTCCGAACAAGTAATGAATGAAACTCATTGCGCCTTCTTTGGGTTCATGCCCATTCTAGAAAACATAAGTCTCAATCACATCAATTGACCTTGGCAGTTGGTAATCAAATCAAACCACAACTGTCACACCAAAATAGATAATCAACAAAACCTACATTGAATCTAAGAAAATCCTTAACTCAAAGAACTCATCCTCACACTATAACCTTATTATAATGATTCAATTAATTATTCACAACTTATTAATTGTCTCAGACCAAATAATGCTTCCCATGTAGCTTTGTGAGTCAATTATGCCATGCCACGGTATTAGATTATTAAGTTACTTATAACATAATAAATTTGTAGCCCATAAATTCCCACTCATCCCCATCCCCATCCCACCGTATTTCTTTTCTTTTACGGTATCCAAGACCACGTAGTAATTTCCATACTGTTATGTGATTTAATCATGTCATGCCATGCTATTAGATTTATTGAGTTGCTAGCACCATAAAAGATTTGTAGACGTAACATACCTATCTATTTTCTTTCTTTTTCTTTTCTTGTGCAATCAATTCAATAAATGTGAGCCCAAGTTGTATTTGTCATATTACTATGTAGTTTAGGCGTGCCATACATAACATAGTTTTAACTTTTAAATTTATTAAGTTGTTTGTACCATGAGAATCTAGTAAGCCTAACATGCCAACTTGATTTCTCTCTCTTCCTTGTTTGGTTAAGTTTTAGATTTTATTTGTAATGTATGATCCATGGTTCTAAGGAAATAAAACAAAAATATTTTAAACTCCATAAAACTCAACATTTATTTACAAATAAGAACACCTACCAAGTAACCAATATTTTACTTTAGAAATAGATTAAAGTTTAAGTTAGGTCCAACTTTAAATCTACTAAAGTATGGACCATAGACCATTAGACCATTTATAGTCTAGACACCATTGTATCCTTCTTGAAACTAATGCATCTAATTGTGAACAAAAACTCTAGGATATGGTCCATCAATCATGTTAGCAATACACACAAACTGTACTCCTCCACTACTAATTGATCTGATCAAGATTCAAGCACTCCACCATGAATATGGAGATAGACCATATAAACATATTTAGTTGTAAAACCCCCTACCCATGACACCATTTAGACCCTATCGTATACTTGTCAAAACTACTGTTGATAGCCAAAAATCCATTATTACCTGGAGATGTGGGGGTTTGGGTGTTGCTATAGGGACAAGAACACTATTTAAATTAGTAAATGTGAGTAGAAGAATAAGAATACAATTATATTAATTATAAATGTAGTCATAAAAAAATGTGGAGATAGGGATGGGGATGGGGGATAGGGATGGGGACAGGGATGCATTCCTCATGTCTTTATTGGAGTTTCTTAGTAACTATGAATTAATCCCCCAAATAGTTAGGCACCACTACCATGATCGTAATGTATGTACATACAAACCTTACAAATCCATTTAGTGCTAAAAGCAACTACCCTTAAAGGCTTAAATTGAGATTTTAGTCTCTATCCACTAGACCAATATCATCATTCTTGTCACGAAGAAGCCTTTTAAATTTCCATGGCCATCAACATTTAGTGAATGCCATAAAGTATCCCATACTATAGTGTGCTAAAGCAAATCACTAAAATATCTAATATTACTATTGGTCTACCAAAAAATATCACATGACGGTGTGTTAAAGTAAGTCAATAAAATACTCAATCAAACTATTGAGCTATGGAAAGTCACATTAGCATTATAACACTAAAGCTTAATGTGGGATACTCACTTAGTTAACAGTTACATTAACATAACCTTGTACGTACTAAGTTGTCTCTAGATTAAGCTTGATATACAAAATAGGGTGGAAAGTCTAGCTACTAGTGTACATTATGTTAACATACCATTTCATATATACAGGCTTCTATTGATATCTATAATGGTCCAATGGGGAATGATTAATGACCAGTAAATTTTATGTTCAAAATGGCATAGGAATTCACATTAATATGACAATGTATAATAAATTAATATAAGAGAACATAAAAACTCACATCAGGCATGCTCCTAGGATAGTGAATGGAAGCTGCCATGAGCAATTTCCTCTATTCATCAATGATAAGAGATCTGTGATCATAATAAACATTTGTAGTAAATACCCATTTTTGATCTAGCAATGTATGTATCACTATTGCACATAACCATAGTAATGTGGCAATAGGTGCTCTTTGAGAAATGCCATTGTTTCTTACAAGTGGGCTTATGGATCACTTGTACATATTAGCATATACAATTCTCTCTATGTATATATGTACAAAAATTGATAGACAAGTCACGTTAGAAGTTAAGAATCAAGTACATTATGTATGATAGATTAAACGAGACTTAAATATGGGCTATTGAATACGTCGATGAAATAAGTATGAGATATATTCTTAATTTCACATAATAGAAAATAAATAATTGGGGCAATTGATGCCAACCTATAAAAAGTAGGAGTGTTGTCTAACTGCATGTTATTGTGCATGTCTTTTTTAAGATTCACAAGTTTTGAGTAAAAATTAAGTATAGAAGACTTTAAACTTTTACACATATTAAAGATGACAAAGTCTCTTTTCAATGTCTTGTAGATTAAATTTGTAATATTATATTGTTAGTATCTTATATGTCTATGCTATTTTTTAAGCATATTTGAGAAATCAATACTACTTTACTTTCATCTCTTAGCAAAGAAAAAATATAAAGTCCAACATTATGGAACCCAACTTCAAGACTTGGAAAAAATAATTCTTTAATTTTTTTTTTAATTTTTCACAAAATAATTGGTTTCTTAGTTCTGTAGGAAATTAACTTGAAAGGTGTCAATAATACAAAGCATATATCAGTCAAATAAAGTAATAAATTATTTAATGTAAATTGATTACTTATCTAGACTTAAACTAGAAATAATTTCTTTGTATTTAAACTTTCAAACTTGATTTAGAGAGACCATATTCATGTTGTGAAATAAACCAAAAGTAGAATGTCAAAGGGATTAATAAAAGAGATTATTAAGTGATAGTTAATTTTGACACCTGTTATTATATCCTTAAATCAATTGTTATAGATGAAACACTCTAACCTTGGTTAAGGGATGTTATCATTTTTGGTTGACATTTGCATATAGGCTTTGACTTTCACAATTGATATGGAAGGAATAGAGTCTTCTTGAACTTGATATGAAAAGAAAATATGGTATAAGTCATCTAATACTTCAACATATTTTAAATGTATTTTGGTGTTGATAGACATAATTTCTATTTTAATTGTGTAAGTAATTTATTGTTTTGGTGCACATTTAGAGAAACAGATGCAAAACCATTTTTGATGATCATAATGATCACTAGGAATTTATAGTTCTAAGGCTTTACTCTAATGTGTTTTTGTGTCTTGCTTCCTTTTTCTCTCAATGTTAGGTGGAGTCAAAGAAAAATATGACGGTAGATCTCCAAATTCAATAAATCAAACAATAAGTGAACTAGTTGCTGAATAATAAGAGGATTTGTATGCCCAGTTCTTAAAGTCTCATTTGCAAAATGGTTGATAGGATTTTGTAGAGGATGTTCCTTCCGAATGAGTACACAGATCTTTACATAACAGACTTTATGATGCGAGACAATAATGTTTTATGTATGAACTGTATATTTTGTACATTGTTTATGTCTGTACATTGATTTTAGATGGTTTATGACTACTGCCAACAATATTTTATGTATATTCTTAGCATTGTTCATTATTTTTTGATGGTTTATGATTGCTACTAGCAATTTCTCACTTTTGGATGCTCCTTTGAGTTCTGAAAATTTTATGTAGATTTGCATTTATTTCAATACAAAAAATTGTGTAAGTAATTAGTTAAATATATTCTATTACATATAGCATATATTCATATTAGAATACTTGGACCATTCAAGTATTTGAAATTATGTTTTTAAGAAACATAAGCAAAAAGACAACAATCAATGTGAGACTAGGGATAGGGTATTATTAAGACTGAATTGCTTTAGATATAAATATGTTTGAGGGTGTCATAGTTTTCACCATTTCAATCATTACAAATAAGGTATCTGATTGTGACTCCTTCAATAATGACCATACAGGGCATCTATACTATAGTTTCTCAACAAAGCCTTGCAATGGTTTGTCTATAAACATATGAGACTTTTGGATAGCTTTAGATATTTGAAATGCACATTCTTATAAGACTAATTTTGTTAGATATAAATACTCTCCACTATACTATTTCTTTTTTACAAAATACAAATAAATTTCAATTTTATTCTACCCCGTAGGGACTTGGTGCATGGCACCATTGTTATTAAAATACATTTCATATTTTTCTTAAAATCTACATCAATTTGTCTCATAAAACAAATCAACATGAGAAACTATAGGAACGTATTAGATTATATCATGTTTGAACATGAAAATTTCTCTTCCTCGAGTTTTCAAGTGAGCGTTACATATTAATGATAGACTTCTTTTAATTCATTGCCCTAATTATTTTGGGTAGGAGCAGAAAATATAATATAATTTCTTAAATTTAAAAATAATAAGTTTCATCCATTTTAATCTATAATTTAGAGGGCTATTTGATTGAAAAAAAGTGCTGGATATTATAGCTGCCTATGGTATTCATAAAGGCAGGTGAAAATTTATAGATTAATTGAAGGACGTTTATTTCATTTACAATCCATTTTTTAATGGAGCCAGGGTCCAATCCGATAACCTTATCTTTATTTGATTCAATAAAGGACCATCTCCAATTTGCCTTGGACCTTTTTTTAACTTAAACTTATTTGTATCAATAAAATATTGCCTCTTCAATTTTCCTTGGAAGGATTCACTAAAAAGGCGGCACCTTGACAAAGACAATCATTATTAAGCACAAAACATGATATTAGAAAAGCAATACGGTTGACAGAGTCATCAAAACAATTGTCCTTCTTCTACTCTTTATGCATTAAAAAATTAATCAGGGCTTACTATAAAATATTAGAAAACCATTTTATTTTTTCTAAGACTAGGTTCATGAAGTTGATTGAAGTTAAAAGAAGCTGCCACCCTTAAGGAGATTATACCTAAACTGGTTGAAAGGCTTAGTTCACATTGGCATATAAATCTTATGTATTATGATGATTTGTTTAATTAGGTAATATCACAATATAAATGTTTTTTCTATATTAAATATTTAAGCACTGATTGACTTTAGTGATGAATATGTTTAATTGACTATTTTTTTTAATTAATTTTAAAATATTTTTTTATTATAAAAATATTTTATTATATATATATAACTCTAAATTTTCATATTTTATTTAATTAATTAAAGTTTATATTTATATTTTCAAAATGAGGTTATTTATTAAATCAATATATATATTTTAGATAAATCTATGTCAAATATAATTATAGATATTATTTTCAATTACTTATTTCATTTTGAATTGTGACATTAATAAAGTATGTCTCAATATATATAAGTGTATTTTATGTAAATTTATCTCAAATATATATATGAGTATATTGTTGAGTGAAATCAATCATGCATGTATATGAATGAAAATATTACAAAAATATATAATTAAGAATTGTTGACCCAGGATTTTTGGCTTCTATAGTTAAGTTCGTAATTTTCTCAAATATTTTAATAGAAAATAGGGTTTATAATGGATCAAGCTATGTATATTGATGATGCTTCTTTGGATGAGATTATAAACGTTTTTCTTCATACTATATTTTCAATATATGTTATTAGCTATTCGGAATGCTATAGATGTGGCCATGTGTGCTTATCTTTTTCAAAGATGAAGAGAGTATATGATACATGTAAGAGGTCTTTGTTTTCCTAAAACCACCTATAATGAGAGAATGAACCAATCTGATGTTGATGCTACCTATGAAGAGTAGAACCAATTTCATGTTATTGCTAAAGCTTTGATGGTCTTATCAACATCTTCATTGGAAGAGTTGATTTTTTACTATCCACTTTATAGAAAATGCTTCCTAGCTTGGTTGTCTT
Organism: Torreya grandis; assembly: GCA_037957365.1. Classification (NCBI taxonomy): domain Eukaryota; kingdom Viridiplantae; phylum Streptophyta; class Pinopsida; order Cupressales; family Taxaceae; genus Torreya; species Torreya grandis. The sequence goes on from JARHVA010001030.1 coordinate 3,114,762, forward strand.
ACACAAGAATAAAATTGAAACATTTGGAACTCATAATGGACATTTGAGCTAAAAACCTTGGACCCTTATATTACATCTTCCCTCATCTATAAATCCTAGAAGGCTAACCAACTTTGACTTACATGATTCCATGTTAATTGCATAGTTATAAAAAAAACAACCCATTAAAAGTAAGTTCATCTATCATAATATATAACTTGTTGAGATGCTTTTTTTCAATTATATTTCTATTGTATTTTAAGAAATTTTAGATTTGGTTAATTACTTAAATTAATTTTTTCTTTTTAATATTATCTTTTCAAATGTGTAGTTGGATGTCTCATTCATTATACATTTTAAAAAATTAGTATTGATCATATTGATGTCATTTTTGAATTTTAAACCAAAAAAAAAGAATATTCTAACATTATTAGTCAAATATAATAAATAAGAAGATTAATTGCAAGAATTAGCTCATGACATATTTTCATATCTCATATCTTTTTGATTGAACATGTATTATGATTTATTTAATGAAAAATATAACATATTTTTAATTAAAAAATACTTATCAACAAATAATAATTATTATATTATATAAAAATAAATTAAATTTATTTAAATAAATAGTAAATCTAATGAAATTGATTAATCTATCATAATCACAAATAGACAACATTATATGAAAGTTCTGAGTTTGTGGATCAGCTCCTTTTAATTTAAGTCCTCATTTACTTCTAAGAAAAAGGTGTCAAATATGAATATTAAGATGGAAGCATGGTTAAAGAGAGTCCCGCTCTTAGATATCACCCTCCTCCATAAGAAGATACATGTTCTCATTCACAATGACAAACCATTAGCACATTCTCTCCTCGTTTTTCAGTACATTGCCAATATATGGAATTCTTCTCATCAACATAAAAATTTACTGCCTTTACACATTATGATTGATCTATTATCACATTTTAATTAATTAATTTATTTTATAGATAATAAGATAAATATACTTCTCATTTTGTAAGGCTTTAGAATTAATTCAAGTTATATTAGCAACATTAATTTGGTTGAATTGAAAAGGTGTAGTCAATTCAGCCTTGTCACCAGCCAAAGATACATGGAAAACATATTACAGGGTGAGGAAGGAATTTATAAAAATTTGGAGGTGGTGAAAGGATATCTATATTTCATGTTTCAAAAGTACAACATATGTCTTGATTGCTATGGAAATCTAAACACAAGCAACATATTAATATGATTATTGTATACACCATGACAATTTTAATTTATTACCAATATCCCAAAATATGCCCCTTTCTTTGGCCCTATCATTTTTGTTCCATCTATAATTTATGGTGTTTGTTAATATAAATTTATTTTTTTATGAATGAAACCCATACTTCAAATTTCCTTGTATATTATACCTATGCTTCATCTAAATCATTCCATCCATAAAAAAAAAATTATGCAAAAGTTCAACAAAAATTTTATATCCAAAATTTCTTAATGTTTTTTTTCCCCTTATGTATCTATTTTTTTCAATATATGATTTGTGGAGTACACATCTTCCCTAATTAACAGTTTGAACGTTGATCATTGGATAGGATGAATGAGTCTCTGATTGAACTATTAAGCTGTTCAAAAGAAAACTTTATTTTTATTTGCATATGTAATGTAATTAACAATTTAATTTTTATGAAAAAAGTAAATTTTAATAATACAATTAAGAGAAATTATATGGCACTCACATTTTTTATTATAAGGTGGAGTAAGTTAGACTAATGATTGTAGTATTTGGTTTAACTTTATTTTTTTGGGTGAGATAAGGATTGCTATTTGTTGACCACGATTTATCTTTAAAACTTTATTTTTGTTTGAGTATACAATGTAATAACCAATTGTATTTTGTTTTAACTTTATTTTTGGATGAGATAAAAAATTTATCTTTGTTGAGTATGTTTATTCTTTACAATATTTTTATTAATAAATTAATAAGGAATGGTGATGATTGACCTAAAATATTATGTACTTTTTATTTTATTTTATGTGAATATGAATTGAATGTATGGTTGTTTTGATTGATTTAATACATAAAATATTAGTTGATCGATTTATTATCAATATATAATACTTTGTTCTAAACAATATATTTAATTCACAAGATAATTATAAGTATTTTTTAAAGAACCAATGGAATAATAAATTAATTTATATTTACAAAGTTTTATTTTTTCAAATATTAATAAATAGAATTTTGCTCGACATTGTGGATTTGATATGATATAATAAAAAACTTGAGAAATCTATTCTTAGAATAATCCCTAAATTTAGGACTAATTAAACCTTGTGAACCTAATTGTGATTGTATAATGTGATTAAGGGCTCAATTTAGTTCTAATTGGGTCCATAGTTAAATGAACTACTCAATTTGTTCAATCATGGACTTAATTGGGCTTGTTTGAGTAATTAGTTTTATCATAGAATTAGTTGAGGTTAATTGAGCTTTATGAACATAATTGTGACTATATCATGTAATTTGGGGCTCAATTGGACCCAATTGAGTCTTTAATTAGATAAATTATTCAATTGGTTAAATTGGGGATTCAATGGGGCCCAATCGGGCCCTTTAAACCTAATTTTGATGGTGTAATACAAGTTTGTTGATGTGAGTTTTATGCACACCTTAAAAACCTTATGAGGTAGCCGCTAATCTTTTATAATTGGTGAAAAGTATTAACTCTAAGGCATGAATTACAAAATATTTGCATTTTAGTGGAATAGTGGTGACTGAAGCAGTTTGTTTACCACTATTGGGTCAATTATGGATAAATCTAAATCTACTTGAGATGGGTGGATGGTTAATAACTCTAACATAAGGTGGGTAGGACTTCAAAAGAAAAAAAAAGGAAGGTAGGAAAAAAAAGAAGGCCTCTGGACCACCCAAGATGAAACTTTTCTAAGCTAGCATTTAAACTAAAGGTTGGACAAGAAGTCAAAAACCAATGTTTGCTATAATATGCTAATAGCACACCAAAAATCAAACACAGTTAGATGTCTAAAGAAATAAAAAATATAATAAACTTAAACATATATAGTCAAAGGTTGTCGTGTTTACAATATTGTTTTAACATATTTACAATGGGAGATTACGATTAATATACTGAACACATTCAAATCAACAATAACTCAATATGAATAAATGTATATTAAAAGTGATAACTCATGCATAATCAGAAGATTAAAAAATTGAAATGACATAACTTTTTACATAATACACAAGTTTGGAGAAAAATCAAGATTTGCATGTTACGAATAATTGTAAAAATTTCCTCAAAACTTTCTTCATAATTTCTTATTAATATTCATAGCTAAAATTCTCCTCCATTTGGGATCAAGAGGATACAAATATAAATAATCTCAAGATGGGGAAGGCCTCATCTCTTAAATGAAGTCTAAAAATATATCTCTAGAAATAACAATGCATGCCAATCATCATGCAAAGTATATATGTACAGAAATAGAATGAGGTATCAATTCTCATGCAAAACATGCATGTACAATGGAATTGCCCAAAATATAATTCTTTAAATACAATATATATGTGTCAAAATAGATTATAAACTAATGTTTATAATTAGCTAAACATGTAGATACATGTGTATAATTAGAGGGGTGCTGATGTGGCATCATTGGAAGAAGAAAATGATGTGGAATAGTAGCTATAGAATTGATGTGGATGGAACTGCTATTGATGGAATATGCAATATTATTGTAAATGTGATAGAAACTATCATCAACGTAGTTAGATCAGATAATTCATGTATTAATATTCCAATTCATGTGAATAATAATGGATTTCATCACTCCATTTAATGTAATTAGTTTTTCCCCTTTGTATTTCAATGCCAATTTTCATGGATCTTCTTGCCATGTGGTCTCATTTTCCTTCTCCCAAGTGTGCAACCATCATAATATGACAAATGTCTCTTTTTTACTCTTTTAGTCTCAGCATTAGTGTCTTTATTATTTGATTATGTGGTTGAGGGAAACTCATTTGTGTGTCACTATTCTACTCTTAGCTACATTATGGCCTGGTGTACTTTATTCTTTTGGCTAAAAGTTAGCAGGATGGTGACACTTAGAAAGATACCATTTTTCTACTTGCCTAGGATCAATTGTATAGGTCACTATGTTGATGTCACATCCAAGTTAGTGGGATAGTGACACATGGATGGATCATAATGATCCATTTTTATAGGAATTTTCATACAACTAGCTCTATTGATGTCACTTCTAAGCTACTAAGATGATGACACATGGATAGATATTGGTAATTTGCTTATCTAGGACTTTTCGTACAAGTAGCTCTATTGATGTCACCTTCAAGTTAGTTAGATGGTGGCATGTTTATAGATCTTGATAATAAGCTTGCTCAAGACTTTTTGTATAAGTAGCTCTATTGACATCACCTTTGGGATAACATGATGATGACATGTGGTGGGATGATGACACATAGATGGATCTTGGTGATACGCTTGCCCTAGAATTTTCATGAAATTAGCTCTACTAAATTCATCATATGACTATCAAGATGGTGACATGTGGATGGATCATGATGATCCACTTTTCAAAGACATTTTGTATAAGTAGTTATGTTGATGTTACCTTTAGGTTAGTGAGATGGTGACACGTGGATGGATCTCAATGATCCACTTTTTTAGAATAATACAAGTAACTCTACTAACATCACCTCAAGGCTAGCAATATTATGACAAATGAAAAAATCTTGGTGATCCACTTACCTAGGATCAATCGTATAGGTAACTCTATTAACATCACTATCAAGTGACTGGGATGACTTTAAACCTTTCACTTAAGGTCTAGGTTAATTAATTGATGCCATGTGGAAAGATAAAATGAACCCCAAAAGGGCCTAAGAACAACTAAGTATAGAATAACCTATCAAAGGAAAAAAATAGGTAAGAAACTAACTGAAAACATAACATGTTGGTCCATTTAGCAGTTAAAACCAAAATTTGACATAGACATAGAAGCCTTTTTGAATTTAAATAAAATCAAAGGTAAAAGATAAATCATGCATATGGATTATGCACAAATTAGACTCTCTTTTCAACTTAGAAACACTTTAAAAACTTTGAAACAAATTCATGTCAATCATGTCAAGAAAATAATATAGATCAAGAGAAGGTAGAAAAATTCCTATTAGCATAAGATAAATTCCTTAGTTTTTGGTTTTCAAACTTCATGTCATAGAATTATTGATGCAGGAGCATCCTCACTTTAAGAGCTAGTTGTTTTGTTTTCCCTCCATTTTGTTTTTGCATTTTGAAAATTTATTTATTTTTAATATTCTTTAAGCCTGCAAAAAATAGCCTGTAGGGTGAGTAGTTAGTTGTTTTGGAATCTCCTTATCTTAGAAGACTATTTTTGTGCATTTTGGGCAGATTGTTGCGCCCAGCCCAGGTTTAAACAAATTAGCTATGTTAGGAACAGAGGATTTTTTTGTATGCATATGGGTGTGTGTGTGATAAAACAAGAAACAAGGGATATGTTTTGAGGAGGAGAGCAGGGGCGTAGAACAGAGACTGGCGACCCAAAACAGATATAATGAATATAATTTCTGGTGAATACTAGACAGGTGTGTGTTTATTTGATATATTAATGAATTGAGTTCTTTGTTTTTGAAGAAAAATTTGTTTTTTTGAGACCAAATATCTCAAAGGGGACGTCGCCATTCTGCTGGGCATTGTTATTTTGCTGGAACATTTTAAATGCATTGGTTTTAAATATACAATTGGGCATTCCATGCTAGCTGGGCCGCCACATTATATTATTTATAATTTTGGCAAATCTTTCTATGCTGGTTAGTTGATATGATGTTGGGCGTTCAAAAATACTCCTATTTTTATCATTGCCAATTTAATTGTTGGGCCGTAGTTTTTATCAAATACTTTGTTTGAACTTCTGGGCTGCCCCAATGAACTATTGTAACTTCGGCCAAGTTAATTACAATGTTGGTCATCTAAATGTTATGCTGGACGTTTTTTTTTTAAAAAACATGTTAAAGGACAAGCGATAGTTGGACGCTTAGACGGAGGTCTGAGATCATTAAAAGGCAAAAGAGATTTTCTTGTTTGTGATTGAAACAGAACTAGTCCTGCCAAGAAGTTATGCTGGGCGCCTGATTGTGAAAGTGAGTCTTGATTGAAACTTTATTCTCTCAGTCTAAATTAAGGCATACAGAGTCTGCCAGAACAACTCCTTATAGCTCAAAAATCCAAAATTTGTCTTCTTTCAAGAAATTTTGGGCTGTTAAAAACTTTATGCTGTCTATAAAGGAAGAAATTTTCAAGGTGATATTTTGTGTAAAGATGAAAACAATTTGTTAAAGATGAATGTTTTATGCCTGCCATTGAGGCTTTCTGCTTATAAATTAAAAGTTTGCTAAAAATTTTAGTTTAGCCTGTGTGTTGCAAGTTGGTATACATCAATTATGGTTTTGAAGATATCGAATAATGATATCAAATCAATAGTGGCTCCCCATTTGAATTTTTAAAATGGGGGGGGTGTGTGTGTTAGGACATAAAAAATGGCTACTCAAAGGGGAAAATAATCCTAAGTATTTGATTATCTAGAATCTCAAAAATACATCATAACATAATTTCATCCCTACCAAGAAAAGAATAAACAAACTAGACTGTAAAAAAGACTCATACTTACTCATGCAACATACTAACCATTTCTGACTCAAACAAAGCCATGTTGACTGGGTGACTGACTAGACCTCAACGAAGTGGAAGAGGTGGATGATAGATAGGTAGGATATAGTGATGACTAGCTAGATGGGTAGGGAGATGAGTGGCCAAATGATGATTAGAGGAGGGAATGTTGATAGGTCAAGTTGGATCAAGGGAAATTATTTCTTAACATGCCCCCTCTCTGGAGATTATTGCATGAGATGGCAGATGCAGATCAATAACAAGGCTAAGTTCTGGCATGGGAAAGGCTACATAGTTTTTCATAATTATTTCAATATGATGAGCTCATAACTCTTGCAATCCTTGATAGGCTCAAAAAGATTTATTAATCTTGTAGGATATCTTGTTAGGCATTCCATTACTCTTTGCTTTAAATAGTCTTATGGGCTTTGTGTCTCTATGGTTTTGAATATGGGTGGTGACATTGTCAAGATTGAGATAAACTCTTGAAAGTAATTTTGATAGGACCATATGGTCTGGCACATTATCCAAAAGGGTGAGATGGATTCTTTCATTGATGGGATGATTGGTCATGATGAGAATCTATCTTGTTAGTTTGTTGAGTCTTGGGAGGAGAATTCCATACAAGTCCGTATGGGGGGGTATTGGTTTTGAAGTATTTTAGGAGGTGATTAGGCAAGCCATGGGGCTCCCCATCAAGGGGAAAAAATCAATCAGTGCAATAGGGTGCCAGACCTAAAAAATATGTGGATTTTCTTCAAGGAAGGTGAGGTTACTACCAAACTCCATGGGGGATTTGATAAAGAGAAGCTACCAACACCATGGGGGCAAATTTGTCTCATGATAATGAAGTTATTCACTTTTGATGGAAGAATCAAGGTATTTTACCACTACCACTTTGATTTACTTAACCATTTCAGGAATAAAATGGAAATTAGCTTCCCCTTTTTATTGTTATATTCTCTAGAGAATTCCTTCAAGTTAACTAAGGAAATACATGCCAAAAATCATGACTTCCCCCTCATTCCTATCCACCAAGGTCTCATCTTAAAATTATACCACTTTCATTTGGCCTTGTGTCTCCTGAAGCAAATCAAAGTTAGTCTATTGGAAGGCTCCCCATCACACACTTCTACTACTATTAAAGGTAAAGGCAAGAAATCTATCAGTACCCCTAAAATCTCCCTTAACACTCTATTATAAGGGCACATAGTTGAATACTATAGCATCCCATTTGGGTCCCCCTATTTCCAAGGCTAATTCCCCTAAGTTACCCTATGGTAAGCTTGAGACACCCAGTCAGGGGAGTTTGAAGGGGTTTGCTTAAAGGGGCTGAAAGGTGGTTGAGAATGAAGGCAATGTTTAGCCTAAAAAGGTTAAGTCTATGAAGGAGGATCCTAGGGGAGTTGAGGAGTTCGAGAAAGTTTTGGACTTGGGTCCTAATGTGGTTAAGAATGAGGTTGGGGGTAGCATTGGTGTTCACAGTCCAACTGTATTATTGGAATCCCATCTCAGAACCATCAAGGCATTGTCATCTCTGGTGATTCTAAATTTTTTGAAGACACTTCTGAGGCTAGTGAAGATGGGCCTCCCTTAGAGTCAAAACAATAAGCTAAGGGAATGAGCTATTTTCTTAAAATGAATGAGCACTACTTGAATGCGATGGAGGAGGATGATATAGAGCCCTGAGGCTAGGAAAAGAAAGGTAACTACTCACTATGTGTCAGGATGGTGGAGAAATTCATGGCAATCAAGGCCAAAATGGATAAAATTCATAAAAAATGGAGAGTAATGGTTGAATATGCTGCCATGTCTCTTCATCACATGACTTCTGTGTTTGCAGTGAAGGATTTTGACAATTTAAGTGATGTGGGTATGAATAGTCTTGGTGACTATAAGGAAACCATTGAGTTCCTTGCCAAATATGGGACTACTAATATCCCATAGTTGATTTTCTATTTTTGTGTGTTTGCCTATGTTTTTTCATTCTTATTTTTTATTGTAGTGTTATGTATGTGTTGTTAGTGTATTATTTATGTGTTGTTTCTACCTAGTTGGAGGCCTTTTGAGCCCATAGGGTGGATTTGTAAAGGGCTTAGGACCCTCTTTTTCTACTTTTTTAATAAAAAACATACTAACCATTTATATTACTTAGCTATGTATGTGATTCTATGCATTTATTTTTTCTTATTTTGAGAATTTTAACAAAGTCCTGGATAAACACTGTAGGTTTCATTTCGATCTCATATTTTGTAACCAAATAATAAGTGAAGCCTAGGAATTTCTCTTCTGCTAGTCATGTATCCATAGCCTTGATAAAAATAACTTTAATTTTACTCAAAGCCTTGCTCTCCCACCAACTAGACATCCATAGCCTTAGTAGATATTATTTAAATGATCCCACCTGCTATCAATTTGTGATATGTATGCATGTATGTACATGTATATATACACATAAACATACATATATACACACATAGATACATGTGTGTGTGTGTGTGTGTGTGTGTGTGTGTGTGTGTGTGTGTGTGTGTGAATATAGATATAAGAAGGGTTGGGAATCACCATTGGCTAAGTGTATGTATAAGAAAAACTTATTATTATCAATATGTCTCTGTCAATGTATCTATTTTTATATTTATTATTTCCTATCCAAGTTTTAGCATGTAATAATGCAATTAAGCCTTAAAAATATAAGTATTCCTATAATTTGCATGATTATATAATATTAAATCTCAAAGGTCTAGTAAACTCATTCAGTCAAAGGAGAACCTACTTCAATCATAATAGATACATCAATCCCATAATATTTATTACTATTAGAATAAATCCTTATGAAAACCAATTGTGCATCCTTGTGAATCATCCCTTTGTTTTGATAATTATTTTTTAGTTTCAACATGGAAAATCAGTTGGTCTATTCTACAATTTTAGAAGGATAATATAGAAAGTATAACAACTAATATACTAAAAGTAAATGCAAAAAATAAGAAATAGTATTCCTATAAATTAGGAAATCTTAATCTAAAAAATATAAAATATAATCTAGAAAGTAAGAAATCTAACTAGAAAGTAAGAAATCTATTCTAGAAAACAAGAAACATAATCTACTCCTAGTTTAAATTTACAATTATGGTTCACTCAAATGTATCTCCAGTTCGACCAGGCATGAAATATTGTTTCAAAAACTATTCATTGACTTGAAAAATAAGGTCACTACCTTACAGGTCCTTCAAATAGAAGTTATTATTACCAATAATTTTTGATATATGATGTGGACCAATAGAAAAAGAAGTGAACTTATCATGATGTCTTTTATTTTTTTGTGATGTATCCCATTGAAGCACCAAGTTTGAAATCCTAAATGATCTTGGACCTTTTGTTAAACCATCTTTGGGCAATCACCTAATATTTGTTAATGTTGTGTAGTGATTTAGTTTTTATTTTTTTCATCTAAACTATATCAAGTAGTATCAATTTTATTCTTTCATCTTATACCATGTACTCTCACATAAACTGGTACATTGGTATTTTAAATAGTAATGGGGAAGACTAGCTATTATATGTACACTAACAAAATAGGTGAAGCCTTGAGAGTTTGATTGTGCCTAGTTCTATTTGTCCACAGTGAATACTTTAATAAAAGATGCCATTCTCATGGTCTATCTTGTGATGATTTCTTAATGACATCCATCAGATTATTATTAGTAGTTTCAACCACTCTATTCCCTTGTTGGTAGTAGTTCAAAAAGAACTTGATGGTGATTTGATTCTTATAGGTCCATTCTATGAATTCAGTAGTCTAAAAATCTAGACCATTATTACAAAATAAGGAAATGGGAGTGTTAAACATGGTCAGTATATTATCTTCTATAAACCTATTGACATTTAGTATTTTAAAATTATATGTTATTACAACTTTTATCCACCTGGTATAATAATCAGTAGGTGTTAGGATGAACTTGTATCCTACTTAAGAGTTTGGGTTAATTATCCCAATAAAGTCAAGGACCCATTTAGAAAAGGGACATCCTTCGATGATCAGATACAAAGGCATGGTAGCATTCACTTCCCTTTTTATAAATACCTAGAAGTCATGATAAATCCTGGCATGGTTATGCACATGTTTGAAGAGAGTGGGCTAGTCATATCCCATTTTTAAGATTTTATGAACTTTAGTTGCCTGATGGATTCCCACTACCAATCTTCTGATGCATATTTTATAGGATGTCTATATATTTCTATTTTTAAACACATTTTAGGTAGATGCCTTCATGATTATTTCTATAGAGGACTCCTTTATTGATCATGTAATGAGTTTATTTGAGCCTAAGGGATCTTCTTTGCTCTCTATTTAACTCAATGGAATAAGTTACTGTGAGCAAATAATAAATGAACTGAGCATACCACTCACCATCAACTACTTGAGTTTCATTAATTTGTTTAATGTTGATGCATGGATCAATCTCAATCATCAATTGGATGTCCCCCTAGTCTTTTACCATATTTATTGGTATAATCTCAAGATCAAAATCTTGTAACTTTGTCATCTATTTGCCTCTTCTCTTTCCCAACTCATTTTATCCAAGTGTGAGCTTGATAGTTAGGTTTAAAACAATGGCGTATGTATTAATTATTAGAATATAATGCCTAAATATTTTCACTATTTTGATCAGGGCATAAATTTACTTGTTTATCATAGATTATTTTAACTTTTCATCCTTCAAATTAGTATGCATGAAGGAAATCATATATTGATTATCTTATACCTTTTGTGTGAGCACAATAGCTATGGTATGTTTTGAAGTAAATGAATAAAGATAGAAATCCTCACTAAAGTCTGGACTGATTAGAATTGGAGCTTGAGCAATGGTAGTCTCGATGTTTTGGAAAGTTATTTGATATTCTTTTATCCACTCTATCTTAATGTCTTACTTCAACATGGTGTTCAATCATTTGATAATTTCTAAAAATCCAAAAATGAATTTTATTACAAAGTTTATCTTACCAAATAAGGACTTTAACTCATTACTGCTATTGAGAGGTGTCAACTTGGAAATGGCTTGGACTCAATATGGATCAATGGAGATCCCATATTTAGCAATGACATGGCCTAAAATTTTTACTTCAATAACTCTAAAGATGATCTTATTTCGATTAAGTGACACTCCATATCTCTTGCATTTGTATCTTTGGAATACAATGTCAAGTCATCCATGTAGATGATGATGCATTTACCAAAAATTCCTTAGAAATCAAAGTCCTTGGATTTTTGGAGGTAATTTTTATATTGATTAGGCCAAATGACAACTTTTTATATGCAAAATTTCCCCACTTGGTAGTAAAGTTAGTATTCATCTTGTATTCTGCTTCCATTACTACTTGCTTGTAACCAAATAATCCATCCAAAAAGGACATAGTATATAACATGATACCATATGAATCACCTCATCAAATGAGGGAAAAGGATAATTATCTTTTTATAATGCTCTGTTTGGTTTCTTAAAATCAACATAGAGTCTGATTTCTCAATTCTTGTTGATTGGTATTAGATTAGCTACCCAATTCAAATGTGTGATTAGGAAGACAATATTGACATCTAGTAGATTTTGTAGTTCTATTGAATGAGAGGTTCAATAATTTTATTTATAGTCTTCTATATTTTCTTGAAAGGCTTATGATCTAGTTTCAATGGAATGATATGTGTGATGAATCTAAGGTTGAAGACTTTCATGTCATCATATGTCCAAGTGATTACGTCGTTGTACTATATGAGCATATTATTTAATTTTTTCTTTCTCACTTTTAGTGAAACTTTATCCAATATTCACATACTAAGGGTGTTTGTCTGTGCCTAGATTCTCTTTGATGTAATTAGACTTAGTTAATTTAAACTTCTTATAATTTTGAGTTTGTGGATATACATCAAAATATTGTTGTAATGGAACCATTCCTATATGGATATGATTTCCTTTAGCTGTAAGACACCATCATCTCCCAAGTCTTCAGTCTACATGGGCTCAACATCCTTCTCATCTATCAGTTGAGATTCAATGGCTCTAGAACTAGTCATGAATTGCATAATATGCTATTCACCCTCAAACACCTAGAAATAATCCACATTATTTGGGATAGAAGAACACATAACTAGATCCAAAAATAATTTATACATCTTTGATTCTTGGAATGGGGCCAAATTGGTAGTTGAATCTACTAGAAATTCTTCCATCTAGTTCTATTCTCTTGGGATAACCTTGATGTTGAATGCTTCAAATGACTCAATTATGTCCCACATTCTATGATTATAATTTTTTAAATAAGTGAGCTTGCATTGATACTTTTTCTTAATTTGGTTAACTGCTAATTCTAAGTCACTGAAGATCTCTAATTGATTGAAATTATTCTTCAGTTTAAACTAAAGGATGGGAATTAGATATTCATACTTAGATCCATTATTTATGTAGGGGAATTCTAATATATAAGTATCTAATTATGCTTACCATCTAGGTCTATTAGGGCTATGCTAACACTAAAACCTTATTTTGATCTAGATCTATCAAAATGGAGAGTCCATAATTGAGAAAAAAATTCCAATTCTTGCTCATGAAATTCTGACTTGGTAGTGAATATGTATACTCCCACATGTGGAGATGCAATTCAACCTTCTCAATATTTGCATTGTACTCGGTAATCAATTATTTCATCTTTAGTTCTCTATCCACCTGAATCTTATTGGCTACTCCATTTTAGGGAAACAACATGTGTGAAAAATTGGTGTCTATGTATTCATTTAGTTTCTTGGAAAAATCCCAACTCAACAACAAGCCATAGTCTTTTGTGATGTTAATGACCAAAATATCAATGTACTATTGTACATGTTTCTCTTATGCCAACTGGGTGTGTACATTTGTCATTTCTCAAACATAGGGTACAAAAGACTTGTCCAACTATAAGACCACTGTTTTTGAATTATTTAGGGTCAAACATATATTTTTACACGTAGATATCAACATAACATTCACCAAAGCACCTGAGTCAACCAAGTAGTTGTGCACATTATTTCCAGACATTTAGAAAATTAGAAAAAATATTAACACTTCAAGTTTATATTTAAATACCATCATGTTTGCATGCACACCTTTATATTTGTCTAATGTATTGGATATATCAATTAGGGATTTGAGTCATAATTTCATTTTTTTGATGATCTAAGCTAGTTCATGTAGGGTGATATTAGCCTTGATCTTCTTCATGTCCTCAACAATGTTTTACCCAACTCTGATTTATAGTTATGTGATCTACAACTACTCATCCCTCTTTAGGGAGATGGGTTATTGTTGGTCTAAGAATATGGAGGAGTAGAAGCATTATTGTTTGGAGGTAATAAAGTAGTAATGGGATACTTTTTATTTAGATTGTAATTATTCTTTTGGAACTACTGGAATGTATGGATCTCATCTGTGTTATCCTCTAGTTTATTCTCATCCTCTACTAGGAATATAAGATCATAGATCCTAAAGACCATTTTTAAACTGGAATTACTAGAACAGTAGAGGAATATGATGTTGTCTAAATGATAAAACTTTTTTTCTTGTCCATCTCCTTCTAAAATATATTAAAAGTAGTACACAAATCAATGCAGTCTAGCACACCATGTTGTGCATTGTTATGAATTCAACAATAATCTAGAAGGGTTGCTTACACGGTGTTAATATTCAAAATATTATTGGGTGGTTACTACTCTATATTATTTCCAAACTTATTGAAAGGTCTATTGTACCTATAAAATCTGAAGATCTGATTAGAATCATGTCTTCCAATGTTACCCACACATTTTTGCATGTTTAAAAACTCATTGCTTAATTTCTATACCATCCTCTAAATTGATTCCAATTCTATTTTTATGGAATCATAATTAGTACCTTGTGTATTAGTAGTATTGAATGGTATTAGGTATTATTTCTAGTTTTGTTGGTTAGGTATAATTGTGTAGGAAGCTGAGATGCTAATTAGGTAGATTATGGGTTAAATGTAACTATTTATACACACAATTCTATTTTTGGGGGACAATATTCTAATTTGCATTAGGAATGTGACTAAACTCTAGAAAAATAAGACAAAGACTAAGTGGGGCCAATGATTTTAGTTCAGGGTTTAATGGTTTATTAGTATTGATATCTTTAACGTAAAGCAAAGGTAATGAATCAATACCAATAACTCTATGTTGTGCAAACTAATTACCTAGTGATTACTAGATTCTTGAGTTTGATTAACATTAATTATCAACTCAGGGTGTGTATGATTTTCAAGGATGTTAGCACTATATATGCATCATTGATTCAAAAATCAACTTTCTTTTCTAGTTGTAGTGTAATGAACTTATGTTGAATTCACCAAATAATTGTATGGTGAAACTATTATGATAGAATTATAGAACTAATTCACACTTATGAATCACACATGCATCACACCTATATAATCAAACTAATAATAATATCAACTTAAAAAATAAACTAAAACTAAAGAGTGTTAGGATCTTCACTATATCTCCTTCTGAGGGGGCCCCTCCTCATTTAGAACTGAGCTCCAATCCTTCTTTGAGAGAATTCACACACTTATTACAAAATCAATTTTCTCATTACTAAATTTTGTATTAATTAAATATTGTTACAAAATATTACAATATTTTGAATGCAATTACTATTATTCCAATAATTCTGCTATTATCTATCCAAATTAACTAACTCCTAATTTAATCTAGGCTCTACCATTAAATACATAAGGTAGTTTATTAACTTTTAACCGAAGACACCAAATTAGGAAAAATACAAATACTTTAGAAACTACCCAAATCAACCTTCAAGTGGTTGGTAATCTAAGTTACTTATTTTAGGCTTGACTAGGTTAAGGACAAGGTATATTGTTTTGTTGTTTTATTTCTTTTTGTCTCTTTCCCATTGTCCTTGTCTTTTTCATCTTTGGCAACACATCCAAATTTTCTTGTATGTAGGGAGTCCATATAAAAACTATGATCCTTTCCAATCATCCATTCGATTCCCAATACAAGTGGATGTGTTCTTAACATCTGACCATAACAATAGCTCTATTTTGCACAGTGGCTATAGGTAACCTATAGGTGAATCTTATAGTTATTGCAGAAAATCTGTAGTGGCTATGGGAAACTTGTAGGTGAATCCTATAGTTGTTGTGGGCACTCTTTAGTGGCTACATTAACCTGTGAGTGAAGCCTATAGTTACTATAGGAACTCTACAGTGACTATGGGCAACCTATAGGTGAAGCCTATAGTTGTTTTGGGCAGTTTATAAGTGTTGTGCCTTAAAAAGATCTTGCAACCTTACATTATCCTTCAAATTCTTGTTAAATAAAGTTACACAAGTATAATATAATCAAGGAAGAAGCATCAATAATACATAACATATACACACACACACGCGCGCGCGCGCGCGTGCACACACACACACACACACACACACACACACACACACATCAATGTATACACAAAATCATAAATTCATTCAGTCATTTGCATAAGTCATGGATAGTTATGGGCTTTACATGGAAAAATATATATACTAGATATGGATGAGGCTATAAAATGAATCAATTGGTGGCCTCATCACACCACCTACTTAACCTCTTACTTGACCTCAAGGAAGCCTTGGATACATTTTTAAGCCACAAAATTTCCTAAAGTCTAGGGCCTCAGGGCAACATGAACCTTCAAAGATGTATAAACCTATAGCATTCTCAATGTGTCCCCATCTTTTCTTCTCTGTCTCTCTATCAGCTGGAACATTTCCCTCCTAGTTAGGAATTGGGAACTAGAATATAGGGGGTTGAAACTTCAACCCCAACCATTGTATCCTCCACTTTATAACAAGATCAATATACAAGTATAATATGTGGATGGCTTCCCTAAGGTTTTGAGGGGAATAAGGTTCCTTTATTTTCAAATCAGCCAAGAGTTCTACCCATTTGTGAGAATAAGCAACAAATTTTTTCTTTCCATCTCCTTCCATAAGACTCAAATAATGATTTTGAACTTCTACCTATTTTTTGATAAAACATTCCTATGGAGTGTTTATGTTCATGAAGGAGATCCATTCATCTATTACAACATCTATATTTCTTGATTCACTCCTGATCATCAGGGTAACTTCTTTTTCTTTTCTTAATATTCTTCCATTTTTTTCCTTTTTCTTGTTTCATTTTGAACATTTGAAGAAAATGCATTTAACGAGACATCCATCAAATAAATGTTTGGATTCCATTCTATATCACTGGGTAAAACATATTGGTGGATGCAAAACTCACTTAACTAACCTTGGAAGTCTAGGTCAGCATGTCTATATTCTTCAAAGAAAGATTTGGGGTCATAAACCATGTATGATTGATCATTATAGATCCTGTCATATCTAAATTTTAAGCCATCTCTCTTCCAAGTACACAACATACACCCTAGAAGGTGGTATACACTTCATCAATAGTTTAGTGGTTTAATTCATTTTACCAATCTTTTTCTTTAGATCCCTGATCCTAGTTTTAGCTATTTCTAGTTTTTCTTTCAATTCCACTTGTTGTTCTATGATTTCAACATATAATTTAAATATTTGGACTAGCTCTTTATAGTGAGTTTCATCATCACCAAATTATTCCCTTAAAAAATGTAGGAGGTCAATATTTTATATAGGTGTGGCATCTGAAAGATCCACATCAATAACTTCTTCTATTGTAGGTGTTTTTGTAGTGGACAATGGAGGAAGAAATCTATGGCAGAAGGGTCCCAAAGCTAGAGCATAATATATTGTAGGTGATTCTATGGCCAAAGTAGATGAATTTATTGTAGGTTCCTCCAGGGAAGTTACTTCAGGTTCTTCCAATACCTTTTCTCTATCCATAGAAGGTTCTTCAAAATCTACTACCCCTAGAAGTGTTTTAATGCCTCTTTTTCCTTTCAATTTTGTTATCTCATTCCTCAGCCTATATATTTCCTTCAAAGATTTTTATAATGTCTATAACTCCTAGGTATGAGGAAGTATTTCTTGTTTTTCTTTTTTTCCCATAATCTCTTCTTTAACCAATTCCTCTTCTACTGCATGCTGATAGACCATTCTCAATTCATCTTCCGTATACCCAATGTCTCTTAGGAGATCATTGTCCTCCTTAGTCAATCTAGATGGATAAGGTGACTATTCTTCTTCTACCTTGGTAGATACCTCATTATTTGACCATACTTCAATTTCAAGCCCATCAAGGGTCTTCTGAACCCTAGGCTCTTTCTTTAGTTTTTTATCATCATTAATAGCTATGGTTAAGGAGGTTGCAGTGGTCTTTTGTTTCTTAATTATTTGAGATCTCCTAGGAGGAGGTCTCTTTCTTCTTACATAATGGGTTTCTTTTCTTTAGTGTTCATTTTTATTTTAAGAGGGATGACTAATGGGACTTGTTCTTCTTGTGCAACAATTGATAGAATACCTTCCTCTTATCTCAAAGAAGCCATGGTGGAGGAATCAAACTATGGTGAGGAGACAGTGGGAGAACGAATATGTTGTTGTGGGCTTTCCTCCTCTGTGTCAATTTATGTGTGTGCCATTTGAGTTGTAGAGGGTAGTGTTATGCTACCCAAATCATGTCAAACCATTTTGCCTTTAAGTCTTTGAAACATAGTATTGACCACATTATTCGAGTACGCTTACGCCATCAGGTTGCTCATTTTGTTTTAAGAATTATTTACAATTGTATCAAAACTATTTGTTTCAAACCATTTTGTGTATACCATTTAGGCCTCTATTTTGTGCCATCATGCTATCCAATCTTGTCTAGCCTATTTGGTCCAATCCTAGTCTTCAATGTTGAGTTTTCAATTAGCCTTGTAAAGTTTGGATCCAAACATTGATTGAACCTTATTTAGGCCTTAATTCATTGGGTTGATACATAGATCTTCCTCTTTTGGGTTGCATTACTTTGGTTAATCAATTACCAAAATTTGGAAACTATTGATGGTTTGTTTGTTTAAAGCCTATCCTCATCATTGTTTATGCCTTTATTTGGGAGAACACAACCTTTCTCAAAGATCCTTTTGTCTTATGCCTTATGCCAACTGATCATGTTTATGTTTGATTCCATGTGCTAGGTCTATGTTAGAGTTATTTCAAAACTTTTTAGATTATATCAAATCACATCATGCCTATTTTTTTGAGCCTATCTTTTGACTCTATGTTTGGACAAAAGACCTAGCAACTCAAATTTTCCCTTTCCTAGTTTAGACCTTGTTTGGATCACTTTGACCTAGACCTTTGACATGCCAATTTTTATTCAGACACTTGAACTTTTATGCATGTGACATTTGACATTAGATGTTTGATGTTAGGCTATTTTATGCCAAGTCTTAGCATAAACCATTTTGGAGATACAAATCCACTTTCAGATCATATTGAAGATACAAATCCACCTTTTGACCAAGTTAGACCAAGCTTGAACCATTTGTCCTTTGGACATAGTTTTTTAGAGTTTGTAGAACTCTAAGTCTTTTTATTTTCAATGCTTTCATCATTTACATGGATATGTCTTGATACACTTATGGTGGAGTCACTTAAAATCTACCTTATGATAGAATGGCCACACTAAATGACTTTTATGGCTTTTGTCAAGACCCTAATGATGCTAATATGGTTTATGAGATAGATTTCTATCCACCTCATATTAATCATTCATGGGAACAAAGTCATGAAATAACTTACGATCTAACTCAAGACCTTGATTGGTATGAAGAGGCTTATGAAGAGGAATTTGAAGACCCAACTACACATAATGTTATTTGGGATATGAATCCATACCCTCTTTTCATAAATTAGTACATGGAACACAGTCAAGAACCAACTTATGAATCAATTCATGACTGGGATGATATGGTTTATGAGGAAGAATTAGATGCTTTTGCTTATACAAGCAATCAAGTTTCATGACATCCTTTTGCTATCTGGTCATCGACTACCCCTAACCCTTCTTTGGATTATATGAGCCATTAAGCTCTACAATATCCAAGGAATACCATTACCATTCCTAGACCTAGTCCTTTGGCTTGTGTAAGTCATCAAGCTCCACAACACCCCTTCATCATTATAATACCTAGTTCTTTGGCTTGTGTACACAATCATGCTTCACACTAACCTATCATTACCATCTCAAGACTTTGTCCTTTAGCTTATGTGAGAAATCATGCTCCCCACTACCCTACCATTATCCAACCATAGATCATTCCTCATCTAGTACCAATCCCAACCAAACCTCAACTTATCTAATCATTCAAAGACCAAGCTATGTTTAGAACTGGTATTTTCCAACTCATTGGAAACGAAGGCCAAGAGAACCAACTAATCCAAGATGTTTATATTGAATCAACCATTTTTGATAAGTCAACCTATGATAAATTACCTATTGATCCTATACCAGTTGTTGAGGAGTCTCACTTTGATGAGCCAGTCTTTGATGAGTCACTTCTTAATGATTATAACCACCTTTGGGAAAATCATTACCTCAACCATATACCTATTTTTTAAGAGCCTCCTATTGATAAACCAATCTTTGAAGAGTTGTATCTTGACCTTTTTCCCATCTTAGAGGAGTCTCACTTTGAAAAACCAATTTTTGTGGAGCCCATTGTGCCATCACAGGCTATTAATTGTCCAAAACCAAGAATTCAACAAGACATCATTGTAATAGAGTACCCATCAGATGAAGAATCAAAGATATATTTAGGTTCAATTCTTAAACCAAAATCAAATTTAGAATTAGTTATGACATCATATTCAGAGTCCCTTGAGTTAGAATCAGATTTAGACAAAGAATATATTCAGGGATGTTACAATATTGGTTACACATGACTCGTAGATCAATTTGAATACATTTGTGATCCTTCTAAAATTTTTGAGGATGAGTACTTTAGCTTTGAGACAATTTATCCTAGTATCTTTTATAAGGATTATGTAGCCTCTCCCCATTCCATTACCATTCCACAAGCCATTACCATCAACCAAGATAACCATATTATTGACATTCCATATCCCACAAGTGTCAATTAGGACTGACAGAATCACACTTTATTGAACTACATCCATGGTGACATAATAATTGAATAAGATCAAGGAGGCTAAGACAACATTCATGTAGTAGTAGAAAACTCTCCTAGTGAAACCTTTTTGGAAGTGCTAGAAGAAAACCAAAGTCAAAAGTCAATATTCCTTAGTGAAACCTTCTCGAAGGCACTATGGGACAATCAAGACAAATTTATTGCTGAAAACCTCTTTGAGGCAATAATAGTTGAGCACAAAAGTTCTTTACTGCTTGATGAAGATAAAATCAAAGATAAAATCAAAATAGCTTCCTATCTACATCCTAATTACATGGTATCTACTCTCAAGATCAAACAATACAAAAATCTAGTGGTTCTATCAAAAGAACAAGTCTTTGGCCCCACCACAACTAAAATTATGTCAAATCTAGCATCAACAATATTACGTGTGACTAAAAGTTTTGATCTTCATTTATTTCCCCACCATTCCACATTCCATTATCATCTACCATTCCATTTCACAATCAAGCCTACCATCTATTATTTTTCCTTGTTTACCATCCATGGCCACACTTTCCTTTACAAGGGCTACAAAGATACCTTGTCTTGATGCTTTAAAGCATCAAAATTAATGACTAATTAAGATCACAAAAGAATTCTCAACAACCAGATCTATAGGCCATTCTTGATAGATCAGCTATTTAGACAAGGTATGGGATAGTAATTAACATGATCAAGTATTCTATTTGTATCATTTATTGATTAGGACGTGCATCTCCATCTCAACAGGAACAATAGAATCAGAAACCACACCTAGGACAAAAAACATGTACCATGCCTATTTTCTATTGTCGCATATTCTTTCCATTCACCCCATCACTTGGGGGACACCTTTTTACCATTTTATCCAATTTATCAAAAACCATCATTATCCTTTACAAGACCATACCATACTACCATTCCATTCTTATCTAGACCAAAGCCTATTTTTAGTCATCCTATCCAATCCTATTTTAATTTTGGTTACTTTGGTTCTTTTAGCACCTTTTGTGAGGGGATTCCAATCAAGTTTCAATAATCAATCCAATCTGTGTTTACAATGACAGTCTATGAAAGTAGTGTGGTAGTTGATTTGATAAGATATCTTTCATCCTATATCCATGTTTGTTTTTATAAGATTGATGATAACTGCCTATGGGCAAATCAATGTCTCACCAGTATTGCTACTAATTATAACCACCTATGGGAAAATTAGTATCATTAACCATTGTTGTTGTATCTTAGTTATAACCTCCTATGGGAAAACTAGGGGCAACACTTATTTATCATGCATTGCCATATCACCTTACCATCATTGTTTTCATTTGACTGGCCATTTGCAAGATTTGAGAACTTGTTGAGACCTAGTTGGTTTTTCCCCACCTTTTGTGTGGATGGAATTACTATAACTTGATGTCACGTCAGGACTGTGTGGGTCATGCTCAATTCATGTTGAGGTTACCTCAGTCCTTCTTTCCATATGCTCTCACCATTTTGTGAGTAGGTATCTTGTCATTCTATAAAAAGTTAAGATACCTCAAAATTCTAGAAACATTCATAACATTTTAAAAATCCAAAAATATTTGTCTTGTCTAAGCCTAGTCAATTATCCTCTATTTGCCTTACTGGGGCATGATCATTGTTAGGATGCTTTCTTTTACTTTTATTTTTAAGCTTTCTATTTGTTTGTTTATTTTAGTTTGGTTGTTTGTTTGCTTGCCTATTTGTTTGTTTTTAACACTGTTACCTTGACTCAGTCTATATGTGTTCATTGGGTGATTCCTCGAGCACATTATTCTTGAGTCTATCCATATTCATATGTCAACATTGTCATCATGGTTTTTATCATTAGTACATTTTTTTGAGTGTTTATTGGATCAAGAGTCAATCCTTATGCATATTTTGTCCAAGTCTTCATGGTGTTCTATCATGAAGCCTACCATCACATGGTATAGCAAAAATTAGCTTCATGAAGGTCTACAATCAATGGACCTACAAAATTTTCCCTTATCACTTTAGAAAATCCTTCCATCCCATCCCCAATGATCATTTTAGTTGTATCATTGCTAGTCAGGACATGCATCTCCTCATTGGAAGGTACAACTAAATCATTCACATTGATCAATCCTATTCTTCTATTCATCTATTTCATCACTTTGCACCTGTTCATCTTTAATCTATATTCTAAGTTATATACTTGAGTTATGATTTCTACTTAGACCTAATTGGGGCACAATCATCTTTAGCCAATCTAGGTCCTCTTAATGATTATAACTGCCTATGGGCAAATCATTATTTTGACTCTTACTCTTGATTATAACCACCTTTGGGCAAATCAATAATCCTTTTTAAATAAATGCATGCAAGAATTTTATCATTTGGATTAATCTCACCCATGGGTTAATTCCACCTTTATTTTTTTTTTCTTTTTGAGGGACCATCCATCAATAAATGTGACAGCCACTCCCTTGAGGGGGTATCATCATAGGCTTCCCAAACACCTTTTGGATCTTTGTTCTTCAACCATTATCTTATTTTTGGCATACATGCAATTTATCATTATTTGAGAAGACATTGATTTTCCTATGGTTTGAAACACCTTCCCAAATAGGGGCAAATTGTAGACACCTAAAACTGGCCACCGATAACCTCCAACCAGGCTTTGGACCAATTTCTACCCAAAATGCACAATTTGGCCTAAAAACACTCAAACATGTTAAATGATGTGAAAATGACATTCAAATTCTAATTTTGGCTAGGGTATCCCTAAATGCGGTAATGTAATTTATGGGTTAGCTAACTTTGATCAGTTTAGTTTGAGTCAAAATGCCAAATTATACCACAAATATTAGGATTCATGCCCTCCATGCCTCATCAATGCCTTCCATGCCTCTTAATTGCCCCTTCTTCCAATGTTATGATGAGGATAATTATAAAATTAATTCCAAAAATTGAATTAATCCTCAACCACACATCCCAATCTTGAGTGGATGGCTGAGGTTGATTCTTATCAAACCCAAAAATCTATAAATAGGAGGCCTCACAACATCATTTCTAAGCTTAATTTATGCAAAGTTATAATGTAGGATTCATTACAAAAGCTTCAAGCAACTAGTGTTTCCATGCCAAATTGATTCCAAGAAAATCCAAGCCAAACCACAAGCCAAATGTTCCAAGAGGAGATGAAGGTAGCCACACTCCATTGAAGAAGACCTCTTGAAGCACAAGCCGAGCAAGCCACTTCTACAAAGGCATTTGGATCATCCAAGGAAGGTGAAATAATTATTGTGTTTTTATTCCTTGATTTTTAGTTGTGTTTGTCATTTGATTTTTTGTAACTAAGATCTCCCTAGTGTCTAGGCCTATATATGTTATGCTATTAGTGTGTTTATTTCATTTTGTTTTCATTTTAGAACTAACACCATACTAATCATCCTCTCTTGAGTCAAATTCTTAGATCACAAAATTTGCAATATATCTTCATCACCTTCAAGTCTTATCGTACACTTTTCCATTTCATAAAGAGGATTGGTTTTCAAAAACAATGAGACTATTATCATAGTCAAACTTAATGAAGACCTACAAGTTCCTGTGTATAGGTAGTGAAAGTGCAGAGGCCTGATGATGTGCCTTGAAGGGGCTATAACACTTGGGATGTATTAAAAGACACATATTTTGATATAGGATTAATATTATGAAGAAGTATAAAGAATACCATCTAAATTCATACATACTCACCTATAATAGGGTTGAGCAGAGTTGTTTAATGGGAGAGTTTACCTTAATCTCTATGAAAGAGGATTCTACCTCACAAAATGTCATCCCATGGTGAAGTGTCTTAAGGTCTAGACAGGCCTAATAGTTTCTCTCTTGTATCCTAATCCTAGATATAATGTATTGACATAAGAAGGTGGTTTTTTTATTGAGAGAGAATTATAGTTGAGTGGTTTTCAACTCAAACAAGTATTGACTGGAAACACTCAGCAAACAATATGCAATTGAGACCAAATGGACCTATAACCTGCAAGTAGCACTTATTGTGTTGATGGTATAGAATGATAAGCATGGTTTATAGGCATAGATGCACATTTAGGTTTTAAATTACCTAGTGACCTCAAGAGTAACCTAAGAAATGAATTACAATGTTCAAACCTATATAGTCACCTACAAGAGATTATTGAGCCCTGAATGAGTACCTACATTCTAGCATGATCACATATTAGCTCATGCTAGTGAAAGGTGTAAACTTGGCTAATGTGTAGAAGTATAAAGTGAATTAATATGTATAAACCACTTTAAAAATAATGATGTCACTTTAAATGTGATTTTAAGACAAAAATAAACACCTACAGGGGTCCTTTGATTTCCCTAATTAACACCTATAGATTGACTGAGGTATTAGACTAACCTAAGCCCATAAGAGATGTAGTTTGTATGGTGATCAGATATATAAGAGGGAGATTATTATGTTGAATTCACTCTCATAGTGATGATATAATAATTTTGTGTGATATTAAAATTAAAAAGGATACAAAGAAAAGATGAATCAAACTATCCTTTAACCTCATATTTAGTCAACCCTACACACAATCAAGTCATAATCTAGTTTTGGGAATCAGAGATGTTGAAGGCTCCATGATTGTGATAAATCATTGAATGTTGGTACATAAGGTCCTCATGACCTAATCTAAATCTCTATGGTCTATGTCTGGCCTTAAAAATAGGGGATATGTCCCCTATTTTGTCTCAAATAGAGGACACTCCACTGTAAGCATAAACCTACAAGAAGGGTATATGAATGAATAAAGAATGAAATTTAAGATCTTTGGATAAATATAGGGTGATGTCTATAGTTAAATTAGATGAAAAAAGGGTTTATAGTGAATTATAGTAATTAGATCAACCATAGATGGCTATATACATAGAAATATAGTTTAGGTATACTAGACCTAAAATCTCATGGTTTCTAATGACACTAATAGGAACATGAGATGCTTCCAATACATTTGAGAACATTCAGGGTAGAGTTGAGGATGGATTATAACCTTCAATTTTTAGAGGAAAATACAAGATTGGTCATTTTGGCCTAAGTCTCTCTTAGGCCTATCCAAAATGCAATATAGGAGCTCAAGAACAAATTTCATTTGCTCATATCTGTACGGATGGTTTGCATGGTGCCTAAAAAATATATGGATAGTTGAGGGGGGGGGGTCCTTAACTTGATATTAGTGGAGTTTTTTTGAATATTAAACCTCTAGATTTTATGAATCATTGCTAAAAATCTATATGACTTAAAAACCTTCTAAAACCCTTTTATGAACTCGATGTAGAAAAGATGAATGTAAATGCATACAAAAGTGTTGAAATGTCCTAAAAGGTGACTTGGACGTGATTAACACTCTCCTAGTATCCTCACCATCCATTTATTCTATACCATCACATGTATGAACATGTCAAAATCTAGGGTTTCTACAAGATTTGAGTTGAATTGTAGGTACAAAAGGGGATATGTGAATGAAAACCATTGAGGGAGGTATGTAGGGATGTTTTATAACTCCTCATATACCATTATCACCTCAGTTAAACATGGAAACATACCTATTAAACTATTAATTATAGGGTGATTTGAATAGGATACTAAGAAGGAAAAGTGACTACCTAAGTGTGAAGATGAGAATTGTTGTTTGATTTTCATTGAGGTCTATATGATAGATGAGAGGACAAAGAAGTTCTAAGTGAGATGTCTAACATCTCTACAATAAATCTTCATGAGAAAATGAAAGACACTTAAGTGAAAAGTGTTAAGGTCTAGGATAATAAAGACAATGAGTGACTGTAGATAGTGAATGACAAGTTGCAAAGGAGATAGGTAACAAGTGATGATCCAATTGTTCCATACCATCACATATACAGACATGCTAAAATCTAGATTTTTTGTAAGATTTGAGTTGAATTACCTACTTATAAGGGGAAATGTAAATGAAATCCATTAAGGGAGGTGTGTAAGGATGTTTTATAACTCCTCATATGCCATTCTCACCTCAATTAAACATGTAAACATCTTTGTTAGACTATTCATATAAGGAAATCTAAATAGGATAGTGAGAAGTCAAAGTGACTATCTAAGTGTGAAGATGAGAAGTTTTTTTTATTATCATTGATGTATATATTATAGACAATAAGATAAATAAGTTCTAAGTGAGTTTTATAACACCCCTACATTGAATCTTCATGAGAAACTACAAGCCACTTAAGTGACAAGTGTGAAGGTCTAGGCCTATAAAGCTAATGAGTGACCACAAATAGTGAATTACAAGTGACAAAGGGGAGATCATCAGTTAAATGACATATAATGAATATTAAAATATATTTTTCACCTTCTCAAGTTAGTGCAAATATGTAAATGACTACTATAATAGTTCTGGTTAGTTTGTGAACCCCTCATCATCAAGGCAGTTTCAAGGACCATGGAGGGTCTCTATGCCAACTTGAGGGAGAATGATGAAATTTAAGAGGAAAATTGTATAAGAATACCTTCATAGCATATTTTATAACTCCTTATATCATGTTGTGACTATTTTCCAAGTCTTGACACTTGGATATGTGATTGTCCAACTTCTCTTCTTCTCTCTCCTCTCCTATGTTCTATATATGCAAAACCTTTTGGATTTGTAATGGATCCATAATTGGTATGGAAAAGCCTTTCTATTTTGACATATTGATTTGCAATTGAATAAAGTAATGAAGTTGATTTTTTATCTTCAATCTCTTTCCTATGTGTGTCAAGTGGTTTATGTGGTTGATAAGTGATTAATGTCTTCTCCTTGCTTCCATTTTGTTCTTGCATGTTTTGTGTGAGTGATATCTCTTCTAATAGGTGTCATGAAGTGTATGTGTTTGATAAGTTTGTTTTGATGTGTGAGAGAGACTAGTAGTATCTAATATCAAAACTCATTTCCCCCCAACCGTAGATATGCATAGTAATCTACCTCCATGAGAAATACATATGATAGAAGAACATTGAGTTAAGGTCAGTTTTAGTAGTCTTCTTTCTTAGTGTAGATACAAGTGTGTTTTGTGGACATATCTTTGGTATATCGCCTTCATTAGTCTAGGTTTATTTATGTTTCATTATTTTATTTTCACCCCCAATAGTGACTAGTATAGTGTAGTGTGTGAGATTAAAGATAGATCAAGGGAGCTATCCTTTTCAAATCTATAGATCTATCTCTTATAGTAGATTGTCTAGTGCAGAGATAGTTCCATGTTATCCCAAATTTGAGAAGGTTTATTTGAATTCCCTAGGGTGAAAATTTGGGATATAACAGTTCTAGAATGCTTGGTGGGACATGAAGTTAAATAAGGTTATTCAAGGTGGATGATGGATTTGATAATAAGAGGTTGTAATGGTTTACTTCTTGTAGTATTTGGCTACTCCAACATTTGAATCTCAGTTTCAGACTAGTACATTCTTTCATGTATAAGTTAAGCACAATATCTTATACTTCAAACATTTATTTTGATATTCAAGAGAGTTACTACTATTCACCTCCCTATCAAACTTGCCATGGCCCATAACATGTCCCTCAATATCCCTATCAAGGTTATTATCAGTCCTATGAGCCATGGTATCCCTATGACAAGTCATTTCCTTCTTTATATGAGCATGATATTGTTGAGAAATCCTATGAAGAAGTCGATGAAGAAGCATATGAAGAAGGTTATCAAGAAGATATGATTATGACTTTTAAATAATAAATCCAAGTTCTTAAGAGGTAGATTATTGGAGACAACCTTCATCAAACTATACCTATCCCTCCTTACATGTGTGTTTTCCCTAAGTGTTCATGAGACCACAAGTGCATGCGTTAGTTTCTTATCTTGTGTGTTTGTTTCATTATTATGTGTGATGTGAGTTTGTGTCTTGTTTAGAGGAATTTTAGTGTCATATTTAGTGTATATGTGACTCCATCTACCAAGGATATGATAAGGCAACTGGTCCTAAGCATAATAGGCATGCTACTCCTAGAAAATTGCTAAAATATTGACCAAATTTAACCCTAGGTAAAATTAGGTCAACACCCTATATACTCAAACTTTACATATGGTCCTTATATCTCATAAAATAGTTAACATGGTCCTAATATAGGTTTAGTCACACTTTTAGAGTCATATAAAACTTGTATTAACCTTGGTCATATTTTTCATTTTGTCCTAATGTACTTTTTGGCCACATTTTGGCCATTTGGATGAAATATATGGATTTTTCACAAAATATAAAGGTTTAAAGATGAAGGATAATGTAAAATATATTATATTATGTTAGGAAACTATTTTGAAACTAACATGATGTAGGTTCAACATAGATATTAGAAGATTAACAACAAAATAGGCAATTTTAGGTAGTTGTACAAACAAGGACAACCCATCTAGCACATGTGAGGCTTCAAGTATGTATCTTGAGATCCTAAAAAAATTAATTCCAAGATTAGGTGGTTAAAATAGGTCTAAAATGGTAAAAAATGACCTCTCTCTCTCATCACTCTCTTGTATAAATAAAAATAGGTCAACAATTTTCTATTAATATGAATAGGAGTAGGGAAGTTGATCTGAGTACACTTGGTAGATGTTATTAATAATTGTGTACTTACATTACATGGCCATAGTTTAAGTATTGGTGGTATATGACTCATTAATAATCACTAATAATGTTAGTGACTAAAAACTACCTACACATCCCCAACACCTCAATTTTATTACCTATTTGCATTGGTTTGATGTTCCTAGGTGGTGTATGTGATCTTATAGAGTATGACCATCCCTCTCATATGTATTTTAGTCTAGTTTGAATGTGTGGACATGGTGGGATAATAAGAATCACTCTTTTTACTATGAAGTGAACATAGTGATTGTTTGCATAACAGTGTCTTGATAAGTTACACGTGAACGTGTGAAGTTGAGATTTGCAAATCAAATTGAGATGAATATAATATTCAATGTAATGTTTTATCCAATCCCTAGTTTATATTTCAATCAAAATTGATTTGAAATTCATAGGGGATATATACCTTCACTGTCATATAGGTAGAATGCATATTGAATAGTATGTCTTAGACATTGGAGGTTGAATGATTTGAAAAGATCCAAGTTGTACGTTTTTAACTCTATAATATATCTTCTTCACCTTCAGGGCCTATAGTACACTCTTTCATTTCATGAAGAGGACTAGATTTCCAAAATAGTGATATTATTGTCACAATCAAACCTAATGAAGACCTATAGGTTCCTATGTAGGTAGTCAAAGTGCATAGGCTTGATGATATGCCTTGAAGAGGATATAAAATTTGGGATGCATTAAAAGAGACCTATTTTGATATATGATTGATATTGTGAAGTAGTAGAAAGAAGACCATCTAAGATCATATACAGTCACCTATAATAGGGTGGAGAAATTTTTCTTAATGGGAGAGGTTACCTTAATCTCTCTTAAAAAGGATTATGCCTCACAAAATGTCATCCCATGGTGAAGTGTCTTGAGGTCTATACAAGCCTAATAGTTTCTCTCTTATAGCCTAAGCCTAAAGGTAATGTCTTAACATAGTAAGGTGGTTGTTTGATCAATATAGAATGATAGTTGAGTGCTTTTGAACTTAGACAAGTATTGACTGAAAACACTTAGTAAACATAATGTAATTGAGACCAAATGGAACTACAACTTACAAGTAACACCTATTATGTTGATGGTAAAGAATGATAAGCATGGTCTATACACATAGATGATCATTCAAGTTTGAGATGACCTAGTGACCTCAAGAGTAATCTATGGAATGAAGTACAATGTTCAAACCTATATAGTCCCCTATAGGTGATTCTTGACACCTAAATGGGCACCTATAGTTTGGCAGAATCAAAGATTAGCTTGTGTAAGTGAAAGGTGCAAGATTGACTAATGGACAAAAGGATGAAGTGAATGAATATGTATAAATTAATTGAAGAATGGTTATTTCACTTTCCATGTGATTATCAGACAAATATCAATACCTATAGGGGTCCTTTGATTTCCCTAATTTACACCTGTAGACTAACAGAGGTAACAAACTAGCCTAAGACCATGAGATATGTAGTTTAGATGGTGAGAAGAGATATAAGATGGAGATGAATATGATAAATTAAATATCATAGTGATGATATAATACATTCATGTGATCTTCATAGGCAAAATGATACAGAGTAGAGATGAAGCAATGTAGCCTCCAACCTCATATTTAGTCAGCCCTACACATAGTCAAGTCATATAAGGTAGTTTTGGGAATCAAAGATGTTGAAGACTATATGAGTGTTATAAAGAATGTAATCTTGGTATATAAGGTCCTCATGACATAATATAAATATCCATGGTCTCTATTTGGCCTTACCAATAGGGGAGATATCCTTTATTTTGTCTCAGACAAAGGATACTCCATAGTCAAGGCAAACCTACAAGTAGGGTATATGATGAAGAAAGAATGAAATGTGAGATCCTTGAATGAATGTAGGGTTATTTATAAAGTATCATCAGATGAAAAATAGAGTTGAAATGGACCTAAAATTATTATATCACCCACATGTGTCTATATACACAAAAATATAGTCTAGATCTATTAGGCCTAGAACTAGACCTAAACCCTTATGGATTCTAATGACAATTCCGTGAACATGAAATACTTTCAAGCCATTTTATAACCTTTAGGGGAGAAATTAGGATGTATTATAACCATAATTTTTTTTAGGACAACATAGGATTGGTCATTTTGGCTTAGTTCACTAATAGGCCTATCCACAATGTAGTATACGAGCTTGAGAGCCAATTTCATTTTCTCATATCTATACAGATGGTTTTCATGGTGCATAAATAAGATATGGATAATTGAGGGGGGTCATTAAATTTATCTCAATGGTTTTTTTTTGGAGATTAAGTGTTTATATTCTATGAATCATTGTTAAGAAGCTAGATGACTTAAAACCTTCCTAAAACCCTTGTATGAACCTGATGGAGAAAAGATGACTGGAGATGCATAAAAAGTGGTAAAATTACCTAAAAAATGACTTGGAAATGATTATAACTCTCTCAAGCTCCTCACCATCTAGTTTTTCCATACCATCACTTGTATGGATAGGTCAAAATCTATGTTTTCTATAGGATTTGAGTTGAATTATAGGTACATAAGGGGATAGGTGAATGAAATACATTGAGGGATGTAATTAGAAATGTTTTATAACTCCTAATATAAAATTATCTCCTAAGTTAAACATGGAAACCTCTTTTTTATACTATTCATTGTAGGTAGTCTAAATAACACAATGAGAAGGCAAAAATGAATTCCTTAGTGTGAAGATGAGAAGTGTTGTTTGATTTTCATTGAGGTATATATGATAGAACTAAGGACAAATAAGATCTAAGTGAGTTGTCTAAAACCCATGGAATAAATCTCCATGAGTAACTACAAACCATTTTTTTGATGCTCAACTCCCCCCATTCTTAGAATAGGGACCCTCCTATTTTTATTTTCTAAAAATGCCTAATATGTCAAGTTTGCTAAGTCATTTGGTTGCATAGAGAATATAAATTAGTAATTCCTAAAAATTCTTGGTTCAATATTCATCTTGAAATATAAATTATCATTTATAAGTATGTGTATTATTACAATTTACTTTGAGTTTTCTCTGAATTTCAATGAATTGTTAACCATGAATTGATCCATATGTGCAGGTAGGTTTCACAAAGAATGCTCTACTTATTTCCTTGATAAAAATGGACACAATAAGCTTCGATAGATTCTATTGGGATAATCCTTTATTTGTTTAAATAATTTGTTTATGATTTATTCTTTAGATTTCTTTTAAATTTCTCATGATGGGTGGTTGAATGTTTATGAATTCTAATTTACCTTCTTGCATTACTTTACATGATGTCAACTTAAAAGTACTGGTCTATGACACTTCGTGCAACATCAAATTATAGATGGGATTCTGAAAGGAACACTCACTCTTTAGCATGCCAAGTGTCAACATGGTGCTTACCCAAATAATAAATATTTATCATCAGAGAATTCAAGTTATGAAATTAGCTAATAAAAAGGCACTCTACTTATGCTACTTAGAGAAAATATACCAGTTCCAAAAGACACCATGTGGCATGATCCTAGGAGCTCATAAAGGAAATAAACATTAGAATTCAAATCCATGGTCTACATGTCAAGATCATATTTCCTCCAAGAAAGTTCATTCAAATCTAAGATACCACGTGTCCTTGCCTATCTCACAGTTCATAAGATGATGCCCTATGTCCTGATCATAACCTGAGTAGCCTTCTAAGATACTATGTGCTTCCTTTGGATGCACTATAGATCAAGATGGAATCTCTTGAGCCATTATATCTAAGAATTTTGAGATATTTTCAAGGGTGACACATGGAAATGCTTATACCACCCAATCCATAGTTTAATGGTATATAGTTGTTTAAGGTCCCTTCTAGGAATGACATGTGTCCCTCGAAAGGACACATCATATTTTCAATACCCATATTTGACAATATAAATGAATGATTTAAGAGATTGAGATTATAGTGCATATACCTACTAGACTTGTGAGATGATGACACATGTCATCCCTATAAAGTTACATTTGAGATCGATAGACTACTTGTGAGAGTGATGTGTGGCTCTTAAGCCACACATTTGATACAAATTAGATGAAAACTATCCATAAAGCTCTTGAGAGAAATAAAAAGGTGATGTGTGTCCAGGAAAAATTGTAATGGCTCACAAAAGAGATACCTATCCAAGCAAGGCCCTGATTGATTATGAAAGTGAAAAGTGGCACTCCTATAACTGACCAATTAAGGGGACCACCCTAGAGCTCACCACAAATTAAAGAATGCTAAATGGTACTGAGCAAAAGAGTTACCACATAGAGTCAAATCTCACGAGTTTGAGACAAATCATAAAGTGCCACATGTACAAGATAGAACCAACTATGTAGCTTAGTCACATTTAGATCCTACTAGCACCCAATTGGAGCTAATGTGGCATGCCACATGTTAATAGGTGGAAATATTTAACTTTAAAGATAAAATTGATAGTAAATATAAGAAAACCAATCCTAAAATTTGAGTTCAAAGGTGATGAGATTACCATTAATGTGGAAAAAACCATAATCACTACCCAACCTTATATTAAATAAGGCAATCTTCAAAAATCTACCCAACTCAATGATTATCACCTAAACTTGCATTCAAAACCCTAAGAATTTTCCCTCTTTTCTCTATGTTTCAAATTCAAATAAGCTTGAACTTTTCATGAATTACACTAAGACCACCATTATTGGAGCTCTAAAGTTATAGAGAAGTATGAAAGAACATCCATTATCACCAAAGATATTACAAAATGTCATGACTAGGATCTTATACTTATGGTAAGGGCACTGCTTATGGTAATGATGACTTTTTGTTTTAGTTTAGACATTTAGTAGTCTTTAAGGACATAGATTTTATCTTAAAAGCCATAGATTCAGGGGATAATCATTATAACAACATATACCATAATATTGAATGAGCTGGGGAACTTGATGATGCTAAGTCCATGACCCACATCATTCAATTCACCTTTGATGTCATTATAATACAAGTTATTCACCTCCATAAAGCTAAAATAAATCCCAAGGTCATGCCTTGTGTGGACCTAGTATATGGCATCTTTGGCAATACAAGATGCAAATATGTTCTGCTTAAGTCCATGCACAAAGGGCTCCCAATTGCTTTTATTATTAGGCCCAATTTTGATAAATATTATGACCTACCCCTACCTCAATTAGACTAAAAATAGAGTGTTATTTAAGTATGGTACGATACACGAAAACCTGAATATATCTTAGCTTCATGGGTGATGAACCCAAAAGGGGTGGTTTTCATAAATGACTAGGGGAACATCCCAATCCACCAATTTAGAAAGGGAGTCAGAATTGTCTTCACATTAGTGAATAGGATATTTGGTAATTACACATAAGCTATGTGGATATCAAGACCATCCCAATATTATAATTAATCCTAAAATATAAATAGATCCCCTCCCTTAGAGATGTCATTAGTATCAATTTGGTTACATCCATGGAAGATACATGTAGAAATAGATCTCCCTTCTATATGACCAGCTATCTTTTGGATGCAATTTGTGAAAATGCACAACTAGAGCTAGACACATAGAGTCTTAAAAGAGAAGAGTTGATGCCCCAATAATTTTTGGTGATGCATATTCACTAGTTTAGGCATTGTATTAAGATAATTGTATACGGTTTTTATTTCCCTACCTACATGTCAATCATAAAATGTTTGATGTAAAGCTTGCCATTGGAAGATAAAGAAGCATTGAAAGGTATAGGCATCTATTAGATCTATCCTAATTATACAGTCATCTGGGTAGAAGGAGTCATGATAGCTCCCCTTAAGCTATCAATTTATGTGATAATGAAACTAGTAGAGGAAGAAATAACTTACTAAATGGTCCATGGATTTTATGGCCTCTTTAAGAGGAAGAAGAAGATCCCCCCACACAAGGCTCCTTACCAACTAGGAAGAGCTAAGTTGAAGCAATGGTAGGACATGATGGTGGTAACAAGGCATAGGGACTCCTATCACTTGACCAAAGATGACTATAGGATGTGGGATCCTAATCAAGTCATCTCTAAACACATTGCCAAATTTAAAAGAGATGTAGCCATGAAATACAATAATCAAGAAGTACATAATTATATGTACCTCGATCTAATAAATGATGAAGTATTGATGAATTCTTTGAGGAAGAACATTCCACTTGAGATGAGGCTTGATCAGAAGAGAAAGAAAGAGGATAACACAAGACCTCAGCCCCCACTAGCTCATAAGGGTATGTTTAATGAAGATTACGAAGAGAAAGAAGAAGAAGAAGAGGAAGATGACACTCCTCTAACAAGGAATAGACCCTAAAGGCACCCACTTCAAGCTAATACAATTGGTAAAGATGCACATCCAAGATTCAAAACAAGGGGAGTCAAGTGGCTAATCGAGCCCTTCATAAGAACCTACAGTTGCATTCCCAACTATCTAAAAAACAACCCTAGAGGACTTGGATCAATAAGATCTAGATGTTACTAAGATTTCATTAGAATAATTACAAGCATTGATAGGGTAGATAGTTGAGAAAGTTTAAGCAAGAAGGAAGTCCTCCATAATTGGAATAAGTGGAGTGGTATCCCCTTTATCATCCTCCCAAGTTCCTTCTTTAAGTTCCTTACCCCTACCTTCATCTCCATTCATTAAAACATTCATAAATGCCCCTACAATCGCTACATGTGTTAGGCCCATCTTCACATCCTCTACCATTGATTCCTTGGAGGCACCACTCCACCATTAATATACCATGACACTACAAACTTTACACCTCCATAAAGCTCCCAAGGCACTATGACTAGTTAGGATATAGATTCTTCTCCATCCCAAACATCTACTTTGAGTACATCTCTCACCCTTGGCTAGACTACACCTACCAAACTATTGAGACCCATTCCTCCATCATTCACCTAAAAATAGATACCTTACCTCACCCTAATATAAAAAGTGATTAGGTCCTAGAAATTTCCCTCATTCATCCTAAACATGGGCCTAACCAAGACACTATTTGATCCATTAGTATAATTAGACCCAACCTAATTGTATATCCTTGATTTAGCCTTCAATTCCTCTTCCTCCCAAGTAATCCCATTGAAACCACCTCATACTCAACCAAACACCCCAAATTGGGTGATATATGTGATGTAAATAATAAGGCAAGATAGACCTCAAGTAAGCCAATCTCTAACTCAGATTGGCATGAGATTTGATCATGCCACTGGCATAATGAAGAGAGTAGTTAGAAGACAAGTAAAACAACCACAATCAAGCTCAACTTTAGTTTATGAGAGTGAAGATACCCTCTTCACTTTGAATATGAAGAGTATGGTTTCCCCAAGATAAGTGCAAGAATATGAGGAGGGTCCTATATCCTTAGTGTAGGCACAAGCTGAATTGATTATTACTATTATGTAGGGGATGCAGTAAGAAATAAATAAGATAAAAGAGAAAACATTACCCATTGTACCTAAATTCATATTTATTTCAATAATCAATTTTATAATTAATGTTTTCAACCTATACAAGGTCATGAATAAGAGGCAAGTAAATGGAATCCAACAGACCAAGGTGGTCAAAAATCTAGATCAAAGTCTCATCCACTATGACACCAAGTTGGAAAACTTGGAAAGACTAGTCAGGAGAAACAAATTGCCTAACCTGAAAGTGTTACCTCTTTAAGACATAGTGCCTACACAAACTATACTCATGAATAGGAGGAGAATATTTAAGACTTAGTTTGATCATCTCAAGGATGCTAACAAATCCTTTAATAAAATTGAGTTTCAAATTACTCACTTGTTGAAGGATTCCATGATCACTAAGGTGACCAAACCTGATGTCTCCTTCATGGAGGAACAAGAATTCAAAGCAAAAATAAAGGTCTTCCTAGCATGATTCTAAAAATATGTGGCTAGTGATAATACATTTTGTAGAGGTGACTGATATAGTATAATTTGCTAACCAGAGACTGTAGAAGGATGAGGTGATTAAGGAGGCATTAAGGCCCATATTCATGGAGCACAATAGGCTAATCCAAGACATACCTAATTTATTCAAGCTTGTGATCCTATAATTTTTCCAAATTGATAAAGACTATCAAACCCATATGGAAGTATGGAGTAAAGAGGAAGCTGAGAAGAAGTAACATCATCAACAACAACAAGCAACTCAACTACCCCTAGGCCCTTAGGGATATTCAATAATATATTTTGTATTTAAAACATGGAATAATCCATTTTATTATGGATTTTTGGCCACTTATTTATATTTAGGTGCCACCTTTCAACCATCTTGAGCAAATCTTAGGCATTTTGGGCCTATAAATAGGGGTTTTCCCCTCATTTTGTAGAAAAAACACTTGTTGCAAAATTTAATACAAAGAGCCAAAGAATTTGAGAGTTTATTTGTAGCATTATTTCATGTGGTTTTGTGAATTATGAATTATCATGCTTTAGATGTATGAATGTCTCCTTTATTCAATCTAATTTGGTAATTACGTTTCACATATGCATTTATTAGTTTGAGTTCAACACTAGGCTAGCTAGTTTGGTAGTATGCTTGCTCTATTTTCTCTCATTAATAACTATATGCGATATGTAATTAAATACAAGTGATTCATATTTATGCAATGTATGTTATCATATATATGCATTTTATTTCCTCTAAATCTTCAAATACATTTATTCATCTTTAAGAATTATGCTAGAACTGGTAGATGTTAGTTTCCTATATTTTGCCTTAGAAGCTAGATGAATTGGCATCTTCTTTCATCTTAATCATAATTTATTTCTACCTTGCCCTACTTTCTCTTGGAACTACCCATGAATCATCTTATATTATATCATGCTATATATATCCATTATTCATTTATATTTTGGGCATTAATTGGAAAACATTAATATAATTCACAAATTTTGGCTAGAAATTGTGTCACTACATATACATCTTTTGTCCCTACAGAAGGGTCTGCTTGCATACTTCAATGTGGTGATCACTTATCTATCATTTATTCTATTCCCAACAATAATTATACAAACAAATTAAACCCTAAGTCAGTCCAGGACTTTGAGTTGAGTTTATACTATCCCCCCTTTGTTTCCTAGTGACACAGGGAACTCTAAAAGTGCGTCAATAGGGAGGGAAAATATGGCACTAGAAGGAGGGCCTCATGCAACTATTTTCATACATCTTTGTTGAATTTTAATTGTACTTCATTATGCACATGTTTAATTATTTCAAACTATGTGGATACTATTAAAGAGCACTAAGGATTTACATTCTTTACATAAATCTTTGAATCCTTTGAAAGATTTCATCAAATTAGTGTTCATTTATGCAAATTTGGTAAAATAATCTAGATACTGGCTTAAATTCATGCAAGGATAGGTGAAATATGCTATTATATATATATATATATATATTAGAGGTTATTTTGATCATATTTGAAATGTTTGGTATAATATGTTCAAAGAATTAGGATATTTATGCAAAGATCACTCTCTAATGCATTTCTTATACTAGATCTAAGCATTTAAGACCTTAATTGTTCTATTTCATTTTTATTTGAGTAAATATTTGCATAACTTTGGGCATCAAGGAATTTTAAAACACTCTAACACTATTTGATTGGTGAATAGACATGGATTCTCTTTTAAATGTTGGTTTAACATTGATCATTATAGGTTTTAGTGAAAATTTAACAAATATTTATGTAGGTCTTAAGAAATTTAAGATTCTTGAGCCTATATATTTAAATATAAAGGAAAATATACATTATCTAGTATTTCCTACATTAGATCCATCAATATTTATGGTATTTAGTGTCTATAGACTCCATCTTTGTGGTTCTTATGCTCTTAAAACCTATTCTACATCCTAGAGTTACCTAGGATTCGAATCAGATCTTGATCTAAGCCTAAAACTCATTTAACATCTTTACAAACTGATAAGAAAGTTATGGAAAACAAAGGTAGGCATATAAATTCTAGGACTTGGCCTAATTGTCCATTGAAATAGATTTTTTAACCCTTGGTGCTAGTCATGGCATGGTTAGAGAGTTTACCCATCAACACCCCTAGAGTTGTGAATGATTTGCCTAGAAATCAAAAGAAGTATATGCCTCTCTTTACTCCCATTGGTAGAGTGATGGTTGAGGAGTATATAAATTACTTTAAATCATATTTAATGTTACTTAACATCATTCATTAGGATGTAGCCTATTGTATCTTTCCTTTCACATTTAGAGATGTAGCCTATGATTGGTTTCTTAATCTACATGAAAATTCCATCACAAGATGGAATAAGTTTAATGAAATCTTTATTGATTATTTTGGTAGAGTAGTTATCTTGGGATTCATGTACCAATAGCTTACCACCCTAAAGAGGGACCCAAAAGAATCAAAAAAACTATTTAAGGCTAGGTTACAAAAGATGTACACACTAACATCCCCAATATATAAGCCTGCTAATGAGTTAGCCTTAGAAATATACATGAATTCTTTAGATCCAATGACAACTATTTTTTTAAGAAGAATTTTGGGTATTGACACATTACCCTTATCCTATTTAGAATAAATTCACATCAATGAGCAGATGCATCCACAAGGACACCCACCTTTGTTATTCCAAACTTTGATCCTACTATGCCCACTTTAAATGTCATTCTTAACATGAACCAAAACCATCCTACCTTAAATTAGTTACATGTCCTCAACCAATTACCTTTAAGTCACAATACACTAAACTAATAGTTTGGGTTCTTTAACCAAGAAAGTGTCAGGGCTCATCTTAAGAATAGTCAGACCATGGTGCCTATGAATAACACAAATGTCCAAGCTACTACTCAAGCCAAGGAACCAAAAACCCCAAAGAGAGAGTTAGACTCCATCCAAAGGACTATCCAAAAGCTCACTAATGATTTATTAGATTTCAAGAGGTAGATGGGAAAAACTTCTAAAAGTTCTAACAAAAATTATGGTTTCAAAAGGTATAATAGACCTTTCAATAGATCTAACAAACATAGTGAGTCCCCTTTAATCAAATTACTCAAGATAAACATCTCTGAGATGGCCTTTCCTAATTGGTGTCAAGTGCATAAAACTATTAGACATGAAGAACTAGATTTTAAGGAGTCTTCCATGATTTTAAAGCCATTTAGGGCCAAATGGAGGGATTTGACATGAATCCCAATAATCAAAACAAGGCTAAGGTCTCTGATAATTCTAATGATGCCTCTAGAGCACATGAATATGTCCTTATGGTGGATACATATGACTTCCCAATATAAGATCAAAATGAACCTGAAGATGATGTTGAAGAGGTATATGCTTTCTAATAGTACTAAAGAAGCAACTATGCCTTAAAGAACCAAGGTCGAAAACCACCTTTAACAACTTCCACCCCATTTAACAAGCTAGATACACCTCCTAATGGTAGGAAGGATAACAACCCTCCACATACCAGTGGTAAGGAGATTAAACCAACAATGGAGGGCCCTTGCACAACATCTAAGGGTGGATATAATATAGTGGAAGACATGAAGAAGATCAAGGCAAACATTACATTACATGATCTCACACAAATCATTGAACAATGTGATCTACTATTGAAATCACTAAATGAGAAGCCAAGCTCTAGCAAGGATAAACAAGCTCATGAAAATGTGGTAATATATAAAAGTAAACATGAGGTTCCACCAATCCTATTAACTATTAGAATATTTGGTAAAAACTTAAAAAATTATTTGCTTGATTCTAGTGCTTTTACTAATATTATACCTCTAGGATTTTGTGAGAAACTAGGGTTAAATCTAGTTAAGTTTGAAAATGTGGTAATATAGTTAGACAAGTCTAGGGTAAAGGTAATTGGTGAATTTTTAAATATATATATGTAGTTAGGTCATGATCTTAGAATACAATAGTTCATTGACATCTAGGTTGTTGATATACCTAAGGCATATGGATTATTACTAAGTTGAGACTAGACTAAATCCTTAAATGGATACATGTCTACAGATTGTTCTCATATGTGACTACCTTGGTGAGGGATCCCCAACTATATCAACATATATAGGGAGCCCAAGAATAAGTACATGATTATATAATATAATTCCAAGAATGAAAAAGTGAACTACCAGTCCTCTAACTCAGGTGTTTATACTCTAGAAATCACTAACATTATTGTAGGTGATAGCGATATTGGAAAGAAAAAAGATAGAGGTCCATAGACATTACACTTCAATGATGCATGAGCCAATCAAGGCTCAGGTGTTAGAGTTAGCTTAATAAATCCTGAATGTAAAGAGTATTTTTCTTCTTATAGGCTATAGTTCTCTTACACTAACAATTTAGTAGAATATGAAACCCTCATTTTAGTACTTCAGTTTACAATTAAATATAGGGTTAAAGGACTATTAGTTTATGGTGAATTTGAGATAGTTGTGAAGAAAATTAGGAGTAGATATCAATGTAAATTATCTTTCTTAAGGAATTATAAATTTATATCATGGGATTTAATCAAATACTTTGACTCATTCAACATTGTTTCATTTCCTAGGGAACATATTTAGATGATAGGTGATCTGGATTTGGTAGTGGATAATTTAGTGCCTCTGAAAGATTTGAACCTACAAGAGTTCACAATGTAAATAATTTCATGCCCCTCCATTCTATATAAAATCAATCACTTCTAATTATTTTATTATGACCATCAGATAATTAATTTCCTATGCAATTTTGGTGTGTTTGAATCCTCTATCTATGATGAACAAGACAATAATTCTATGGA
The DNA here is from genome assembly GCA_037957365.1 of Torreya grandis. Lineage (NCBI taxonomy): Eukaryota > Viridiplantae > Streptophyta > Pinopsida > Cupressales > Taxaceae > Torreya > Torreya grandis. The sequence goes on from JARHVA010001030.1 coordinate 3,157,076, forward strand.
GGGTTCTAAATAAGGTGGAGATGGGGTGATCCATTTTAAGGAGAATCAAATTAATAAAGTCATGATCTCCTTGGAGAGAGTTTTTAACCATGACAAATGAAGATTTGAAGATAAAAAACTAAGGGTGAGTGGGAAAGACTATAAACAAGTGAACTTGGAAGATCTTAAAAATGAATAAAATATTAACATTGGTCTCATTTGCACTGATGAATAACTGAAGAAAGAATCTTCCCTCTTGACCAAATTTCAAGATGTCATTGCATGGTCATATGATGACCTAAATATCTTTGATACTGGTGTGATCACTCATACTACTCCATTAAAGGAATCTTGCAAACCTTTCAGACATAGGTAAAGACTAGTAAATCTAGTGTTATAACCACTGATTTATAAAGAGGTGAATAAATTTCTTGATGCAAGGATAATTTTTCCTATAAGACACTCAACGTGGGTTTCTAACCTCATTCCCATTTGGAAGAAGAATGGAGAGATGAGACTTTGTGTTGATTTCTAGAACTTGAATAGGTCTTTCAAGAAGGATAATTACCCCTTTCCATCTTTAGCTGAAGTCATACAGTTGGTAAGTGGCTTTGGAATGATTTCATTCCTAGAAATATTTTTGGAATACAACCAAGTCTTGGTGAATAAAAATGATAGAATGAAGACTAACTTCAAAACTAAGTGGGGAACATTTTCCTACAAATGGATACCATTCAGACTTATCAATGCAGGAGTAACTTTCCATCAAATGATGGACCATACATTTCATGGGTTGAGATGTAAATGCATTATCATTTATATGGATGATTTAACTATTTTTTCAAAAAATAGGGAAGATCATATGATGCATTTGAAATAAGTTCTAGAAAAGTGTATAAGTGTATAAGGTATGCCATCTTCTTAAACCCAAGAAGAGCATCTTTTGTGTGAATGAAGGTAAGTTTCTAGGGCATGTGATCACCCAATAAGGTGTGACCATTAATCCAAATAGAATCAATGCAATTTTAAAATTATAAGTTCTAAATAGTAAACGAGAATTAAAATATTTCGTTGACAAAATCAACTTTATGAGAAAGTTTATTTATGGGTATATAGAAAAATGAGACCAATCAATGCTATGTTGAAGAAGGATGCAAAGATAGAATGTACCCCTAAAGTGAAGATGGCCTTCTAAGACATCAGTGATGCTATTTTTCAATCCACTATCTTGATAAGCCCTTATATTAGTAAAGATTTATATCTATATTATTTTTCTTCTAACCATACCATTGTTGTTGTCTTAACACAAAAGGAAGATGACAAAAAACAACCCATAAATTTTAGGAGAACCAACCTAAACAATATATATATGAATTAACGTATTATGGATAAACAAGAATATGCATTGGTGAAGGCTATAAATAAATTCAAACACTACATCTTAAGAAACAAGACATATGCCATAGTGTCTAATCCAGCTATCAAACTGATGCTAGGACAAAATGACCTCAAGGAAATAAGAGGGAAGTGGATGACTAAGATTCAAGAATATGACTTAGAAATAAAGTCTGCTAAGTTAGTAAGGGGACAAGGTTTGATCCAACTCATTTCAAACACTGACCCTTGTATTGATGTTTTATAGGTAGAAGAAAATCAAATACTTGGTGGAGATTGGTACAAGGACATTGTGCATTACTTGTTGTATGAAACATGTCCCACACACCTAAAGAGATCCCTTAGGTTGAGATCATCACACTTAATGATCAAAAGAGGGGTCCTCTACAAAAAAAATTATTAAGGAATCTACCTAAGGTGTCTCTCTAGAACTAAAGAAAAAAAAACCATGGACAACTTCCATGATAAATTGGGAAGCAGTCACCTTTTAGAGCACACCACTACACATAAGATATTGAGGGATGGATATTATTGGCTGCCTATATTCAAATATGCACATGTTCATGTTTGAAAATTCCATCAATGTTAAGTGTTTGATAGAAGAGAGGTAAAGGTGGATATGCATTTGAAACTTGTAATTGAGGCCAAGACATTTGCACAATGGGGCCTCAAATTTGTATTAGTTATCAATCCAAACTCCTCAGTGGGACATAAGTTTATACTCATAGCGACTGATTATTGCACCATATAGACTGAAGTGAAAACTACTATAGAATAATGATTGATGTTATCAACTTCTTAGAAGAGAACATTATTAATTGCTTTAGTACACCCCTATTTCTAGTGTGTGATAATGGCCCAACCTTTACATCTATTGAATTAATTGAATGGGTTTGTAATAACTAGATAGTCATCAATTTAGCCTAAAATTACTACCCTTAGGGTAATGGAGTCATAGAATCAATCAACAAGAACTTGATGACTACTATCAAGAAGTCTATAGAAAAGAAGCTGAGAGAATGACAATCCTTACTAAAGTTTTCTCTATGGGAAGACAGGACTAGATATAAGTAGGATCTCAAAGTATCCCCGTTCCCACTTGTTTATGGGCATTAGCGTATATTTCCCATCACATTGAGGCTTCCCACTTATGAATTCATGTCTAAGTACATGGAAGATGATGATAAAGTGTAATCCTAGATCTTGAACATATATAGATGGAAGATGTAAGAGATAAAACTTCATATAACTTTAGAAAACATCACGATGTGGTGAAAAGATGGTTTGATAAGTGAGATAAAGTGAAATCATTCTAAATCTTAGACTTAGTCCTAGTATGGGACAAAGCCCATGAGAAAAGGGGACAACAAAACAAGTTCACTCCCCTCTGTATTGGACCCTATCAAGTAGCAAAGATACTTGGAGAGAATGCATTTAAGATCAAATATCTATAAGGAAATGACTTGGCCTTGTCATTCAATGGAAAACACATGAAGCACTACTTATATACCACTTTGTCCTAGACTCCACAAGGAGATTAAGCTTGTTTAGACTTAGAGTAGGTAGGAGTAGCATAGTTTACTTTCTATTTTTTTTTCTTTTTTTTGCTTTCCATTTTGTTTTCCTACTTTGTTTTTTCACTTTGTCCCTTATTTATTCCTACTTATTGGTTTGTTTCCTATTGTGTGTGGTATCATAATAATAATTCCTCTAGACAAAAATTATTTTATCTCAATTTATATTAACCTAGTCTTAAAATGTCAAGAAGGGATAATTGATCAATAACATTGGTTATTAAAGCTTGGGACCCTTTAGCATTATTCTAATTTAGAAAATCTAGGTAGGGTTAATTAGAAATTGGTTTTATTATGAAGACCTTAAATTATCTTGATCTTGTAATATAGTTTAGATGAATGATCATTTGCTTGAACAAGATTTTTGATCTAAGTAAACCATCATACTGTCACATAAATTCACTAAATGAATTACCTTGGGTAGGATTTGCTATCTAAGAGTGAATAACAATCAAATTATGTTTTGACATAATCCTTACACCTGGCTAATTATAGTTCCCAACCATTCTAGTTTATGAATGTAGGTATAAAAAAAAATGTGATACACCAATGAAATGAAATCATAAACTACTTCATATTCTAAATGGTGATTAAGGTAATCTCTACTAGAGCTATGGATGCCTAGCTATTAGTTGAACAAGGCCTAGAGTGGAACCAAAGGCATATCTGTTAGGGCTATGGATGCCTAGCTGGATGTAGAGTAATGCCCAAGCCATCCCTAATTAAACAAAGCATTATTATTAATTTTTTTTAAAGAATGCTTAGGCCATTCCATAGCTTGATGTCTTACAGATTGGAAGATTAACATTTATGGACCTAATGGAAATGGTCAATAAAATTCAAAACACACACAATATGTTTGTTCATAGTATTTAAACCCTATTTCTAGCTCATGAGCTTTCATTAGTTCTAAAAATTAGTTTTGATATGAATGCAAATCATAATGAGATAGCTGATTTTGATTCATCTTTGAAGAATAAATCTAGATTCTAAAATTTTGAAAAGTTTCCCCATAGAGGTCACCATTTATTGATTCTCAACTCCCCCTATTCCCAGAATGGGGACCCTCCTATTTTTATTTTATAAAATGCCTAATGCGTCAAGTTTAATAAGTCATTTGGTTGCATAGATAACTCATTTTAATACTTTCTAACAATTTTTGGTTCAATATTCATCTTGCAATATAGATTAACATTTATAAATATGTGGATTAGTGTAAATTACTTTGAGTTTTATCCAAGTTTCAATGACTTTTTAACCATGAATGGATCTATATGTGCAGGCAAGTTTCCCCAAGAATTCTCTACTTGTTTCCTAGATCTACATGGACACATTAATCTTCCATCAATTCTATTGGTCTAATCATTTATTCATTTAAATCATTTGTTTACAAGTTCTACTTTAGACTTCTTTTAAATTGCTCATGGTGGGTGCTTGAACATTTCCAAAGTCTAATTTACCTTCTCGCATGACTTTATAGGATGCCAACTTAAAAAATTTTATCTATTATTCCTCATGGGATTCCAAATTATAAACAAGAATCTAAAAGGAACACTCACTCTATAACATGCCATGTGTCAACATGAAACTTACCTAAGGCACAAATCTTTGTCATTAGAGATTCAAGATATACCATTGGTTGATAGAAAGGTGCTCCACTTATGCCACTTGGAGAAAATCTATTGGTTCTAAAAGACACCACATGGCATGATCCCAAGAACTCATAAAGGAACTATCCATTATAATTTAAATCCATAGGCAACATGTCAAGATCTTATTTCCTTCAAGCAAGTTCATTCAAATCTAAGCCACCACATGGCTTTGCCTATCTCACAATTTGTGAGGTGATGTTGTGTGTCTTGATCATAACCCAATCAATCTTTAGAGAAACCATGTGCTTCCTTTAGATGTACCATAAATCAACATGGAAGCTCCTAAGCCATCAAATCTAAGACTCATGAGAGACTTTCGAGGGTGACATGTGAAAATGCTTAGACCTCCTGATCTAAGGTTCAATGGTATATAATTATTCAAGGCCCCTTCTAAGAATGATGTGTGTCCATAAAAAGGATGTGTGTCATATCCATGCTACCCCTATCTAAAAATCTAAAGGACTCCTATGGGATCCCTAGATGATAATGCATGTCCTTACTAGACTTGTGAGATGATGATGCATGTCATCCCCATAAAGATCCATCTAAGATCAATAGAATAATTGTGAGAGTGATGCGTGGCTCTATTAAATCCACATTTTTGATATAAAGTAGCTGATAGCTATCCATAAATATTCTAAGAAAAATAAAAAATGCATATAGGCAAGACCATGATGGCTTATGAAAGAGACACCTATCCAAGTAAGGCCCTGATTGTTTGCAAGAGTGATAAGTGGCACTCTCACAACATACCAAATTAGGGGGCCCATCCTAGATCTTTCCACACATCAAATAATTCCATATGGGATTGAGCAAAAATGTTACCACATAGAGCCATATCCTAAGAGTTTGAGACCAATCATAAAGTGCCACATGTCCAACCATGAACTAACTAAGTAGCTTAGTCATATTTGGATCTTGAAAGCACCTAGTTGGAGCTAATGTGGCATGCCACATGTTAATAGGTGGAAATATTTACCTTTAAATCTAAAATTGATGGAAAATCTAAGAAAACTAGTGCAAAAATTTGAATGCAAAGGTAATAATCTCTCCATTAATGTGGCATGAACCAAATCACTATCCAAACTTGTATTAAATAATGCAATCTTAAAAAGTATACCCAAATTGATCATTGTCACCTACACTTGCATTGAAATCCCTAAGTATTTATCCTCTTTATTCTCTACATTTTAAAGTCAACTAAGCTCAAACTCTTCATTAATTGCACTATAACCACCATTGTTGGAGCTCTAGAGTTATAGAGAAGTATGAAGGAACATCCATTGTCACCAAATATATTACAAAATGTCATAGGAAAGATATTCCACTTTTGGTAAGGGCACTACATATAGAAATTATGACTTTTTTTAATTTGGAAATGCATTAACCTTTAAGGATATAGAGTTTATCCTAGAAGCCATAAATTTAGGGGATAAACATTATAGTAGCATCTATCATAATATTGAAGGAATTGGGGGTGTTGATGATGCCAAGAGCATGCCCCATTTCATTTAAGTCACCTTTGATGTCTTTATAATGCAAACTAATAGAATTCATAAATATAAAGCAAAGCCTAAGGTCATGCCCTATGAAGACTTGGTATATGGCATCTTTGACAATATAAGATGCAGAGATGGACTGCTTAAGTCCATGCACCAAGGGATCCCAATTGATTTTATTGAATGGTCCCAATTTTGAGAAATATGATGACCTACCCCTACCTCAATTGGACTATAAAATGAGTGTTATTGAAGGATGGTATGAGGCTCACAAACCTAAAGATGTCTTATCTTCATGAGTGATGAACCTAAAAGGTGTGGTGTTTATAGATGATCAATGGAACATCCCAATCCACCAATTCAAAAAAGGGGTCAAAATTGGCTTCACACTATTGAATAGGATATTTGGTAATGCCCACATAGGATATGTGGATATCAAGACTATCCACTATTGTAATTAATCCTTGAGGATCAATAGATCCCCTCCCTTGGAGATTTTATTAACATCTATTTGGTTATAGACATGGAATATACATGCATAAATGGACCTCCCTTCTACATGGTGACTTTTCTAAAGGATGAAATTTGTGCAACCACACAATTGGAGTAAGACACATAGAATCTTGAAAGAGGTGAGGTCATGCCCTAGTCATTTTTGGAAATGCATATTCACCATTTTAGGCATCATATTAAGATAATCATAGAGGATTTTTATCCCCCTACCTACATGTGAATCATAGAATGTTTGCTGTAGAGGGTACCATCAAAAGTGAAATAAGCATTAAGAGGTATACGTAGATATTAGCTCTATCCTAATTATATAGTCATTTGGGTAGAGGGAGTCATGGTATATCCCTTTTTGTTACCAATGTTTATGCCAATAAAATTGGTAGAGGAATAAATATCTTACTAAATGGTAAATGGAGTTGATGACCTCTTCAAGAGGAAGAAGATGACTCCCCCACACAAGGATCCTTACTAGCTAATTAGAGCCAAACTGAGTCAATGGTAGGACGTGATGGTGGAAGCAAGGCATAGGGACTCCTATCACTTTCTTGAATATGACTATTGGCTATGTGATCCTAATAAAGTCATCTTCAAACACCTCACCAAATTTAGAAGAGATGTAGCCATGGAATACAATCATCAAGATGAAGTACATGATTGGTTGTACCTTGATGCACTAAATGATGAATAAGTCTTGATGAAGTCTATGAGGAAGAACATACTACTTGAGATGAGTCTAGATTGGGAGAGAAGGAAATAGGATATAAAAATATCTCATCCCCCATTAGCTTGTAGGGGTATGTTTAATATGGATTATGAAGAAAAGGAAGAAAAATAAGAAGAATATGACACTCCTCTAATAAGGACAAACCCTATAGGCCCCCACTTCAGGCTACTCCAAGTGGGAAAGATATACCTCTGAGCTTCAAACAAGGGGAGTCAAGTGTCCAACCTAGCCCTTCAAAAGAACCTATAGTTTTATGCATATATATTAAAAAATCAACCCTAGAGGACTTGGATAAATTAGATCTAGATGTTACTAAGATTTCACTAGAAGAATTTCAAGCATTGGTAAGGTAGATAGTTTATAAATTCTATGTAAGAAGGAAGTCCACTAGATTTGGAATAAGTATAGTGGCATCCCCTTTAGTAGCCTCCTAATTTACTTCTATATATTTGTTATGCCTACCTTCATCTCCATTCATTATCACATTTACAATTTCCCCTACAACTACTACACGTGTCAGGTCCATCTTCACATCTACCACCAATTCATCCTTTAGAGGCACCATTCCAACATTCATATCCTATGCCACTGCAAACTTTCCACCTCCACCAATATCCCAAAGCACTATGACTAGTCAAGTTATAGAGTCCTTTCCATGCCAAACAACTACTTAGAGTGCATCCCTTACCCTTAGCTTCATTTTACCCACCAAACCATTAAGACCCATTCCTCTATCATTCACCTGAAAATAACCACCTCGACTCACCCTAGTAGAAAAAGTTATTAGGCCCTAGACAATTCCCTCATTCATCCTTAACATGGGCCTAACCAAGACACTATTTGATCCATTAGGTTAATTGGACCCAACCTAATTATATATCCTTGTTTCATCCTTAGCTTCTTCTTCCTCCCAATTACTCCCATTGAAACCACCTCTTACTTAGTTAACCACCCCAAATTAGGTGAAAAATATGATGCAAACAATAAAGAAGGGGATACTTCAGGTAAGTCAAGCTCCACCTCAGATTGGCATGATATTATATCAAGCCACTGACATAATGAAAAGAGTAGTCATAAGATAATTAGAGAAACCAAAGTCAATCTCTACTATAGGTTTATGAGAGTGAAGATCCCCTCTTCACTCTGACTAAGAAGAGGAAGGATTACCCAAGAGAAGTGCAAGAAAATGAAGAGGATTTTTATATCCTCAGTGTAGGCATAAGATGAATTGACTATTGATAGTATGACTGGGATGCAACAAAAAATAAAGAGGCTAAAAGATAAAAAATACCCACTATGCCTAAAGACACATTGATTCCAATAATTAATGTTTTAATTAATGTCTTCAACCTATACAATGTCATGAAGAAGAGGTAGTCATATGGAACCCATTAGGCCAAGGTGGTCACAAAGCTCAATTAAAGTCTCATCCACTATGAAACCAAGTTGGCAAAATTGGAAAGAGTAGCTAGGAGCAAAAAATTACCTAACCTAAAGGTGTTACATCTTGAAGACATAGTGCTTTCACAAACTATCCTCATGAATAGGAGGATAATATTGAAGACTTGGTTTGATCATCTTAAGGATGCTAACACATCCTTTGAGAAAATTGAGTTCTGAATTGCTCATTTGTTGAAGGATGTCATGATCACCAAGGTGACCAAACATAATGGCTTCATCATAGAGTAACAAGAATTCAAAGAAAACATGAAGGTCTTCATGGCATGATTCTAGCAAGATGTGGCTAAGGCCAAGACAACTATAGAGGTGATTGATATAGTAACATTTACTAACTAGAGACTATAAAAGGCCAAGGTGATTAAGGAGGCATTAAGGCCCACACTCATAGAGCATGACAAGATAATCTAGGACATAACTAATTTATTTAAGCCCATGATCCTAGACTTTGCCCAAATTTATAAATACTATCAAGCTTATGCAAAATTATGGGCTAAAGAAAAAGATGAGAAGCAACAACAGTAACAACAACAACAATAAAAACAATTAGCTCAACTAATCCTAGGCCCTTAGAGATATTTAATTATATAGTTTATATTTCAAACAAGGAATATTCTATCATATTATGGAATTTATGTCACTTATTTGTATTTGGGTACCAAAATTGGGCCCATTTGATCACATCCTAGAAGTTTTGGGCCTATAAATAGGGGGTTTCCCTTATTTAAAAAAAAAAAAACACTTGTTGCAAACTTTAATATAAAGAGTCAAAGAATTCGAGAGTCTATTTGTAGAATTATTTTTTGTGGTTTTGTGACTTTTGAATTCTCATGATTTAGATGTCTGATTGTTTCCTTTTTGAAATCTAATTTATAAATTGCATTTCAAATATGGATTTGTTAGTTTGATATTAATGCTAGGCTGACTGGTTTAGTAGTATGCTTGCTCTATTTTCTCTCATTAGCAACTAGATGTGTTGTGAAATTTACAAGTAAGTCATATTTATGTAATGTATGTTGTCAAATATATGCATTTTCTTTCCTCATAATCTTCAAATGTATTTATTCATCTTTGATCATTATCCTAGAGCTGGTAGATGTGAGTTTCCTATATTTTGCCTTAGAAACTATCATAATTGGCATCTTCTTTCATCCTATGTACAATTTCTTTCTGCCCTACCCTACTCACTATTGGATCTACCCATGCATCATATTAGATTAGATCATGTTGTATGTATATCCATTATTCATTTATATTTTAACATCGATTGGAAAACATTAATATATTTCAAAAATATTGGTTATAAATTATGTTACTACATATACATCTGGTGTCCCTACAACAAGATCTGCTTATAGACTTCAACCTAGTGATCACATTTATATCATCTGTGCTATTCATAGTAGTAGTTGTATAAACAACTCAAGCCCTAAGTCATTACAATACTATAAATTGAGTTTAGACTTTCCCCCTTTATTTCCTAGTGACACAGGGAGCACTAAAAGTGCATCAACACACTTAAGTGACAAGTGTGAAGGTCTAGGTCTAGAAAACTAATGAGTGACTATAGATAGTGAATGACAAGTGAAAAATAGGAGATCATTAGTTGAGGGGAGTATAAGGGCTATTAAAATCTTGTTTCCACCTTATCAGGTTAGTATAAATGTGTTACTAACTGCTATAATAGTTTTGGTTAGTTTGTGAACCCCTCATCATCAAGGCAATTTTACAAAGGACCATCAAGGATCTCTATGCCAACTTGAGGAAGAATGATGAATTTAAAAAGGACACTTATCTAATAAGACTTTCATATTCTATTTTATAACTCCTTATAACATGTTGGAGAATGATGAATTTCAAAAGGACACTTGTCTAAGAAGACCTTCATATTCTATTTTCTAACTCCTTATATCACGTTGTAATTGGTTTCTAAGTCTTGACACTTGGCCTTGTGACTTCCCAACTTCTCTTCTTCTCTATCCTCTCCTATGTTTTATATATGAAAGCCTTTTTGGATTTGTAATGGATCCACAATTGGTATGGCAAAGCCCTACTAGTTTGACATATTGATTTGAACTTGAATAAATTTATGAAGTTGATTTTGTCTTTTTAATATCTTTCCTAAGTGTGTTAAGTGGTTTATGTGGTTGACAAGTGGTGAATGTATTATCCTTTCTTCCATTCTTCTATTGTAAGTTTTATGTGAGTGATATCTCTTCTAACAAGTCCCATGAAGTGTATTTGTTTGCTAAGTGTGTTTTAAAGTGTAAGAGAGACTAGTAGTGTCAAATATCAGACCTCCTTTTCACCCACCTCTATATATGCATAATAATTTTCCTCCATGATAAATAATTATGCTAGAAGAATATTGAGTTAAGGTTAGTTTTAATAGTCTTGTTTATTAGTGAAGATGCAACTGTGTTTTGTGGACTTATCTTTAGTGTATCACCTTCATTAGTTTAGGTTGATTTATGTTTCCTTATTCCCTTTTCACACCCAATACTGATTAGTTGAGTATATTGTGTGAGATTAAGTATAGATCAAGGGAGCTAGCCCTTTCAAATATAGAGATATATCTCTTATAGTACCTTGTCTATTGTAGAGATTGTTCCATGTTATCCCAAATTTGAGAAGGTTTACTTGAATTATCTAGGGTGAAAATTTGGGATATAAAATTTACCCAATCTCAAATTGCTTTCATTTATCTTGAGGTATTGGGTGGTTTGGTGGCCATATATGATGTGTGATATATAATATATCATTCATCTATCTCACATACTAAACTTGTAAACACATATTCATTAAAATTTGTATTAAATTCCATGTTGATAGAGTTTATTTTTTCAAATACATTTGTATAATTATTGTATGGGAGATATTTTAGTGTTGTTTCATCTATATTCACATCTATATAGAAATTATCATATTGAATATTATATTTAAATTCATTATATACTCAATCTATATTCATTGTAAAGTTGTAAGTAGTTCCACATTATTGCTTTATTCGTACTATGATATTCTACATATTTAAAATATGATGTGGTATTTTTTTAAAAATTTCCTTAAATTCTTGTGGAAAACAAATGTTATGTCCTTTATATTTTTATTTCCCTCCTATTGCATGAGTTACTTGAATAATTAGATTCACAAGGGTAATCAACATATCTTCCACTTGAGTCAAGTTTGATAGTTCAAGAGGATATGACCCATGATCCATTTTATTATCTTCAAAAAATGATGGACACCTTTCTCTTGTCGACATCTACTACAAACATGTCCTTACGGAGATCGATGAATATTTATTTTAGGATAATACTCTTTATAGTTATAAAGCATATGTGGTAAAGCAAGTTTATCTAACTCACATTGAAATAATAATTATATAGTCTTGAAATCAATCTCAACATTTTTGTTTGGATTAGGTTCTTTTTATTATCATTTCTTTGGGAAGCTTGAATTTTAGTTGGCCTTCTTTCTTGTAGTGATTCACTATTTTTCAAGTTATTATTATTCTTACTAATTTTAAAAGTGTGTTCTTCTATTTGGTTTTGTATATGACCTAGAATATCCTCCGGTATGTCATCAAAATTGAATTATAATGCATCTATCAATCTTTTCACTAGGGTTTCTAGTACTCACTCCATGCCACTTTCATTTTCACCAACAAACTTGGTAGGCATTTCAACAAATTCCATCATATTTAGCATAGTTCTATATCCATTATAGTTTATTCATCATGCTTGACATCAACATCAAAATTTGTAAGATGATGTTTGTGTACATCATTTCAATTACATTGGTGTAGTTGTTCTCTTTTTGCATCAGTCATTTGATCTATATACATTGATCTTTGTAATATTCTTTGCAATATAAATTGGTTTTGATGAGATGTTTGTGCACAACGCACTATCATATGATCTTCATGTTCTTTCATTTATGCTTCTAGTTCTTTGACTAGAAAATCAACTCTATATTTTATATGTCATTATTTTTGGACTCATTTTAATGTATTATCTCCTCATTTGTCATTGGTACTTATCATTTTGTCTTTGGTATTCTCGATGATGTTTTCTTCATCATTATTAACTTCATTATTTATATTATTTTTTTGTTTTTCATTTTCAAATTGCATTTTTTGTCAAGCCATATTCCTTGCATTTTTATTCAATCATTTTTTTGCTAGTTTTATAAGCATAATCATCTTATAATAAATTCATATTTAAAAAAATCACAAGAAAATGCCTATATAATGATATGTTGTGAACAAAAAATTAATTTATATAACCCATAGAATAATTAATATAACAAATAAAAATAGATTAACAAATATAAAGAAATTTTATTAGATACATACATATATTAAATAAATCAAATAGAAGATAAACAAAAATCAAACCAAAGTAAAAAGAGAAGTAAGAATAAGAATACGAAGTAGAAGTGACATTTCAAGTTTTATAGTGAATTTATGTGTAAAAGTGAATTTATATAAAATGCACCACTCAAATTACATCCATCGATCCTAAACAATATTTAATGAGATTCAAAACTGTAAATTAATATGCATATCAAATTTCTTCCATTCTAAACAGTTTATTAGTGCTTGAAATTTTCAAGGTACATGTAAGTATAATGATTTCAATAATATACACCAATAGATATATCTATACCATAAATATTTAACTACAAATTGAATGTTAAATGAAAATTTGATAGATTTAATATTTTATAAGCTAGATTTAATGTTGGATATATATTATTATTAGATATTATATAACAATAGAATGTAAATTAATATATATTAACATGGAATACTGATTTCTATATATCAAAACACACACACACACACACACACACACACACACACACACACACACACACACACACACACACACACACACACACACACACACACACACACACACACACACACACACACACACACACACACACACACACACACGTATATAAAAGTTAGTGTTGATATAACATATTGATTGATTATTAGTTTTATGGTATCTTATATAAATATAGAAAGAGAGGATAACCTAAAACTAATAATCAATTACTGTGGATATATATAATACATATCTAGTTATATATAAGATAACCTAAAACTAATAATCAGTTGGTGTGTATATATAATACACTAATTGATTATTAATTTCAAGTTTTATATATATATATATATATATATATATATATATATATATATATATATATATATATATATATATATATATATATATCATTAGTGTAATATACACATTAACTGATTAATAACATTAGGTTATCATATATATAAGATAACTTAAAACTAATAATCAATTAGTTTGTATATCTATACCCCAATAACTAATAATTAATTTGTGTGTTACATTAACCACTTAATATATATATCATAAAATTAATCATCAATTAGTTTGTATATATAACACATGCACTAATTATTAGATTTAAGATATATATATATATATATATATATATATATATGTATGTATGTATGTAACTTAAAATTAATAATCAAATAATTTATATGGATACATAACACACTAACTAAATATTAAGTTTATTTAATCTTATATATAGGATAACCTAAAACTAATAATCAATTAGTGTGTTATATATACATACTAATTGACTGATTATTAATCTTAGATTATCATATATATATGATCACCTAAAACTAATAATCAATTAATTTATATGGATATATAACACACTAATTGATTATTAATTTGAGGCTATCATATATATAAAATAACCTAAAAATAATATTTAGTTAGTGTGTATATATACACAGTAACTCATTATTTATTTTAGGTTATCTTATATAATAAAATAACATAGATACCTTACATAAATATATGTAAAATACACCTATATATATTATTCTCAAGGTACTTATATCATAGTGCCTCAAGAATAATATCTATCAACATCTTTTACATAAATTTATCTAAGATATGTAAGCTAGTTTAATAATTTATTATATTTATCATCTTATATAATTATAAAAATTGTAGAATAAAAATATAAAACAAATTAATGTAAAAATAAAATAAAAAACATGATATCATCTTTTGTCATCATATTGGGTGGCCTTCCCTTGATATCATTATTATTCATATTATTTTAATATGAAATTTTGATTTCTTATATATCTCAACAACATAGTGGTTGGCCTTCCCTTAATATCAATCACCCTCCATTCCCCTGTCACTCATTAAATAAAATACAATAAATTGGGGCATTCTCAGATTTATTCCACCATAGAAAGGCAGAAGAAAAATTGGACTTTTCAATTATAATGGATTGCATTGGATTTTTAGTTGTATTTACTTTGATATTGGAAGTAATATTTTATTTTACATTCACACTTAGTAATTAACCCAAATACCATCGAGACAATAAAAATATCAATAGGTAAAACTTATGAAATAATAACTTATATTGATAATATTGAATGATTTAAATAATTACAAACTATGCATAAATAAGCCTCGAATTTGAATTGGAGTTGACATGCAAAATTTGGAACTCTAAGAATAAATAAAACTTGACCTACTTATTTTTAACAACTACTATGTTTAGTAAGTTTTACATGTAAGCACGTGCAACTCTAACAATATCAAAAAATAAACTACACACTAAAATTATCCTATTTAATTAATATCAAATGAATTTCAAGTCCGGTTAAAAAATATACAAGTTAAAAAAATTAGAAAATATCAAAAATAATATTAAACTACAATTTTGGACCCTCAAATGGTCATGTATGGCCTCCAAAAATATCAAAACCATCCATAACTAGAAAATCCAGGTTATGGTTCACTAAAATTTTTGAGATAATTGTTTTATAATTAAGATGGGATAAAATGGATATAAAAATAAAAAGTGATGGCCTCTAAGAGTTTGACCTCTTTTTATACATCATTCACCTCTTGTTGAAAATAACTCAGCTTTTACAAGTTGCTCTGATTGTACTACTTCCATTTATTATTATCAATTTTTTCCACATGCCATTATGTAATCCAATTGTTTTATTCCTATTTTAATCCTTTCCATTGTATCAAATACCTATCATAACTTCCTTACCTTATATTTATTGTCTTATTATCCATAACCTACACTATCTTTTCTTTCTTCTTCTTATTCACTTGTTGCTTCCAATCTACTTCTTCATATTCTTCACCTTCCCCATATTATCCATGGAAATCATATAAATTTTAAATGTTATATATTAGATAGATATCAAAATTTTGTGCTAAACTTGCATCATAAGCATCATCATTGATTTTCTTCTCAATTCTACATGTTTCAATTTTCTTGTACATCAACTTGTTATATGTGTCTTTTGTAAATCTCTCTTTCCTAAAGTAAACCATTACTAAATATTCTTATTCAAATATATTTTAACTTATTCTAACATATTTTACTTCTCATTAATTTCCTATAACTTTATTCTTAGTTCTTCTTGTAATTATTGTATATGTTCTACAAATGCTTTTGCATCATCACTAACTCGTTCTCCAATCGGTAAGTATAAAAAAATCAAAAGATATATACCATAAATAATTTAAATTTTTTATTTAACTATTGATCTATTCATTAAACTATTATATGCAAACTCTTATTTTGGTAAAGCCAAGTCCCATTGCTTAGGCTTCTCTCTAACTATGCATCTCAATAAATTTCCCAAGCTCCCATTTACAATTTCTATCTATCCATTTGTTTGGGGGTGGTATGCACTATTGAATTGTATATTAGTCCCCATATTATTCCATAATGTCCTCCAAAAAATAATAATAATTTTTTAATCCTTATCTATTGTAATGGTTTCTGGAACACCAGGCAATCTCATAATATCTTTAAAAAAGAGTTCTACGAATCTAATGGCATCATTGGTTTTCTTACATGTAATAAAATGAACCATCCTAAAAAACTTGTCTACAACAACAAAAATTAAGTCATTGCCTCTCTATTTTTTTGATAATCCCAACATAACATCCATTCTCAAAACTATCCATAATTATCTTAAAACTAGTAATGGTATGTACAACCATGTATTTTGTACATGTAATTTTGCCATCGAACATATCTAATTCCTTTAATAATATCTTGTCACATATCTCTTCATATTTGGCCAAAAATACTTCTCCTCCACCAAATCTATTTTTTTTGTCTTACCAAAATGTCCATCCAATCCCCCGATGTACAATTCTCTTATAATATTATCTCTTAGAGATGTATTAAAATACATAATTATTTATGTTTAAATAGATAACCTTCCTCCATAAGATACTCTTCATAAATATTATTTATATAACCTATCTATGTATTCTTGCATTACTTAAATATCTTTTCAAAATATGGATTAGTATCATATACTTTCTTAATAAATTAAAATCTAACTACGTCACTCACCATAGTATTTAACAATCTTATTATCTTGATCAAAGTATTAACTAATTGATTTTGTTATCCTAATTTATGATTCAACACAATAGTATAACCATAAAATAAATACATCCACTTTGCATTCCTACTATTTAAATTATTTTTAGTGTTTGCATACTTCAAAGCCTCATGATCAGTAATCAGGATAAACTCCTGAGGCACCAGGGAATGCCTCCAATGTCTAAATGATTATACAATGGCATAAAATTTAACATCATAAGTAGAATAATTTATTCTTACCTCATTTGATTTATCATTGAAATATGATATTGGCTTTCTTTCTTGACTCAACACAACACCAATTCACACAAATGAAGCATCACAATCAATTTTAATGACTTTACTAATATCTGATAATCTAAAAATAAATAAAACTCAACCTATTATTTTTAATAAGTTTTACAGCCATGTTCAACTCTAAAAAAATCCAAAAATAAACTAAAAATATAACTTAACCTATCAAATGAATATCAACTAAATTTCAAGTCTAGTTACAAAAATATACAATTTTTAAAATTGTAAAAACATTAAAAATAATATTAAACTAAAATTTTAGACCTTAGATGGTCACGTATGGCCTCCAAAAAATATTGAAAATTCCCATAATTAGACAATCCATGTTATGACTGCACCAATATTTTTGAGGCATTTGTTTTAACATGAAGATGGTCTCAAATAGAGCTATGGATCAAAAATTTTGGCCTCCATAAGTTTGGCATCTTATTCTACATCATTCTCCTTTAGTTGAAAATAACTAAGATTTTATGAGTTGATCTAACTGTACTATTACCATTTGTTCTTATCAATATTATTTAGCTCTTATTTTGTAATCCAAGTTTTGTCTTCCTATTTTAATACTTCCCACTATACCAAATATCTATCATAGCTTCTTTGCCTTGTGTTTATTGACTTCTTATTTGGCACCTATTATTATCAATTTAGTTATTCATCTTATTCACCTTCACCATATTCTATATGTAAATCATATAAATATGAAATATTAAATACTAGAGAGATATCAAAATTCTATGGTAAACTCACCTCATAAGCATTTTCATTGATTTTCTTCACAATTTTGCATGGTCCAGTTTTCTTGTACTTTAACTTGTTATATGTGAATTTAAAAAATATCTCTTTCCTCAAATAAACCATTACTAAATCACCTTATTAAAATATCTTTGACCTCATTCTGACATCTATTATTAATTTATACTTTTCATTACTTTATTTTAAATGTATTCTTATTTATTCTTTTAACTGTTTTATATGTTCTACAAATGCTTCTCACCATTAGTAACTCATTCTACAATTGGTAATTGTACCAAATGTAAATAAATCATATGATTTCCCCCATAGATAGTCTAAAATTTTGATTCTTGTTGATCTATTCACTGAACTGTTATATGAAAAGTCATCTTATGTTAAATCCAAGTCCCATTACTTGGGCTTCTCTCCAGCTATGCATTTAAATAAAATTTTTAAGCTCCTATGTACAAATTCTATCTATATATCTATTTGGGGTGCTATGTACTGGCCAAAATTTTCATACATATGAAAATTTTTCCTAGATAGATCATGTCACTCTCTTGGACAGTTTAGTAACCTTCTACTCCCATGACTAGTCCCTTTCTAGTCCTGAATTAATGATGCAGTACAGTATTTTAGGAGGTCCTACTATGTAATGAAAATATAAGTAGAGTTATGGTTGAGTGGGTGATCCAATTGTGGAAGGAGAATACAAACCTCATGATCCCATCACATGTCACTTGAAATATTTTGAAACACTTTAAGTAAGCTTTAAGGTGAATTTGGTGATTTTGAGAAAAAAGCCTAGAAAAAGGTCTAGGATTGCAAGTGAATGATCCAATAGGTTTCGATAGTGTTAAAAAATTTAGGGGCATGAATTAAGTTTTCAAAAAGTCTCTGAGATTATAACGAGTCAAAATATGGCCTAGAGAAGCTATTATGCCCAAAAGACCCCCAAAAGTGCATTAGAGGACTTAAAGGTCCTTAAAATAAAAATTTCAAGTGAAAAGTAACTTTTTTGAGGAATTGAAATTGGTTTTGACTTCATCCTACATCCTTATGGAATTTTTTACCCTTTTAGATATGTTCAAGATCATTTTAAGTCATTTGGAGTGGAGGAGAGAAGTTTTAGAGCAAAAGGATGCAGTTTGGAGCTTTAGCAGAATAGGTTTTTGGAGATTTAATTTGATGTAAGGGATCAGATGTCATATGAATGAAACCATGGTGTTCTTAATATCCCCTTATATTCCTCTAAAATCATATTATATAATAAAAACTAGCAGAGATAAGCAAAACCTATTGGCTGCTAACTAGGCATGAAATAGGTTTTCTACCATTAATGGAGGTCTAGTTATTTCATAAGGTTTCAAGCAGTAAGGTAAGTTAATTTAAATCATAAAAAATATTTCCAAAATGTTGTATTACATAGTCATAATTCTAGTTCTTCATGCTAAGGAAAAACCATTTTGGGTAGTTTGGGGTAGCTCTAGGAGAGCCTAAAGTTTTCACATGGTATGGTCAAATGAGAGAGAGTTAGCCTAGAATATTTTGGTTAGTTATAGGGAACCTAATTTAATTCCAATTTGTGTCATTGGTGTTCTATTTTATCTCCTTATATTATATGGGAACACACTTACAAAAATAAAATGGTGTATGACTAGAGGAAAGGAGTGGTTGAAAGCCTTTAGTATTGACATTTGTTCACTGAAGTCATTCAGTGATTTCTATAGGATTTCAAGTTTCGAGTGACCTACACACTTAATGATAAACTATATAATAATACACCTATGAAAAGTGGTCCTATAGGGTAAAATAAGATACCAATGTTTCAAAATCCATCAAAAGGGGTTGGGGGGCAAGGTATTGACCTCCATCAAATACCTATAGGTGCCTTACCTTCAAATTGACTACCCACAACCTAAATATAGATAATAATAAAACATGATACACACATTGGTGAAACAATAGGATTAAACATATAAACAAGTATCATTTGAGTTGATCCTAAGGCACTAAATGAATCCTATGGGATTAAACATAAGGTTTGAAGATTGAAAATGGACGTACAAGCACCTTGTCATCCTTTCAATGGTCAACTAAAATTGAATATAGTTGATAGTGAGATAAAAAATTGTGGTTTATGAGGATATAATATCATGGATATGGTGTGAATATACCTAAGTGATTATGGGCTGGTAATAAAGACTTCAAGAAGATGGTGGAGTAACAACACAAATTCTAAAAACTCAACCTAATGCATACCTACAACCATCTTTTGTTTTGGATAAGTGTATCAAGTGGAAGGGTGATGTGTGAACACAATAAAAAAATAGAGTACAAAGGTCAAATGTTTTTATTAAAGTTCAAGGATCAATAGATACTCTGCAACATCATCAGGGTTTTGAAGAAGCCTAAAGCACACAAATAGTGACCTACAACCAAGTAGGTGAACCGTGATTAGGGGTAAATTTAAGGGAGTTTTTTCATTATGTTTCTTTATGGAGAGATTTTTTTGGATGTTGGTAAAACATAAAATACAAAAAAATAAATAATAAACCCTTGGTTTTGAAGCTTGGCTCAAACAGACCCTATTTTTTCTATGTTCATACATTGTTTGTTGACTATGTGACATGGTTGATGAGAGGAACTCATAAAGAAATTATGGTTATAATATTTTTATGTTTTTATAAGGGTTTTTTATGGTTCTTGGATCTATCCTTGACTTTCCTTCTTGTTCCCTTGTATGAAAATTATAAATAGGCATATGGAATGCTTGTTTCTTGTACAATCCAACAAGACTCTTATTAAAAAGGAAGAATAAAGAAGGTAGGAAGGATATATATTGGTTGGAGAAGGTTTATGGGCTTAAATAATAACCTTAAAAGCTTTTACAATGTTCAAAACTACCCCTCAAAAGTTAAAAGACATTTATTACGACTCTTGGGCTTGTGTGGAAGAGAGAAAACCTTAAATTAGGGTTTGAAGGTAAAATACATTTCTTGGGAGTTATACCTAGAAAAAAGGGATAAAATTTTGTATTATTATGTATCTCCATGTCCTATAGGAGATTCAAAAGGTATGAGGGTGGTATGATGAGGTACAATATGGTATTTAAGCACTATGTTGAACTAGCCTACTAAGATGCCTAATTAAGAGAGCCTATTAGAGGAAGAGTCCAAAGAGAGTGGATTTGAGAATAAATATCCAAGGTAGACTATATGGTGACATTTAAAATTTATGAGGTAATTGGTTTTCATTAATAAAGGACTAAGTTCAGGATTTGGAGATGGCTAATGAAAAGGGGTTTTAGTAGCATAGTCAACCTAGAGTGAGATGGAGGAATAAAAGGGGTGTCAAAAGAGGTTTTGATGGTTGAGGGAAGTGTGTGGGGTAAGTATTAGAAATTATTTATCTTAAAAAAGGTTTGGAAACTTTTAGGAAATATTAGAATGCCTTTATTTTCTTTCAAATGTAAGCATACCTATATAACCATTATTTCCTGCACAATCAAAACACAAATCCAGCTAGAAAAGTTGAACAGTGGATTGGTACGAGTTAAAAAAGTATTTAAGGAGTCATTTAAGGTCAATACAAAACTTTATAACCTTTCACAATCTAATGAGACTCACTAAAATCCTTAGAATCTATTTTTATATGCTTTCAAGACTGTACAGGGGTTGAAAAGCCCTAAATTAGGGTTTTAGTTGTATAAAGAGTTTTAACCCTCTAAGTTTAATAATTTTTTTTAATATTATGTATTTAAACGTGACCTAGGTGATAAAATAGGTTTTAGATGTGTACAATATTATTTTTATGGTTTCGAAGGACTGTGTTATCCCAAGACCTAATTAGGACTAATGAAAACCAAAGGAGGGTTATAACAGTATCTTAGAGGTGAGTTAAGGAAGGAAACTTTATAGGGAGCATGAAAAAGATAGATTGTGTCTTAAAAATGTTTTAGTTTATTGTTTTTATGTTTTACTTGACCATGCAAAGTGAAAAGGCCCAAAAAAGGGCTATGGAAGATTGTGACAGTGGCCAAGAACCAAGATAGGCAATTAAGTTTGTGGGAAAGGTTTTTAGGTTGAATGTTTTATAATTAGGACCTATTGAGCATGCATGAGGATCTTATAGTGGACTTGGAGGTTGTGAGTGAAAAAAAAAACCTATATGCCTCAAAAGGACACCTACAACAACTTAAAATCAAACATAGTCATAACTTAGTCAAGTCAATGTATATGAGAGTTTGTCTTTATAATGAGGGCATAGATGTACAAAAGGAAGGAAATAGTCTACATCAAGGGTGATAAATTAAATGATGTTATTGAAAAACAATAAGAGGATTAGTTTTCTATCCCATGGAGACCTATATCAATCTTCAACATAACCTGTAATCAAGAAGGAGAGCAAGGCTTGAGGTGTTTTTAAGGGGTGTGGACCATTTTGGGAATTTAATGAGGTTATTGAGGGGATATTAATGATAAAGAAGGAACAAAAGATACATTATGTGTTATCAAGGCTCTCCAAACACCCTCAAGCATGACCATTAGCCATCTAATCACTTCAAGGAACCAAAGAGTAGTCAAGTGCACTTCAAGAAGGATTTTGTCTTTAAGAAGGGGTACAGAATCATGGAACATAGTATGGAAAGGATGTTGTTTAAAATATTTGTAAAAAGAGATCTGAATAGTGACCAAACTCAATCTAGACATAAATCTCCCCTAAACGACACCTACACCCTTCAAAAGGACACCTACAACCAAATGAGAGCACAAGATTCTAATTAAACCAACATGAAATTGAGAGAAAAGAGGCATATTTGAAGGGAGTTCATACTTTAACAGGTGATTCAATGAGACCAAATAAATGTATGTTCACCAAAGCGATAAGGGTAACATTTTCATGGGAAAGAGACCAAACAATCATTTAGAGGCCTAAAGCCAAAAAAAGAAGATAGAACTTTCTACGGGATTACATGATGTTTTGGTTGTGATTATGGATGAATTTAACCACCCACTTTAAAGTCTAAAATAAACATGGTCCACACTAAAGGTCTTAAGGACTACTCACAAAAAAGTAGGATTATGTGTTAGAAAGGTTAAGGGCACCAAATATGTTGGATAGTTATGAAAATTGCTAAGGTACTTGATGGGGAGATAATAGTTGTTTGAGAGGCTTGTGGACTTAAAGGAGTGGACAAATATGACCTATGGAACATGTTATAGGTGAGATTAACTTGTATAGAGATAAAGAAAGCTTAGAATGAGGTTTCAACCAAGTTGCTAAGTCATTGAACCCAAGAAAGTATAAATCAAGGCTAGTATGTGAAAGATAGTAAAGGTTAAATACTTGGAGTGATGGAATTAGTTTGGAGAAATAAGGTGAATATAGTGATCTTATGGAAACACAAAAATGGAATTGGTTTTCCATCCAATGCTGATCTATAACTAGCCTCAAAAGGACCTACAACCAACTAGGTGTGAAAATAAAGCTAGAAAAGTTTTTATGGTGTAGACTGTAAAGGAATGATATTGTGGATATATAAATATCATGCTCAAGTAGGATAACACCTTCACACTCCTTGTCAATAATCATCCAACTCTCCAAAGCCTAAATCAGGGCTATAATCTTTACATGTTTGGAGTCAAAGTCTAACAAGGATGAAGGAGATTGTTCTCATGAGTAATGGTATGTTTTCATGATATGAAGGAGACTTGTTCTTATAAAAATGTGTATAGGGTTTTTGGTGTCAAGGAACTTTTCCATGATGAGGACCATACTTCTATCATTTTAAAGAGAATTATCTCTACCTACAACTGCCAAGAATTAACATAGTCATATGAAAGAGAACAATGACTAGGAAGGAGGTTTTTAAAGTGGTGAGGGACTAAAACACTACTATATTGATTATGGTGATTGATAAATAGACCAATATATTGAATTCCTAACTCAATCAACCATATCATGAAGTTTCAAGGAGGGTCTAAGTAGAGGAATGTGAGCTGTAGCCTCTCAAGTTCAAACATCCTTCAAGTTGGCAAGTGATATTAAGAACACAATGATGCATAGGGTTTTATTGGTCATGAATGGGTGAGTAATCATTTATTATGTATAAAAATACATCATGAAAACCCTCAAAAATTTCAAGGAAACATAGTCAAGGTCACTAAGGAGTGACAGGGTTGTAGCCATCCACGAAGGTTTCCAAGCACAAGATCTAGAGTGAAAATTCATGTTCCAAGAAAATTATTTAGGAGAATAAGGGACATGTGATAATTATCATCATGATATAGGTTTTAAATAAAATTAATATATATTTATACACCTCATAATCACACCTATATCACTAAGAGCACACGCATCTATGGATTTTCCTTAACAAACTTAAGTCATACAGAGGTGGTGGCATGAGGTTGAAGGCAAGACAATGAAGGGTGAAATCATGAAATAAGAGGTTTCATGGAATTTAAATTCCCATTCCCATTTTTTATATCTCAAACCAAGGTAAAGAGGAGGAAAACTCATTCGTGAAATTTGACCAACTAGACATGTGCCACTAGGTTTTGCCAAAATGGGCCTACAAGCCAAAACATGAAGGACCCAATCATGAAATTTGGTGGAGAGTATCATTATGAACTGATATATACATTAAAAATAATTTTTATATTTTTTGACAATGGGAACTATTCGCTATTTTAGTATAGTTAACCCTATGTCAAATCACATTTAACGTTGGAGTATGCCTTGGACTAATTGGCCTTTTTTAGTCATCTACAAGTGGATTAAAAACAAAAAATTTGGTAATAATTGTATCTATCACATAAAAAATCTTCCCATGTCATCCTAAAGGTAATATAAAGAGTGAAAGTATCCACTATTCTTACACAGTCCACAAGCAGTCAAGAAGGCAACCATTGGAGACCAAATGAAGTTTTGTTAGTTTTGGGTACCAAGAAGGGGTTTAGGCCTTAGATAAGTATTAAAATGGTATAATATGATGTTATAAACCTAAATTGTCCTCTATAAGTGGTAAAATTTATGGTTTTTAATAAATTTTTTGAGAAATACAAGTTTTGGCATGAAGGAAGCATGTAGGGAGCTCAAGGTAAATTATGGTAAAAAAACATCTACAAGATAAAGTACACATCAAAAATACTTTAAAATTTGTAGTATTTGTAATAATGACATATTATATAAATAAATAGTATTTTTATGTTCATCTTACTGGTGGAAGTGTCTGCTATTTATACACAATCCCCACTTATGTCTCATAATGGTCACTATTCATGCCAACATACTTTTTAGAGTTTTAAGGTGTGGTTAAAGGTTATAATATTGGGGTAGTGTTTTAAAATAATTTTAATATATTTTTAATCATATTAAACACCTTTAAAGAGTTTTCACACTCCAAACTTCATATAAACCCTACAAGCAGGCTCAAAACCCCACATGTAGTTTCAAAAGGCATAAAAGGAAAAGTTGAGTTTTGATCATTTGGAGAGGTATTATGGGATTTTTTAGGTGTAATTAATATTTTTTAATTAAAATAAGATAATTGGGAATTTAAAATTTGTCTTTTGGAGAAATTTGAGCTTTTTAGGCTTAAGACACCCAATTATACCCCATCTTTAGATGCTCATTTATTTCATTCCATGAAGAGTTGGGAAAGTTGATTATACAATTTTTTTAGTACCCATATTTAATTAAAATTAATTATATATTGAGGTTTTTAAATGGATTTAGTTTTATGAACAATCATTAAGAGTGTAAGCATGTCCATAATGCTTACAAACCCTACAGACAATCATCTTTACATGTGTATATTTTCATACCATATGCATGAAAGCCCAATATTTTCATGGGTATTTAAGGGGTATATATATATATATATATATATATATATATATATATATATATATATATATATAGTATTAAGTGGTATAATGGGTGTATTTATTGTATGAATAATTACCTTGAAGGTGAGCTTGTTTGAGCTTGCATAGGAATTTTTTGACCAGTTTTGTGTTTTTGAACTCAAAGGTCTAGGAAATGGCTCATAATTTATTTTAAATCACATAAAATGTGTATAGGACCCACTTAATCTCTTTAAAAACCTATTTTGTAGAAGAATATGGCATATTTGGGTGCCTAAGAGGCCAAAATGACTCAAAAATACTTATTTTTTTAGGTCTTCAAAGAGATAAAGGGTCCAAGGATAAGGAAAGGGTATATTGGGACGTAAAACACCATTATATGGAATTTTGAGCTCTTAAAAAGAGTTTATATGGTGTCTTGTTGAGCTAAAGGGTCAAAACCCCATTTTTTTTTTACATTTTGTGCATTCTTACAGGTTTAATGGTGATTTCCACCATTGTTGCAGGTCTTGAAGGTTTTACAAACCTTTAATTTCTCCATCATACACATGCCATAGATGTCTGTAAGTCTTCTATAGGTCCATAAGTGGTCTTTAGGGTGCCAAATGTCCTTGGGAGCAATTTTTAGGGCAAATAGTTGAGGGTGCCTCAAGCTTGTGACCTCCAACTATGGGGTCTATGAGAGTTACATGATTCATGGAGTTTATTTCAGGTTGGATGAGAAAATTCAAGTTGAAAATCGAATATATCCTCAAAAATCAAACTCCAAAACTTAACCTCCATGGTTAGTTAAACATCTTATGCCAAGTCAACTAACTTTTGCCCAAGCACCTTCTAGAAGTGCAAGTGGAAGGGGGTGTAGAAGTCCAAAGGAGAGATTTTTAGAGGTTGAGAAGAGAAAGTGGATAATTCAATTAGTTTTCAAAGTCTTTTTGGACTTTTCCCTTTGGGAGGATCATTAAATCATCATCCTCAAATTTTTTTGTCTTCTAGTGTGTTTCTAAGCCAATGAGAGTGCTTGAGGCCTATTTGGACTAATGAGGGTTATTTTTTTGAGGAATGATTATTTATAATTGATAAAAATGTGGTTGAGAATCCATGGAATGTGGTTGTGTCTCATTTATTGAATTATGTTTGCTTACTTCTCTCTCTCTTCCCCTTTTCTCCTATATCTCCCATTTCCCCCACTTTTTTGTAAGATATTCTCATTTGACAAAGAAAAACCCTATCAAATTTTTTAATAAAGACATTTTGAAGTAATAAAGATCATTTTCACCTATCTCTTTCCTCTAAATTGTGTTTGTCAAGCTTGTGCATGAAGGCCTTGTGAAGAAGTGTTCTTCCATGTCCATTATCCTTATTTTTTGCTTATTTTAAGGTGTTATCAAGTTATTTTCAAGTCTCAAATTGAGATATTTACACCATTATTAGATTCTTGGTGTTAATTTAATGATTCCTCTTTGATTCATGTATTGTTTGGTGAGCCTAGTTTAAGAAACTCATGCAAATTAGCTAGTTTGTGAGGTTTTGTGAATAAAATTGTTTTAAGTTGAATAAGTGTTTGTTTAAAGCTTAATTGAATATTATTCAATTTGGTGAATCACCCATTAAGTTATATTATTAACCCTATACCCCCTATATCTATTTTTCAAGAAGAAATAATAGTTTAGGTGATCTACCAAGAGGAAGTTAGCCTTATCCAAAAGTTTAACCTCACTACAGGATACCCATAGCTTGAGGTTGCTCTAATATTATAGCTAGGAGTTAGAGAGCTTGAATAACTCTCCCACAAGGGTGTAATTATATGCAATGATAGTTTATGGCACACTCAGTGTGACCACTTTAAAAGAATATTGGTCATGTTCAATGTTGGTTTGATCAATTTACATTGGTTATAGCTTTCATCTTTTAGTATCTAGTGACTCCAAAGAACACTCAACATTTTAGTGGTAGAGAATTACCTATTTTTCATGCCAAAGGTGATTACAAGATAAGATTTTATAGGTACTCTTTTTGAAATTTATTAATTACCTTTAAACTCAATAAAAAGGTTAAGATTTGCTAACACTCATCCCTAAAAAGTAAACTTTCCTCTTAAACTAGTTTCTAAGTTTACCTCTACAAGAATATCTTTGTTGGTTGCTTTCACTACCATGGCTACCCATAGAGAATTGAATTTTATGGCCTTAAATGGCTAGATTACTTTGGACCTGGATCAATATGACTATATCCTAGTGGTAGCTCTTAAAAGTGTTCCTTGTTTCATGGGAGACTAGTCTATAACCCCTTCTAAACACCTCAAAGATATATCCAACTTTTGAAATATTCATGACATCAATAAATAGAATATGGCTATCAAGTTATTGGCCATTACATTCAAGGGAAAATACCTAGATTAGTATATAAACCTTACTTCTAAATCCATCACATCTTGGGATTAGTTAGGAGATGCTTTGTGCAAAAGGTTTGAAGACAAGAGTGACTATTTGTCACTTGTTGAATAGTTAACTACAAAAAATAGGGTTCCTCATGAGGTTATGCAAGATTTCAATAACAAGTTTTAAAAGACATGGGATAAGATTCCAAGCTCTATTAGGCCTATTCCTAAATATGCTTTCCTTTAATATCTAAAAGCTCTCAATAGTGATATTACAAGAATGATTTAGTCTATGGGAGGAAACACACTACCTCATCCTTATGAGGTGGAAATCAAAACAAAGAATAGTCTAGTACAAGCTAGAAATATTAAAATTAGGCCACCAATGCCTTTATTTCTTGAAATCCAACCACCTCTTGTTTCTATTCCTCCCCTTGATTCCATTCCACCTATGTCAGTAATTTCTGCCATACTTACACCAAAGTAGGAGAAGGGTTCAACTAGTCAATCTAGTGATTCCCAAGAACACAAGAACTTCCAAGAACTTGAGAACATGTTTCAATCCTTGGGAAATAAATTGGTGAATTTTTATAGGCATCAAGCTCAGTTCAATAGGCCTTATCAAGCTCCATATTAGACCCAACATTATTATCAAGCTAATAGGCCATAATACAAAGGAATTTCCAAGAACAAGGCTAAGGACAAGGGAAACCAAACTATTCTAGGAAAAATAATTATAATTCAAATGTTGAAAGTTAATCTAACACTTTGGATCCTATTTAGAATAAAATTACTCAAGAAGGAAAGGGTACTATGCCTTAAAATCAGACATTTGATCAATCCATTATCCCAAACATCAAGTTTAATTAGACTTTCAATGATCAATGGTAGTAGGGTGCTAGCTATAGATTCAATCAAGCTCTTATGGCTCAGAACATAGAAGTATCTATGATGATAAAATTGGAATATCCTCAATATGTCTAAGGGCATAATGAAGACCAAACCAATTGGGTGCTATAATGGTTAACTATGATCAGGAACAATGTTATGTATAGTATTTAATAATCAGTCAAATATCCTCCTACTAATAATCCATTACTATTAAATCCAAGTGAACATACTACTACTCCAAAGGTCTCAATAGCTTTAAAGGATCTAATAGCTCCAAAAAATTAGAACCAAGCATTTGTACCCCAAAATTCAATAGTTCAAAACATGGTTGTGGCTCCCAAAGTACAAGTAAAAGTTAGTGGTTTTCCCATCAATATTATTAAAAAAATTAAAAATTCCAATGTGAGTTTACCAATGTGGGACGTGCTTTCTATGCCTAGTCAAGTGGATATCCTTCAAGAAGGTTTGTCAAAGATCAATGTTTTTGAGATGACACTAAGCAAGGAAAATGTGGTTCTCACTAATACAACCAAAGGGAATAATGAAGGATAATCAAATAAGGTGGTCAAAACTCATCCCTTCTATATTGTTGTGATCATTGGTGACTCCTTGGTACACAACTACATGGTAGACAATAGAAAAAGTACTTCAATGATGCTAAAATCAATAGTATATCAGCTTGGTTTGAAGTATGAACACAAAGCTAATGGATTTTTGTAGCTTGATGGATCTTCTACAAAGACATCTAGAATTATCAAATGTCTAAATATGACCCTGCATGCTTGTCTTAGTGTTTAAGTGGCTCTGGATGTGTTGATTTTAGAGGTGCCTTCTCATTTTTCTCTATTCTTATCTAGAGACTTCAAAACCAAAATTGGGGGTTATCTAGAAGTAGATTGGTCTTACTTGGCTTTTAGGAAAAAGGTATGGGACCAAGGTGTCTACCAAAGTTGATCTTATTACATAATGAGCCTTATGGGCTAACTAGCCGAAACATCAATTGTACCATTCTTGATGAAGATGAACACCTACTTGGTCAAGAACTAGACACTCATCCTAAAGGGATACCAGATATGTTTTTGGATGAGTTGTGGAGTGAGAATCAACTAATTGACCCTTTGGAAGGTGTTGAAGAAAGAGACATGGGAGTCTACTTCTTGTATGAAGAGAATGAATTCATGCCATCCTTCACTAGGTCACAAGAAGATATTAGTAGTTTATGGATGGCTCAAAGAACAAACATTAGGTAGGTGCAGGTGAAATGCTAATATCTTCCTCCAATGATAAGTAATTTTCTTCTTAAATGTTCCAGTTTAGTTGCTATTGTAATGTAGTTGAGTATGAAGGCCTTATTCATGGGCTTCAGTGGGCTGGTAAGATAGGAATCAATCAGTTACAAGTGTATGGGGATAGTGAGTTGATAGTACATCAGGTCAGAAGCCAAAACATCATGAAAAATCCCTTAACGAAATCCTATAAACATAGAGTGTGGGAAATACTTGAATATTTTGAAGCCTTCAACATTCAAGTAGTGCCAACGGAGCAAAATTAGCATGTTGATAGGTTTGTAGCTATGGGAGCTTAGTTTAATATCCTAAATGAGTTGAAGAAATCCAAAGCAAAGCCACATGTTAAAGTGGTATTGAGACCATCAGTGCCAGATAATAAATCTCATTGGCATGTCTTCGAGAGTGAAAAGCAAATTTCTTGTTTCTTATAACATGAAGAAGAATTTTCCTCAATGAACCAAGGTAAATTTAAACATCAGTATGAGGATCAAATTATTTAGTTGAGGTCTAACAAACTTTCTAAAGGGTTGGTCACCCTTGATGGTCTTTTCCATGAGGTATATCATATGAGAAAAGATAAGGAAGTGATGTCAACTGACAAGGAGAACTATGAAAGGGTCCTTTATTCAAAGATAAAACCCTCAAGGTTGGAAAGGTAAGCAATGGCATAAAAAGGCATGATTTCATTAAATTTTGTAAATAATATTTAGACATCTTTGCTTGGGAATATAGTGATCTAAGAGGCTTTAATCCCAAGATAGCCTAATGTACTATAGAATTGAAGGACAATGTTAAGCTTGTGAAGTAGAATCAAAGGCCTATAAATCAAAAAATTGAAGAGCTAATGAGGAAATAATTGACAAAAATGATTGAATCTAATATCATTTTCCCCATCAAGCACTCCTCATGGGTAGCCAACCTGGTACCTATGAGAAAGAAGAATGGTCAGATCTAGTTGTGTGTTGACTTTAAAGACTTAAAATAGGGTCTATTTGATATATCATTACCCCTTACCATCCATACATGGAGTAACTCCTTCAAATGATTTTTGGTTTAGAATGCTTCTCTCTTTTGGATGGGTACTTGAGATACAACTAGGTACTGGTAAGAGAAGAAGACCAATACAATACTAACTTTACTACAAAGTGGGGAACATATGCTTATCAAAAGATGCCTTTTATCATATTAAATGTTGGGGCCACTTTTCAAAGAGTCATGGACATGGATTTATAAGGCTTGAAAAATTAGATGGTGTTGGTCTACTTGGATGACATAACAATTTTCTCTAAGAAAGTCAATGACCACTTGGATCACTTGAGATTGATATTTGAAAGATGCAGGGAATATGGGATCTCATTGAATCCCAAGAAGTGTGTGTTTTTTTCCATGAGGGAAAACTATTCTAAAATATTGTCTCAAAATAGGGATTAGCTATTGATCTTAATAGAGTAAGTGATATCTTGGTATTATCCTTACCTGATCATAAGAAGGGACTCCAGAGTTTCCTTGGGAAGATAAACTTCATGAGGAGGTTTATACCTATTTTTGCAAGCTTAGTCAAGCACATTACTACTATGATGAAGAATAACCAAGTGTTCAATTAGTTAAATGAAGGAAAAAAAACATTTGAAGCTATCAATAAATCTATTACCCAATAACCTGCACTCATGAATCCTAATTTTTTAAGGGATTTCATATTGTATGCCTTTGTCAATATTGATAATATATTAGCTATGCTGATGTAAAATAATGGTGAAGGACTTGCACATCCAATTAAAATTTTCAATCAAAATACTGAAGGGTATGAGGTAAGGTATAATTTTGTATAAAATCAAGTCCTTGCAGTGGTAAGATGCCTTAAAAATTTTAGACCAATGCTATCAAATATCAAAATATATCTTATGGTGTCTCATCCTAGAGTGAGGGACTTCCTTCTTAACAAAGACTTGAATGAGAAGAGGGTTGGTTTGATTACCAAGGTCATTGAATATGACATGGAGATCAAGGCCACTAAGCTAGTGAGTGGTAAAGGCTTGTGTGAGCATATGGTTGATGAACTTCATGAAGACAAAGAGGTTGTCTTAGTGACACAAGACAACTCACAAACAGATGCAACCCCACCTCACACTAGCTAGTTTTAGGATATGACAAGATTATTGATAATAGGTGAGTACCCTCAAGGTATGGATAGGGAAAAGAGAAGGTATTTTATACTTTAGTCCATACCTTATGTATTGGTTGATAGGGTTCTATTAAAAAAAGGCCTAAATGGAGTGCTCCTAAGGTGCATAGTTGATGACCAAGTGACAAGGCTCTTAGAGAAATTCCATGATGGGCTTATAGGAAGCCATTTTGATCCAAAGACTAAAACAATAAAAGTAATGAGAGATGGTTATGACTAGCTCAACCTCATCAAGGATGTATATGCATGGGTGAAAAAGTATCAAAAGTGTGCTCTCTTTTCAGGTAAGTAATGGTTGACAGCCCTCCTTCTCAACACAATTCAGGTGGAGGAGCTCTTTATATAGTGGAGTTTGTACTTCATAGGAATGATTAATCTACTTTCCAATGGAGGACACAAATGGGTACTCATTACTAATGATTACTTCACCAGGTGGGTGGAAGCAATTGCCCTGAAATATGCTAATGAAATAATAGTGTTGGAATTATATGATAACATAGTAATGAGGTTTAGAGTACCAACAACAACAATTTTAGATGATTCCTTAGCATTTTTTATCATGAGGATAAGTGAATGGGCACTTCAGCTAGGTATCTACCTTAGTACATCCTCAAATTACTACCCCCAAGGCAATGGACTAGTAGAGTCAACAAATTAAAAATTGATAAGAATCATCAAGAGGACTATAGAAGAGAATCATAGAGTGTGGCACATTAAGTTAAGGACATCCTTTTGGGTTGATAGAGTGAATCCCAAAGTTTTCATTAGTAACTCACCATTTATCCTTGTATATGGGATGGAATCCAAGTTACCCATCTCTCTTGAGTTACCTACTTTGTAGTTATCCCATTAGCTTGAGTTGAGGAGAGTGAACCTATGAGCATGAGGATGTAAGAGCTCATGTAGCTTAAGGAGAAAAGAGACCTTGAAATGAAGATAATAGAGTCACACGAAGCTCAAGTCAATAAATATTTTGAAAAGAGAGCCATATCAAGGGATTTCAAAGAGGGGATCTAGTCCTCATGTGGGATTCAAATAAGGCCAAGTCAGGTAATAATACCAAGTTTGATAGCTTGTGGAGTGGTCCTTATTTGATCCATAAATGCAAAAAACATAATGATTTTCAACTTTCCCAACTGTATGGAGAGTTATTACCCATCATAGTCAATGGGATTCATCTAAATCCTTATTATTATAAGATTTTATAGCTTTTTTATATATTGTACATTTTGTATAGTTTTTCATGTTTTCCTCTAAGTGCATTGTGCACATCTTTTCAATTATGTGTTTACCTTCCCTAAATTCCTTGGGAATAGTGTTGGTTTTGTTTCCTATTTTACTTGTTGCTTCAAAAAGATGTTTTCATAAATGGACAGCCTTGTATCATTCTCATATCAGTTGGGAAGAAAGACTTGTGACCCTGTATGCCTAATGGATCACACAAGGTAACTAATATGTTACTTAGAAGGCATGTAATTCCATGAGGTTATAAAAAATGTTTGCCAAAATTAGCCTACATACAAATTTTTTTCCTATATAGATCATGCCACTCTCTTGGACACTTCAATAATTTTCTACCCCCATGACTAGTTCCTTTTTGTTCTTGAATTGTTGATGCAATACAATATTTTGGAAGGTTATACTATGGTGTGGGAAGCTGCGTAGAGTTTTGGTTGAGTGGGTGATCCAATGATTGAAGGAGAAGACAAACCTTATGATACTATCACATGTTACTTGCAAGCTTTTGCAACACTTTATGCAAGCTTTAATGTGAATTTGAGGATTTTGAGAAAAAGGCCAAGAAATAGGTCTAAAATTACAAGTGAAGGTTCCAGTAGGTTTTGAGGGTGTTACAAGAATTTAGGGGAATGAAGGAGGTTTTAAAAAATTATTATAGATTCTAATGAGTTAAAAAAAAATCCTAGAGAAGTTATTATGTCCAAAATAGCCCCAAAAGTACATTAGATGACTTAAAGGTCCTTAAAATAGAAATTTCAAGTGAAAAAGTAACTTTTTGAGGATGTCAAATTTATTTTGACTTCCTCCCACCTCCTAATGACTTGTTTTACCATTTTAGACATGTTAAAGATCATTTGAAGTCATTTGGAGTGGAGGATAGGAGTTAGGGAGCAAAAGGATGCATTTTGGAGCTTTATTAGAATAGGTTTTTGGAGATTTATCTTGATGTAGGTGCTCATATATAATATTAATTCATTAATGGTGTCCCAAATACACCCTTATAGGACTATGAAGTCATGTTATAACATAAAAACCAATAGAGTTAAGGAAAACCTGTTAGCTGCAAACTAGGCATGAAACAAGTTTTCATCGACTCAACTTCTGGGTATGAGATGTTATCCTTAATAAATGGATTTTCCAATTACAATCAGATTAGAGGCCCATGTATTTAATAAGGTTTATAAGAGTAATAAAAGGTAATTTAACTCATAAAAAATCTTTCCCAGGTGTTTTATTACATAGGAAGACTTTTGGTTCTTCATGTTAAGGGAAAACCATTTTGGGCTCTTTGGGACAGCTCCAGGAGAGACTCAGGTTTTCACTTGGTATAGTCAGAGGAGAGAGAGTTTGGAAAGAATATTTTGGTCAATGATAGGGACCATAATATACTTAAACTTTATGGCATTGGTGTTCTATTTTATTTCCTCATATTTATGAAAAATTACTAACAGTTCAGGGGTGTCTAGATGGTTTGCTCATCCAAACAGGGTCT
Organism: Torreya grandis; assembly: GCA_037957365.1. Taxonomy (NCBI): domain Eukaryota; kingdom Viridiplantae; phylum Streptophyta; class Pinopsida; order Cupressales; family Taxaceae; genus Torreya; species Torreya grandis. The sequence continues at coordinate 3,192,697 of JARHVA010001030.1, forward strand.
AGGTTTTCCCTTGCTTATTCACTTCAGAATTAAATGAGAATTAATGGTTTTAGGGGAGAAAGTTCAAGGTCAAATAGGACCTATTAATTTTTTTTCATCATATAACTCATTCCATTAAGCTAATTATGGCATAAAACCTATTTTCCTTCTTATCCTTGTGAAATGGCCATTTAATCCATTTTAGAGGCAAACATAGGTTAAAGGGTTAATTTGAATTTTATTAATTATGACACATCCAATTTTTTTTAAATCTTTCTCTCCAATCCTCAGTGGTTCATCAAAGCCTTGGTAAGCCAAATAGTCATTTCCTGCATTTCCATGCACAATCAGTTGAGTGAGGTATGTGAGGTCTTGAAGAGTTTATAGAGATGTTATGAATATTTTAAAAGGGGTTTAAGACATTCTCATGACATGGAAAATAAAATATAATAAACCAAATGGCATATATATCATGTGGAGACAAGTTCTCATATGTATACAGTCAACCCATTAGATGAGCATCTATAGGTGCTTTAGAAAGAGCCATCACGTTGGGATGGATCATTTCATTTTTTTAGACTTTTTATGATTGAAGAGTTTCATTTTAAGTCTTTTGAGAAGGTTTTAACTATTTTCAAGATCATTTAATATAGAAACTAGTTATCTCAACTATCACTTCCTTGTCTACAACATCAAAGCATGCTTAGAGGAGACTAAAAGATTTAATTTAGGAATATTTGTGTTAGGAACCCCACGGAAGCACAATTGATTACCATATACAAGCAACTTAAGATGCAAAATTAACCAGAAGTAACAAGTAACTAGAAACCAAAAGCAACACAGAATATGAGAGACAATACACAACTTGTATTAATACTCATCTAGAAAAGAATACAATAAAGAAGATGCCACTTCTTCTTCACACCTCTCAGAGGCTTCCCACACCTCAAGTGTACAATAATTCTTTCCTCAAAGCTCTCTCTCTTACGGTCCCAACACACAACTCAAACACAGAGTTGGTTTTCACCTCCAACCAGTCAGTATCCACTACTGCCAGTACACTAGTGTTCCACGTACTCCAAAAGTGCTCCACGCACTTCAAGTACTCAATGGCAGATCTCCTTTGACCTCGTACACACACCTGTTACCATGTAGATCTCTCTACACCCTGAAGAACCCTTGTCCTTGCCTCACCAAGTCCTTATGATTCTCTAAACCAATACCCCGGTGGATCTTCTCCCTGATCTAGCACACCTGCAGACCAACCTGATCATACACACTCGTCACCCCTGTGGAACTAGGAGGAACACCCTTGCTCTCTTCACACACAGAAAGAGCTAACTTTGCTCAACTCAACTAGCACAAATTACAATATAGCCCATGAGTCTATTATATAGATCCCATGCATACAATAATTAGACATCTAATTATAATAATTAGATCCATAGCTTCAAGTCTAAAATTAGCTCTTAACATGCAAACACTTAGTTCGTTAACAAATTATTCATGCAACTGACAGTTCTAAAACTGCAAAGGCGACCGACGTCAGTCCCTATCTGCCTGGAGGTGACCGATGTCAGCTGAATCCTATCGACGTTGGTTGCATTCTTGTCCACCACTGGCCAACATCGATCGGCCTAACCAATGCTGGTGACTATGACACTCAACAACCTCCTTCCCTGTTTGCATTAGTGAAGCTTTTAGCTCCACAACCTAACAATCTCCCACTTGGAGATAAAAAATTGCACTGTACCTGTACCTATACCTCATCTAATCTATTTCTTGGCTTGTATCCCTCTTCAAGCTCAACCTTGAAGACCAACCACCACACAACCTGTGGTGCACCTCCTATCATTCGAGTAACCTGCCACATCTGAACCTACAAACCCATGTAGTGAAGTCCTGACCCTGTATAGCATGAATCCCTGCTAATGGTCCCTCTCAGATACCTGAGAACCCACTTCCCTGAATTGGCTCCTAACTCTCTGACAGCTCCCACTGCTTGGGCAAACTCCGGTCTATACCAAACCTCATGTGATTTTGAACACTGAACTATCCAGCCCTTGGTGTGCTCTGGTTCTGCATCCTGCATATTAAACCTCGCCAACACCTGATTCACATGAGCTCCCACTAGAGACAAAATCAACCTGTGATCTTCCATGTCTCTCATGCCAAAGAATTTTGCTACTCCAAATTCCTCATGACATGCCACTGAACTAACCTTACCCTTAGCTCAGCAAAACCCTGTATGTCTGGACCTGTAACTAGTATACCATCCACATACATTAATAGGATAATGTAGCTATCATCATCCACCTGGTAAGACAAACACAATGGTTACACTGACACTGACTAAAGCCCTGCTTTGTCATCCACCTGTCAAAACCTGTACCACTGTCCTGTAGCTTCCTCAAGACCATATGACCTAGCCTTTCATCTCACGTGTCCATTCTCTCTATTCTTTAACCAAGGTATCCATTCGTCTTAGTGCTTTCATATCGGCTGGTAACCCTACCAAATCTCCTGTTTGGTCCTGCATCCTGTTCATGCCATGCTCCCACTATTTCCTGGATCCTTCCTGCTCTGCAGTTAGCAACTAGTATAAAGAAGAGGAATAACGAATTTGAGGCTTACTTGCACTTTCAATCCTCCCCATGGGTGTTTGAGACTCCTTGACAGCTTGCTGTCCACCCAAAATCTGTCTTAGTGATCGACCTCGGTCACTACACAGTTTGCATCCAATCGACGTCGGTTCTATGTGATTGTCCAGGTCACCGACGCTGGTTATCCTGTCAATGTTGGTCTTCACTGGCCCAACACCACCAACTTCTTTGGTCTACACATGACCGACATCGGCACCTATCTATTCGACGTCAGTTACCCTTGACTAACGCTGGTACCTGTGTTCACCTGTGAGTGATGACTTTTTACCCACAAGCTCCTTTGAATCAATCCCATGTCCAAACTACCCTGATCAGAAGTATCCAGCCCCATCCACTGAACTCTATCTGTCATCTCCTCCAAGAACACCAAGGCTTTCCAGTTCTTAAGTTTATCAAATACATCAGTCTTCCTTTTCCTGCAATAAACACAATCCTTTCTTGTAGCATCCCACTGCTCACAGAAATCTCGGTCTATGCTCTCCGAAGCTAAACTCTTCCCATCTGACTTAAGAAAATCCATTCCCTTCTCACTTATGTGACCAAGCCTATAAAGCTACACCTGTGCAACAGAAGTGGAATCAGTAATACAAGCAAGTAGATAAAGAGTACCTGCTTTCTTACCACATGCTAATTCAATTGCATCCACTATGAGAGTTCTTGTGCATCTCTCATCACCCAACTTTCCTGAAGCAATTAGCCACATCTTCAAGACTGGGACCTGCATGACCTTCTTCAACACCCATGTGTTGGCCACCTGCAATTTCAGCAACACTTCCCCTTTGCCAATACTATGAAAAGGCTCACCAACCCCTCTACTTGGGGCTGCATGGAAAGAGGCAACATAATCTATTAACCAAGATTCAACTTTATCCAAGAAACATCCTAGAGCATCCTATGCAACAACACATATAAGATCTGCTTCTTCAGTTCCTTCATGTTGATCTGCTATCAACCAACAATATTTTTTTACCTGCTCTTTCTTTCCATAACACCGTAAGTGACCATTAGTGCTATTCAATTTCTCCATTCGTAGCTTACTTTCTTCTGCCATTGCTATAATTCCACTCAATTAGAAACCCCTGAGAGTGACCTATAACCAAACACAAAACCTACTCCCTACAACCTTAGCTCTGATACCAACTGTTAGTGGTATCAAGCTATGAGCCAACAACCTTGCTCTGATACCAACTATTAGGAACCCCACGAAAACACCATTGATTACCATATACAAGCAACTTAAGATGCTGAATTAAACCAGAATCACAAGTAACTAGAATTCATAAATAACAAAGAATATGAGAGACAATACACAACTTGTATTAATACTCATCCAGAAAAGAATACAATAAAGAAGATGCCACTTCTTCTTCACACCTCTCAGAGGCTTCCCACACCTCAAGTGTACAGTAATTATTTCCTCAAAGCTCTCTCTCTTACGGTCCCAACACACAACTCAAACATAGAGTTGGTGTTCACCTCCAACCAGTCAGTATCCACTGCTGCCAGTACACCAATGCTCCACGCACTCCACAAGTGCTCCACGCACTCCAAGTACTCAATGTACTCCAAGTAGATCTCCCCATAAACTTGAAACAACCTGCAACTCAAATGATCTTACTTATGGAAGGAACTACCTTGCCTTCCTCTCTTGCTCTCTGATGTGTTGATGTCACCTTTGATTCTGCTGCCACATGCAGATCTCCTTTGACCTCACACACACACCTGTTACCATGTAGATCTCTCTACACCCTGAAGAACCCTTGTCCTTACCTCACCAAGTCCTTATGATTCTCCAAACCAGTACCCCAGTGGATCTTCTCCCTGATCTAGCACACCTGCAGACCAACCTGATCATACACACTCGGCACCCCTGTGGAACTAGGAGGAACACCCTTGCTCTCTTCACACATAGAAAGAGCTAACCTTGCTCAACTCAACTAGCACAAATTACAATACAACCCATGATTTTATTATATAGATCTCATGCAAACAATAATTAGACACCTAATTACAATAATTAGATCCACAGCTTCAAGTCTAAAATTGGCTCTTAACATGCAAACACTCGGTTCGTTAACAAACTATTCGTGCAACCGATAGTTCTGGAACTACACAGGTGACCGACATCAATCCCTGTCTACCTAGAGATGACTGACATTGGCTGAATACTTCCGATGTCGGTTGCCTTCCTGTCTACCCCTGACCGATGTCGGTTGGCCTGACCGACGCCGGTGACTGTGACACTCAGCACCCTCCTTCCCTGTTTGCATCAGTGAAGCTTTTAGCTCCACAAACTAACAATTTGAAGTTGTTTTAAATACTTTAGGGTTGTAAAAGTTCAATTTAACACCTTTGAGTGGGTTTGGAGTTAGTTTCATGCTCATATATCACACAAATTGTTCATGTCTATGCCCACTACCTTACAACCTATAAATGCACACCTATAGGTGGCTTACACAGAGATTTACATGTGTGATATGGAGGTGTATGGAATATTTTGATATCATTATGAGGATTTTATAGGTTTGATATACCTTGGTAATTATAATCAAATCATTGGATTAGTTGTTAAGACTAGGAGTCATGATCAAAGTTAAGGGTTTGAGTTTCATAGACAAAAGCCCTAACAACATCAAAACAAAGCCTTATTCCCTTTTGTTAATTCCAAATAAAAATGTTATATAGAGTTTTGATCTATCCAAATGATTATTATTATATCCCTATTATAGGGGAATATCCTTGCAAAAGGAAAGTAGTGTATGAATAGAGGAAAGGAGTGGTTGAAAGCCTTAAATATTGATATTTGTTCACTGAAGTCATTTAGTGATTTCTACATGATTTCAAGTTCCAAGTGACCTACACACTTAAGGCTATAGTATATGAGCATACACCTATGACAAGTGGTTTTATATTGGAAAAAAAGATACCAGTGTTTTAAAATACATCAAAAGGGGTTGGGGGCAAGGTATTGACCTCCATCAAATACCTACAGGTGCCTTACCTTCAGACTGACTGCGCACATCCTAACTGTAGATAATATTAAACCATGATATGCATCTTGGTGAACCAATAGGCATAAAAATATAAAAATTATCATTTTATTTGATCCCAATACCTTAGATGAATCCCATGGGGTTAAACACAAGGTTTGAAGGATGGAAAAAGACCTATAAGCCCCCTACCATCCCATCAATGGTCAACTGCAGTTGATAGTGAACTAAAACATGGTGGTTTGTGAGGATAGACTAACATGGATATGGTGTGAATATACCTAAGTTATTTTGGGTTGGTAATAAATACTTCAAGAAGATGGTGGAGTAATAACACAAAATCTAAAAACTCAACCTAATGCATACCTACAACTATCTTTTGGCTTGGACAAGTGGAAGGGTAATGTGTGAACATAATAAAAAAAAATACAGAGGTCAAAGAATCATGGTTTCAATGTAGGTTTGTAAATTTATGTTTTTATTTAGGTTCAAGGATCAAGAGATACTTTTGTTTGCACAGTCAGGGTTTTGAATAAGCCTAAAACACAAAAATAGTGACCTACAACCAATTAGGTAAACCATGATTAGGGGCGAATTAAAGGGAGTTTTTGCATGATGTTACTTTAGGAAGATGTTTTTTTTGGATATTTTTAAAACATAAACTCCAAAAAAATGAAAGAATAAACCCTTGGTTTTGAAGGTTGGCTCAAACAGACTCTATTTTTTATGTGTTCATATGGTGTTTGTTGACTGTGTGACATGGATCATGGGAGGAATTCATAAAGAAAATAATTTTATAATGTTTCCATAAGGTTGATATGTTTTTTTAAGGTTATTGGATCTATCCTTATGCTTAATTATTTTTCCCTTGTATGAAAAGTACAAATAGTCCCATGGAATGCTTGTTTCTTGCACAGTGCAATAAGATTCTTATTCAAAAGGAGGAACAAAGAAGGTAGGAATGATATCTACTGGTTGGAAAAGGTATATAGGGTTAAATAAGAGCCTAAAAAACTTTTATATTTGTCTAAATGACCCCTAAAAATTCAAATAAACATTTATTACCCCTCTCAAACCTGTGTGGAAGAGAGAAAACCTTGAATTAGGATTTGAAGGTGAAATCCATTTCTTGGGAGTTATACCTAGCCAAAATGGATAAAAAATTGTTTTCTTATGTGTCTCCATGTCCTTCAAGATATTAAAAAGGTTTCATGGTGTTATGATGAGGTATAGTATAATATTTAAGCATTGTGTTGAACTAGCCTACTAAGAGGCCTAATTAAGAAGGCCTATTGCAGGGAGAGTCCAAGGAGAGTGGACTTGAGACTAAATACCCAAGGTAGACTATATGGTGACATTGAAAAAAAATGAGGGAATTGTTTTTCATTAATAAAATACTAGGTTTAGGCTTTGGAGATGGATAATGAAAAGGGGGTTTAGTATCACAATCAACTTAGAGTGAGATGGAGCAATAAAACGGGTATCAAAAGAGGTTTTAATGGTTAAGGTAAGTGTGTGGGGTAAGTACAAGACTTGATTTATCTTAACCAAGGTTTGTAACCTTTTAATAAATCTTAGAATTCCTTTCTTTTCCTTCAAATGTAACCAGACACGTAGAGCCATTATTTCTTACATAATAAAAACACAAAATGAGTTAGAAAAGTTGAATAGTGGATTGGTAAGAGTTTGAAAAGGGTTTAAGGAGCTGTGGGCTATCAAGATAGAACTTTGGAATTTTTTAGAGTCCAATGAAAGTCATTGAAATTATCAAAATCCATTTTACTATGATCTTGGGTATGTAAAGGGGTTGAAAAGCCCTAAATTAGGGTTTTAGTTGTATAGAGAGTTTTAACCCTCCAAATTTGCCAAAATTTTGTAATCTGACGGATTTCAAGATGCCCTATGTGATTCAAGTGGTTTTAGACTTTTATAGTCTTGTTTTTATGGTTTTTTAAATATTGTGTTATCCCAAGACCTAATTAGGCCTAATAAAGACCAAAAGAGGGTTATAAAAGTATCTTGAAGGTGAGTTATGGAAGGAAACTTTGTAAGGAGCTTGAAATGGATAGAATGTGTTTTACAAAGGTTTAAGTTTCTTTTTTAAATGTTTTACTTGACCATACAAAGTGAAAAGGCTCAAAAAGGGGCTCAAGGGAAGATTGTGACAGTGGACAAGAACCAAGATAGGCAACTAAGTTTATGGGAAAGGTTTTTAGGTTGAATGTCTGATAATTGGGACTTATTGAGCATGAATGAGGAGCTTATATTGGCCTTAGATATTGTGAGTTCTAAAACCAAACACCTATAGCCCTCAAAATGACACCTACATCTACTTTAAAAAAATATAGTTATATCTTAGGTAAGTCCATGGATATGAGAGTTTTTGTATTCAAATGAGGGCATAGAGGTCCATAAGGAAGGAAATAGTTTACATCAAGGGTGAGATATTCAATAATGGTATTAAAAATCAATAAGAGGATTGGTTTTCCATACCATGGAGACCTATATCAAGCTTCAATATAACCTAAATTTAAGAAGGAGAGCAATGATTGAGGTGTTTTCAAGGGGTGTGGACCATTTTTAGAGTTTAATGAGGTTATTGAGTGGATCTTCATGATAAAGAAGGAACCAAAGACACATTGTGTGTTGTCATGGCTTTCCAAACACCCTCAACATGACCATTATCTGTACAATCACCTCAAGTAACCAAAGAGAAGTCAAGTACACTCTAAGAAGGATTTTGTCTTCAATAAGGGGTATAGAGTCATGGAAAACAATATAGAAAGGATGATGTTTATAGGATTTGTATAAAGAGCCTTAAATAGTGACCAAACTCAATTAAGCCATAAATCTCCCCTAAAAGACACCTACAGTCCTCAAAAGGACACCTACAGCCAAATGAGAGCACATGCTTCTCCTTGAATCAACATGAATTTGAGAGTAAAGAGGCATATTTGAAGGGATTTCATACTTGAAAAGGTGATTTAATGATACCAAAGAAATTTATGTTTACCAAAGCCATAAGGGCAAGGTTTCCATGGGCAAGAGACCAAGCAATAATTTAGAGGCCTAAAGCCAAAACAAGAAACTGAAACTTCCTAAGGGATTCCATGATGTTTTAGTTGTGATTATGGATGCATTTAACTAGCCCCTTTGAATTATAAAATAACCAAGGTCCACACCAAAGCTCTTAATGACTACTCACAAACAAATAGACTTATGTGTTAGTAAGGTTAAGGACACCAAATATGTTGGATAGTTATAGAAATTACTAAGGTACCTGATGGAGAGATATGAGTTGTTTGAGAGGCTTGTGGACTGAAAGGAGTGGACACATAAGATGTATGGAACATCTTGTAGGTGAGATGAACTTGTATAGAGATAGAAGAAGCTTAGAACAAGGTTTGAACCAAGTTGCCAAGTCATTGAACCCAAGAAAGTATAAATCAAGGATAGTATGTGAAAGATAGTAAAGGTGAGAGACTTGGAATGATGGAACGAGTTTGGAGAAACAAGGTGAATATAATGAACTTAAGGAAAACAAAAAAGGGAATTGGTTTTTCATCCAATGGTGACCTATAACTAGCCTCAAAAGCACCTACAAATAACTAGGTGTGAAAATCAAGTTAGAAAAGTTTTTATGGTGTAGAACTTAAAGGAATGATATTGTGGGTATGCAAATATCATGATAAAGTAGGAGAACACCTTCATACTCCTTATAACTAATCATCCAACTCTCCAAATCCTAAATCAGGGCTACATTCTATACACATTTACAATCAACATCAAGCCAAGATGAAGGAGACTATTTTCATGAGTAATGGTATGTTTTCATGATATGAAGGAGACTTGTTCTTATAAAATAGTGTATAGGGTTTTTGGTGTCAAGGATATTTTCCATGATGAAGACAATAATCATATCATTGTAAAGAGAACTATCTCTACCTACAACTACCAATAATTAACATAGTCATATAAAAGAGAATAATGACTAGGAAGGAGGTTTTCAAAGTGGTGAGGGACTAAAAAACTACTATATTGATCATGGTGACTGAGAAATAGACCAATAACATGAGTACCTAACTCAATAAATCATATCATGAATTTTCAAAGAGGGTCTAAGTAGAGGAAAGTGACCTACAACATCTCAAGTTCAAATCTCCTTTAGGTTGCCAAGTGATATTGATAACACAATGATGAATAAAGGTTTATTGGTCATAAATGGGTGAGTGATAAATGATGGTGTATAAAAATACATCATGATAAACCTCAAGACTTCAAGGAAACACATTCAGGGTCACTAAGAAGTGACATGCTTTTATCCATCCACCAAGGTTTCCAAGCACAAGATCTAGAGTGAAACTTCATGTTATAAGAAGATGCTTTAGGAGAGTAAGTGACACGTGATAATTAGAATCATGATAGAGCTTGTCAAGAAATTAAATCTATAGTCATGAAACTCATAATCATACCTACATCACTAAGCACATAGGCATCCATGGATTTTCCTTGAGAAACTTAAGTCATACAGAGGTGGCATGAGGTTGAAGGCAAGAAAATGAAGGATCAAATCATGAAAGGAGAGGTTTTATGGAATTTAAAAGAATATTACCATTATTTATATCTCAAACCATGGTAAATAGGAGGAAAAATCATTCACGAAATTTGACCAAGTAGACACATGTCACTAACATTTGCCAAAATGGGCCTACAGACCAAATATGAAGGATCCAATCATAAAATTTGGTGAAAAGTCTCATTATTACATAATATACCCATTAAATATCCTATTGAGGTTTTTTGACATCGGTAACTATTCACTATTTTAGTATAGTCAACCGTATGTCAAATCACAGTGAACATTGGAGCATGCCTTTGAGGAATTGGCCATTTTGGGGCATCTATAAGTTGAGTCAAAAAATGAAATTTGGTAATAATGGTCTGCATGAAATAAAAATATTCCTACTCCATACTAAAGGTCTTATAAATAATTAAAGTATATGTTGTTCTTACATAGTCCACATGCAATCAAGAAGGCATCCATTGGAGACCAAATGAAGTTTTATCAATTCTAGGTTCCAAGAAGGAGTTTAGGCCAAGAGGTCTTAAAATTGTATAATAAAATGTTGGAAACCTATGTTTTCCTATATAATTTGTCAAATTCAGGGGTTTAATGCAAAATTTTGGAGAAATACAAGTTTTGGCATGAAGGAAACATGCAAGCAACTAAAGGTAAATTATGGTAAGAAAGGTCTATAGGACAAAGTACACATCCAAAAGACTTGAAACTTATTATTATTTGTACTCATGACATATTATATCTATAAATAATATTGGGATGGTATTTTTATCAGTGTAAGTTCCCATTATTTATAAATAGTCCCCCCTTATGTCTCATAATGGTCGTTATTCATGCAGGCATACTTTTTGGAGTTTTAAGGTGTGGTTGAAGGTTAAAAGATTGGGATAATTTTTTAAAAGAATGGTAATATGTTTTAATCCTATTAAACATATTTAAAGAGTGTTCACACTAAAAAATTTAGGCAAACCGCGTAGGTATGCTCAAAACCCCACAAGCAGTCTCAAAAGGCATAATAGGCAAAGTTGATTTTTATCATTTGGAGAGGTGTTATGAGATATTTAAGGTTTAATGAAGATGTTTTCAAGAAAATAATATTAGTGGGAAGCTCAAATTGTTCCTATGGATAAATTTGAGCTTTTCTAGCTTAAGACACCCAGTTTTAACCCATCTTCAGATGCTCATTTCTTTCATACCATGAAGAGTTGGGCCAAGTGATTATATTATGTTTTGATTAAACCTATGTAATTTAAATTAATTATGGATTGAGGTTGTTTAATGTCCTGGTTTTTATGAATGATTTTTAAGAGTGTAAGCATGTCTAAAATGCTTACAAACCCTACAAGTAATCATCTTTGCATGTGTATCTTTTCATACCTTTAACATGGGATCATAATATTTTGAATGGTTTTAAAGGGGTATATGTAATATATATAAATGTCAATAAGTTTTATAATGGGTGTCTTAATTATATGAATAATTATCTTGAAGGTGAGCTTGTTTGAGCTTGCAAAGGAGCTTTTTGACTAGTTTTGTGTTTTTGGACTCATAGGTATATAAAATGGCATAAAATTGATTTTTAAAAACCTATAATGCATATAGGACCACATAAATCACTTGAAAAACCTATTATGTGGAATAATATGACACATTTAGGTGCCTAGGATGCCCAAAATGGCTCAAAAATGTTTATTTTTGAAGATCTTCGAAGAGATAAATGGTCCAAGGACAATGAAAGGGTCTAATGGGATATAAAACACCATTATATGGAACTTATATCTCTTAAAAAGTGTTTTTATGGTGTCTTGTTTGAGCTAAAGGGTTAAAAACTCATTTTTTGACATTTTATGCATTGTTGCAGGGTTAATGGTGATTTACATCATTGTTGTAGGTCTTGAAAGTTTTATAAACCTTCATTATATTTATCATACACATGTAATGGATTTATATAAGTCTTCTACAGGTTTATAAGTGGTCTTCAGGGTTCCAAATGGCCTTGGGAGTAGTTTTTAGGGTAGTTGTTTGAGGGTGTCTCAAGCTTATGACCTCCATCCATGGAGTCTATGAGAGTTTCAAGTTTCATGGAGTTTATTTTAGGTTAGAGGATCATATTCAAGTTTAAAATATAATATATCCTTAAAAATCAAACTCCAAATCTTAGCCTCCATGGTCAATTAAGCATCTTATTCCAAGTCAACTAACTTTTGCCCAAGTACATTCTAGAAGTACAAGTCGAGGGGGGTGTAAAAGTCCAAAGGAGAGAGGTTTGGAGGTTGAGAATAGAAATTGGACTATTCAATGAGTTTTCAAAGTCTTTGGAGAGTTTTCCCTTTGAAGGGATCATGACATCATCATCTTAAAAAAAAAAATTGTCTTCTAGTGTGTTTGTAAGCCAATGAGAGTGTTTGAAGGCTATTTGGACTAATGAGGGTTATTTTGTTGATGAAATATTAGTTTTAATTTATACAAACATGGTTTAACATCCATGGAGGGTGGTTATGTCTCATTTATTGATTCTTTTTGCTTGCTTCTTTTCTCTTTCTTCCCCTTTTCTCCTATATCTCCCATTTCTCCCCTATTTTTGTAAGATAATCTCATTTGACAAGGATAAACTTATATTTTTTTTAATAAAGACATTTTAAAGTAATAAATATCATTTTTCACCTGTATCTTGCCTTTAGATTGTGTTTAGCAAGCTTGTGCATGATGGCCTTGTGAAGAAGTGTTCTTCCATGTCCATTGTCCTTCTTTCTTGCCTATTTTTAGGTTTTTTCAAGTTAGTTGTAGGTTTGAAATTGAGATATTTATAAAATTAATGGATTATTTGTGTCAATTTTATAATTTTTTTAGTTCACATATTATTTTGTGAGCCTAGTTTAAGAAATACTTACGCAAATTAGCTAGTTTGTGAGGTTGTGTGAGCAAAATTGTCTAATTCTAAATCAATGTTTATTTCAAGATTAATTGAGTATCATTTAATTTGGTGAATCATCCCATTTATTTCTCTTATTTACCCTATAACAACTCTCTATCACTTTTCCAATTAGAAATAGTAGTTTAGGTGATCTACCAAGAGGAAGTTGGACTTCTCTAGAGGTTCAACCTTAATATAGGATACCCATAGCGTAAGATTGCTCAAATATTATAGCTGAGAGTGAGAGAACCTAAATAACTCTCCCAAAAGGGTGAAATTATGTTCAACAACAATTTTCACTACTAAATTGTATCTTAGTGCCCATCTTCTTCCATAAAGTCCTCCAAAAATGACTTAGAAATTTTGTCTCCTATCTGATGTAATAGCTTTTGGAACACCATTTAATCTCAAAATATTATTAAAAAATATTTTTAATTTCTAGTGGCATCATTGGATTTATTACATACATTAAAATGAACCATCTTAGAAAACCTATCTATAAAAATAAAAGTTGCGTCATTACCTCTCTGTGTTTGGTAATCCTAACACAAAATCCATACTCAAATCTATCCATGGTCCTCTAAAAATTGGTAAGGGCATGTACATCCCTATTTTTTGTGCATTTCCTTTTGAAACCTAATATATCCTACACCTTGAAACATATATTGTCACATATCTCTTCATATTTGGTAAAAAATACTTCTACATCAAAGTTATTGTCTTTGTTTTACCGAAATGTCTAGTTAATCCATCACTATGCACTTATCTTATAATATTGTATCTTATATACCTAATTGGAATACATAATTTTTTCCATTTGAAGAGATAATCATCCTTCATAACATACTCTTCACAAACATTACTTTTATCACTTATTAATGGATTCTTGCATTGATCAACTATCTCACAAAAATTTGGATCAATATCATATACATCCTTAATAAATTCAAATCCAACTACTTCACTCACCATAGTAGTTAATAATCCTACTCTCTTGCTCAAAACATTAGCTACCTGATTCACTTTTCCTAATTTTTACTTCAACACAAAAGTATAACCCTACAATAAATACACCCACGTTATATGCTTATTATTCAACTTCTTTTGAGTGTTCATAGACTTCAAAGCCTCATGATTAGTAAATGACATAAACTCCTTAGGCTCCAGGTAATGCCTCAAATTTATTAATACTTTTACAATGGCATAAAATTTAATATCATACGTATAATACCTTGTTCTCACCTCATTCAATTTATAACTAAAATATGCTACTGTCTTTCCTTATGAGCTCAACATAGCACTAATTCCCACAAACCAAGCATCAAAATCAACCTTAAATACTTTTCTAAAATACGGTAATCTAAAAATAAATAAAACTTGATATGTTATTTTTAGTAAGTTTCACATGCAAGTGCACACATCTCTAAAAGTCTCCAAAATAAAATAAACACTAAAATTAATCTATCAGATGAATATTAATTGAAGTTCAAGTTCGGTTAAAAAAATATACAATTTATAAAATTAGAAAATACTTAAAATAATACTAAACTACAATTTCAAACTCTTAGATGGTCACTTTCATCATCAAAAAAATATCAAAAATGTCTATAACCAGACAAACCGGTTATGGATGCACCAAAATTTTTGAGATGGTAATTTTATCATAAGGATGGGCTTAAATGGAGCTATGTATCAAAATTTATGGCCTCTAGATGTTTGGCCTCTTTTTCTACATAATTCTCCTCTAGTTTAAAATAACACATCTCTTGTGAGTTGATCTAATTTTAATGCTAACATTTGTTCTTACCAATCTTATTCATCTCCCATTATATAATCAAAGTGTTGTCTTCTTATTTTAATCCTTCCCACTATACCAACTTCCTATCATAACTTCATTCCCCTATTTTTATTGTCTTCTTATCTAGAACCTGCACTATCTTTTCTTTCTTCTTCTTTGGCACCTATTGCTTCCAATCTACTTCTTCATCTTCTTCACCTTCACCATCTTCTCCATGGAAATAATATAAATATAAAACATTAAATACTAGAGGGATCTCAAAATTTTGTGGTAAACTCATGTCGTAAGCATTGTCATTAATTTTCTTCACAATTATGCATGATCCAATTTTCTTGTACTTCAATTTGTTGTATGTGCCTTTCATAAATCTCCCTTCACTTAAGTAAACCATTAATAAATATCATTATTCAAATATATTTGAATTTATTATGACAAATGTTGTTTCTTTATACTTCTCATTACTTTTTTATAAATTTCTTCTTACTTCATCTTGTAATTATTGTATATGTTCTACAAATGCTTATGCACCATCACTAATTCATTATGCAATTAGTAATTGTACCAAATCTAAATCACTCATAGTATTTCCCCCATAAATAATATAAATTTTGATTTACTTGTTGATCTATTCACTGAACTATTATATACAAACTCATCTTATGGTAAATCCAAGACCCATTTCTTGGGCTTCTCTCCAGCTATAAATCTAAATAAATTACTCAAGATCCTATTTACAACTTATATCTATCCATTTGTTTAAGGGTGGTATGCACTATTGGATTATAGCTTAGTCCCCATTTTCTTCCATAAAGTACTTCAAAATTAAATTAGAAAATTTGTGTCCCTATCTGATATAATAGCTTTTGTAATACCATGCAATCTCACAATATCCTTACAAAATAGTTCTAAAACTCTAGTGGTTTCGTTTGTTTTGTTACATGCAATAAAATGAACCATCTTAGAAAACATGTCTACAATGACAAAAATTGGGTCATTACCTCTCTCTATTTTTGGTAATCCCAACACAAAATTCATACTCAAATTTATCCATAATCTTATTGAAACTGGTAATGGCATATATAACCTTGTATTTTGTACACACCCTTTTTCAACATGACATATCCTACACCTTGAAACATATATTATGACCTTTCTCTTCACGATCAGCCAAAAATATTTATTCTCCACCAAAACTATTATCATTGTCTTACCCAAATGTCTATCCAATCCACCAATGTGTAATTCTCTTATAATATTATCTCTTACAGACCTAATTGGAATACATAATTATTTCTATTTGAAGAGATAAGCATTTTACATAATATACTCTTCATAAACATTACTTGTATCACCTATCAATGGGTTCCTACATTGCTCAACTATCTTGAAATTTTTTATATCAGTATCATATACTTCCTTAATAAATTCAAATCCAACTACTTCACTCACCATAGTAGTTAACAACCCTACTCTGCTACTCAAAACATCAATTACCTGATTTTGTTTTTACGATTTGTGCTTCAATACAAAATTGTAACCCTAGAATAAAGACACCCAATTTACATGCCTACTATATAACTTATTTTGAGAGTCAACATACTTTAAAGCCTCAAGATAAGTAAATAGGACAAACTCCTTAGGCACCAGGTAATGCCTCTTATGTCTTAATGATTGTATAATGGCATAAAATTAAACATCACATGTAAAATAGTTTATTATTACCTCATTTAATTTCTCACTAAAATATGCTATTGGATTTCCTTCTTGACTTGATACATTACTAATTCCCACTAATGAAGCATCATAATCAACCTCAAACACTTTGTTAAAATCTAGTAATCTAAAAATAAATAAAACTTGATCTACTATTTTAGATGCTATTATTTTTAATAATTTTTACATGTCAGTGTTCATAGATCTAAAAATATCCAAAGAATAAAAATAAAACATTAAAATTAACCTATCAGTCGAATATCAACTAAATTTCAATTGTGGTTACAAATATATATATATATATATATATATATATATATATATATATATAAAACTAAAATTCTAGACCCTTAGATGGTCATGTATGTCCTCCAAAAAATATATAATATGTCTATAATCAAACAATCTAGGTCATGGTTGCACTAATTTTTTTGATAAAGTCAGTCTGGTATGAAGATAGGCTCAAACAAAACAACAAATCAAAAGTTATGGCCTCTAAAAGTTCAACCTCTTTTTCTACATCCTCCTCCTCCAGATGAAAACACCTTAGCTCCTTCAAGTTTCTTTTATTGTAATGCAACCATTTATTCTTATCAATATTATTAATCTACCATTATAAAATCTAAGTGTTGTTTTCCTACTATAATCTTTCCTGTTATACGAAATACCTGACATAACTTCCTTGCCTTGTGTTTATTGTCAACTTATCCAGAACTTGTAGTATCTTTTCTTTATTATTCTTTGGCACCTTTTTGTGCCAATATACTTCTTAATATTATTATACTTCACCATATAAATTAGAAACATTAAATATTAGAGAGATAAAAATTATGTGGTATGGACCCCTCATAAGTATTATCATTGATTTTCTTCACAATTCTACATGGTGTATTTTTTTGTACTTCAAATTATTATATATGCCTTTCATAAGTCTCTCTTTCCTCAAGTAAACCATGGCTAAATCTCTTTCAAATATATTTCCCCTTATTTAGACATCTACTATTTCTTTATACTTCTCATTACTTTCTTAGAAATTTAATCGTACTTATTCTTTTACATGTTGTGTATGTCCTAAAAATGCTTCTGCATCATCACTGAACTATTATATGAAAATTCAGCTAAGGTAAGGCCAAATCCCATTTCTTGGGCTTCTCTCCAACTTTGGATCTCAATAAATTTCTTGATATACTATTTATAATTTTTACCATTCCATTTATTTGGGAGTGTTATGCACTATTGAATTGTATTATAATCCCCATCTTCTTCTGTAAAGTCCTCCAAAAATGACTTAGAAATTTTTTCATCCCTATATAATGTAATGGTGTGTGGAACACCATGAAATCTCATAATATCCTTAAAAAATAGTTCTTCAACTCTAGTGGCATCATTTTTTTCTTACTTGCAATAAAATGAAGCATCTTAGAAAACTTGTATACAATAACAAAAATTGTGTAATTACCTCTCTATGCATTTGATAATCTAACATAAAATCGATACTTAAATCTATCCACAGTCATCTTAAAATTGGTAATGGCATGTATATCCCTATATTTTTTGCATATCCTTTTGCCACCTGACATATCCTACACATTCAAACATATCTTGTCACATCTCTCTTCATCTTTGGGCAAAAATACTTCTCCTCCACCAATGATATTGTTTTTGTCTTAACAAAATGTTCAGCTAATCCACCACTATGTAATTCTCTTATAATATTATCTCTTAGAGATCTAATTAGAATATATAATTATTTCCTTTTGAAGAGATAACCATCCTAGATAATAAACTCTTCATAACCATTACTTGTATCACCTATCAATGGATTCCTACCTTGCTCAACTATCTTGCCAAAATTTGAACAAATATCATATACTTACTTAATAAATTCAAATCCAAATACTTCATCCAAAAAATTAATTAACAACCCTACTTTCTTGCTCAAAGCATCAACTACTTGATTTTGTTTTCCTGATTTATGCTTCAACATAAAAGTATAACCCTGTAAGAAAGACACCAACTTTGCATGCCTAATATTTAAATTCTTTTGAGTGTTTACTTACTTCAAAGCCTCATGATCAATAAATAGGATAAACTCTTTAGGCACCAGATAATCCCTCCAATGTCTTAAAGCTTGTACAATGGCATAAAACTCAACATCATACATAGAATACTTTCTTCTTACCTCATTAAATTTCTCATTGAAATACGCTATTATATTTCTTTATTGACTCAAAAAATCACCAATTCCCAAAAATGAAGCATCACAATCAACCTCAAACACTTTTATAAACTCTAGTAATCTAAAAATAAATAAAACTTGATGTGCTATTTTTAGTTTCATATGTAAGCATGCACAAATCTAAAAATCTATAAAAAAATAAAAACTAAAATTAACTTATCAGAATAATATCATCTAAAGTTCAAATCTGGTTAGAAAAATATATAATTTTAAAAATTAGAAAAATTATTGAAAAAAATATTAAACTATAATTTTGGACCCTCATATGGTCACATATTCCCTCCAAAAAAAATTGAATGTTTCCATAACTGGACAAGCTAGGTTATGGTTACATAATTTTTTTTAAGATAGTTATTTTTGTGGGAACATGGGCTTAAACGAAGCTACAAATCAAAAACTATGGCCTCTAGATGTTCATCATCTTTTTTTGCATCATTCTCCTATAGTTGAAAACAACTCAATTCTTATGAGTTTCTCTAATACCAAATAAATGAATCTAAATACTATCAAGATAAAAAAATATCAAAAATACAAATATTCTAAAAAAATAACATGTCATCTGATCATGGCTTTGATAAATTCTTTTGCATTAAGCATGCTTTTATCCCGCCTTCTTTAAGAGGTAAAAAAAACTATCTTCATACCACCTTTACAGAAACCATATACATTATTTTCTCCATCATGAATTCTATTTCTATCAAATTGACATGGCCTTCTCAATAACACATGACATGCACCCATTATTGTAACATCACACTATATTTCACTCTTTTAAGTTTTACCTATAAAAATCTTGATTAAACACCTTTTTAACCACTTCAACTTATTCCCCTTTATTAAACCATTAAATCTACTAAGGATTAGGATGTTTTGCACACTAAAAACCTAGATTCCTAATCATGTCCTTAGAAACCATATTTTCACAACTACCACCATCTATAATTAGTTTTTATATCTTACCTCCTGAAGTACCCTTGTTTGAAAGATATTTGTTCCTAGGCATGCATCACCACCTTAATTTTTCTACACATGTTCTTTCCTTGGAGCAATCATTTTTCTTCACATCATGAGATTTTAATCAATATCTATCGCTACAACTTCAGTATTTTGATCTTCTATTTCAAATTTAGCTAAATTCACTCTTGGGCAACCCTCTTGCCTCCTTTATTGATCTTATTAGTGTGGAGAATAAAATGATATATGACCTTCTTCTCCACATCTATAACAAACATAAGATCTATGCTGATTTGGAAACCATACTCTACCACTACCATAACTTTGTCTTCTCTGAAATACTCTTCCTCTTTATTGGTATTGAAACACTTGTCTATTATCTTCTTGTCTTTCTACACCACATGATGATTCTCCTCTAGTGGTATTAAATCCACCTCATCCCCTTATTGGAGTGTATTTTCATATTCATAGACTAATATATGTTCTTTTTAAATTATTTCTATTTTGATTATCTTATGCCTTCAAAGATAACTAATAATCTTACTCAAAGACACTAATCAATGTCAACGCACTTCTCGCTTCCAATGAATTTGAAATTTGCCGAAGTAATTCCGATGACAGGTGTGGATGGGATCACCGCTACAGGGGTGGATGGGATTGCAGCTACAGGAGAGGCCCTCTCTTCTGTGGGAAATGGAGATAATCTGGCTCTGCATCCGGCCCTCGCCTCTGGTTCTGGGTATGAACCTGGGGGGAGATCCTTTGCGGATGTGGCAGCCTTTGAAGCAGATATACATACTGCACTTCCTCATACAACTTTTGGGCAAAGACGCATCACACCTGTAAGTGCTTCAAAACCAATGCGGGTTTCTCTAGACCCTGAATTAGTAGAAAGTATTGGCCAAAAGGTAGAACAGTTGTCCTCTTGTGCTGCCATTTTGTGTTTTCATGGTTTCTGGCCTTCCTATGTAGATCTAGAGGACTGGATTAATAAGAACTGGCCACATATCTAAGAAGCTCAGATTCATCTTTGTGCCAGGGGTTTTTTTATAATAGTTTTTAAAAACCTTGAGGATAGAAAAGCTATATTGTGTCATAATAAATTATCTTGGCAGGGCAGATATCCTCTCATGGCCAAACCTTGGCATAAAGATTTTAATCCTCTTTCAGAATCATTTAATAAGATCCCAATATGGGTGCGGCTCCCTTATCTTCCATTACACCTCTGGAATGAGGCGGTTTTCAGAACCATAGGAAATGTTTTAGGGGATTTTTTATATGAGGAAGACTGTCCGCTAACTCATTCGACCTGTGCTCGATTTTTGGTATATCTTGATGTCTCTAAGGGCCTTCTTGAGGCGATCTGCCTTGAATCCCCTAGGGGTAACTGGACACAAATTTTGGATTATGAGGGGATCCCTTTTCGGTGCAGGAAATGCAACCAAACGGGACATATAGCTGATCGCTGTGGTGTTGGGAAATCTCATCCCAGATGTTCTCCTTCTTGGTGGACAAAGGAACCCTCTGTTCACAAAGTTGACAAACAACCTTTGGAATCTACTTCTAAATCCGAGACTGAGGATGAGGAAAGTTTGCAATCTGAACTGGAAGATGAAGAAGATTCATTGGTGAATCATTCTAATGAAGAAGTGGCTACGGGTAGTGAATCTGTTGAGCCAGAAAAGGAGGTGGTGGTATCTTCCCCTGTTCTGGAGGATATCTCTAAGAGCTAGTTAATGATCAACTCTCACAAGGATTTTATGCCTCCCGGGATCCAAAGATCCATGTCTTCTGAGGTGTGGGATGTTGAGGCAGCTAAGGTGGAGGACGGTTGGATAGCTGTAAGAAGAAAGAAGTCAAAGCTTTTGGTTCCTCCCCTTGAAATGAATCTTCAGTCAAGTAAAAAAAAAAAATAATAACCCAAACTTAAAAGATTCATCTAAAGCCCCCTTTCGCTGACTGGTTTTCTCTGGGGGCTGTATTCAGGTCGGGTTTTCTGGTTTTTGGTTTCAGCTTGCTGTTTCTACTGGTCATCTTTTAGATCAGTGTTTTGACTACCAGGTTTTATGGCTTTATTTTTGTAAGTTGGTTCTTTTGTTAACCTGGCAGTGTTTTGTTTCTCCAAAACTTTGTTTTCTGGGTTTTGACCATATGTTTATCTGGTGGTTCCAGGTCCATTTAAAACCTATTTTTGCTACTTCTTTGTAGTGTTTTTAGGCTTTGCCTGTGGTCTTTGATGCTCTCTCTTACGCTCTTTGTTACAGGGTTTCGGGGCCCCTTCAAAACCTGCTTTTACCCTCAATCTAAAACTAATAATCTTACTCCATGCAAAGTATTATATGCATATGCTTAATTCATCTTATATAGAAAACTTCAAACAATTTATATACCTTGCAGCCATTTAATCTTCCATCTCATCATGCTCCACTCATAGGGAAAGCTTGTAAAACTCATCCATATACTCTTGTATACTATGATCCTTCAACCTAAAATTTTGTAATCTTTTATATAGGGTTTGTGCATAATCCACATGAAGAAATTCCCCCTAGATTCTTCTCCATATTTTTCCATGAGATGATCTTCTCTTAACCTTTTCTTTATCTTTATTTCTGTAGGTAATCCCACCAAATCATTTGATGACCCTTCAATTTCATGCATGAAAACTCTACCTTTTTTTTTGTCATAGTTATCCATTCAAAAAAATTCTCCATGTTATCCAATATATCAAATTCTCTGGTTTTAAACTTCCTCCATAATCTAGAATATCAAACTTGATCCCTTCATCCCTTTCTTCTGAATATCTAATGATCCTCTCTTACATTAATGGTTTTTGGTCTTGCTACTCCTCTTGAAAAATTTATTCTTCATGATCTATGCCATGCTTTACATCATCTTCTACTCTTATTTATATTTGATTGGTAATAATATCATTTAATTATTTTATTTACCTCTATAGCTCTTACATAGTCTAGTTCATCTAATTGATTCTTCCATGTCCTCTCACCATCTCTTACACCTCTAAGATTCAAACTTGATATGATACCAAATAATGACCCTGAATACTATCAAGACAAGAAAATATCAATATACAAAACTTAACAAATAATAACTTATATTGATTTATATTAAATGATTTAAATAATTTAAAACCATGCATAAATAATCCTCAATTCTAAATTGGAGTTGACACTGAAAATGTAGAACTCGAAAATTAATAAAAATTGACCTACTATTTTAGTAGGTTTTACATGCAGGTGTGCACAACTATAAAAATATATAAAAATAAACTAAACACTAAAATTAACCTATCAAACTAATATCAACTAAATTTTGTGTTCGGTTATAAAAATATACAATTTATAAAATTATAAAAATATTAAACTACAATTTTAGACCCTTAGATGGTAATGTATGGCCTTTGAAAAATATCAAAAATGTCCATAATTTTTGGGGTCTAGTAGGGGTTTTATACAAACAAGCACAATCATAGGATAACTTTTTATGCACTCAACATTTAACCACTAAGTTGCACCAACATCAATTCACATAAGGCATAGGCCCTATGCACTCACTCAAAGCACAAATGAGAAGAAATTGGTACCTGCATTGGGCTAGTTGTACCATAGACTGAGGCATCAATGGTAGGTCTCAATAAATGCAATGTTAAATTGGCTAAGAGGTAAACCTATTAGTGAAATACTATTTGTGGTAAGTCTAGAGTCATATAGGCTCTGAATGGGTCACAAGACTAATTTTATTGAAGTTATCCCCCATACCCAACATAAGTAGATTAAACAAAGATTGGGTTCACAAGTACAAATCTATACCCATTTTACATGTAGAATGATGTTGACATCAAGAAAATATAGATACTTCACTAAAATGTGAAATTAGTGAAACACATGAACTCCAGATCAACATAACTAACCAAAATGTGACATAAAACAAACTCACTTTTACCCCATAACAATACTAATAACATGTAAACCAAGACAAAACCAAATGTATTTAAAAGAAAAACCATTACTAATTGTTCAAAGTCTATAATAAGAGTTTAAATCTAAAAACCATACTATCTACAACCTAAAAGTTCACAGGCTAACTTGGGCACATACAATTGGAGCCATGATGGCCTCCATTCTATATCTAAGACTAAACAAATATCTAGGCAATGTTAATGGAAACTAGAGAAAATTATACATGGCATGCTTCTAAAATAATTTGGCTAGAGCTTCACTAAAATTATACACTCTCTTCTATATCTAGCTCAAGCTCTTTATATAGGCATTTAGGAGCATCTTTTCCATGGTGGAGATTGAATGCGAGCATTGAGTTGGAGTTATGCCATCATAACCACTGGCTCACTGATACCAAAATTTCCATGATCCACTAGCCATTTATCTTCAGATCTTTATTGATGTCCTAATTATTTGAGAGTTGGTTAGTTGTCAACCAATTGGTATATATTTTTCACTGCATCTTCCAACTAGCTATCAAAACTATTAGGCTAATTTATTATCAAAATTAACTAGATAAATTGAGGTGGCTATTAGGTTGGAATAAAAAATCCATCAAACCAGAGTTAGGGGCCCAAAATTACCCTATACAAAAACCCTAGTCCATCCTCATACTATGTCATCAAACTTTTAGGAGTGAAACATTAGGTGCATTCTCTTGGATCTCTGCACTAAAGTCCTCAAATGCCTTTATGTCTATCTTCATCTCATTAGTGGTGTTATCAATTTTGGTTGAATTATAATTAATTGAAAGTATATCTATTCTATCCAAATCCTTTCATAAGGCTTATAGGTCAGTTTGTGCCTTTACCACACTTCCACCAAAATCTCCCCTTGCTCATAGGCCTTAGTATGTAGAGCATGAAAGAGTTATTACAAGGTTATTTCCTAAGCCTTGATCTAATTTCTCATCTTGTTTATGCTTCCCTTCATCTGCAACCTCTCTGCCTTGCCTATAGAGTACACCTTTGTTATCAGCTCCTCCTTCTCATCCTTTATTTGCTTTAAGTGCATATCTATCAATGAGGTTTGGTTGTAAAAGTTTAAAAATATTGTATTTGTTGTATCTTCTCCTTCCATTAAATTTTAAAAAATATCATCCACTTCTTCAAGCTTGTCTGATAATTATTTTAACATGACACTGGGGTCTTCCTCTTCTTCTTCTTGCACTAGCTCAGGCTAGAGCCTTGGGAACACTTGTTCTACCAAAACACAAATTTTATCAACCTTTGATAGGTCTGAGGTGTTGATGTTGATCAATAGAGATGGATTGACTACCTTCATGTGCTCACAAAGTTGTAGTTTCAACTTATTGGCATGTGCTTCCTCCTTTGATTCCTTGAGGAGTTTAATTAGTTTTCATACCTTGTAATCATTTATGACGTTTTGGCACATTACATCCATCATTATCCTTATTAGATCACTTTTATATTAGAATGGGTTCATGGCCCAAGGGTCAATAAGGGAGTTTCGTGCCATTCCTCATTATCATTTATGATTGAATTTTCAGCCTTTGAGACCTCAAAGTGGGGCTCATCCAGTGTAAATGAAAGTTGATTTCACATCTTTGTCATGGTGGATTTTGGGGGCATAGATTCATACAAGTAAAAATACTCATCCTCCCAATCCTTCTACACCATTTCTCTAATGTTAAGCTCTTTATCACCCTTTTCAATGATGGCCTTCTCCTCCATGTGCACTTCTTCCCTTTTACTAGTGACACCGCTCTATTCAACATACTCTTATAAGGATTTAATTGTTTGGTTCTTGGGGATTTCTTCATCAAAATTCCCCCCATGTTTCATTTCTTCATCCTAGGACTTATCAATGTTTATTTAAAGTTTTATACATTTAACACTAGGGTTAACTTATTATTTCTAGTACTCCTCAACTTTCTCAATTTGTTGCTCTGAGGCACCAACATGACCTTCCGTAAACCCCTTCACTACTTGGGTGTGTCTTATAATCTTCCTCTATTTATCTAATAGATCCACTTGACACCTATTTGATCACATCTAATTATATTTTTATGCTTGAGGGTACTTTTGGGGCCCTCTTCTCCAACTAGGCCTTCTTTTGTTCACAGTCAAGTTTATACTTTTATTTAAGCACCAAATCCATGTTTATATTTCCACTTAGTCCCATCTTCTTGTAGGTTAATATTTTTTCCTTGATATATTTAGGGGCCTCTAGGGATTCCTTACCTTTAGATGTTGGCATTATCTTCTTTGGTGGGCTCCTTAGTAGGGTTGTGCTAGAGGTAAGGATTACCATTTCATTAATTAATTTTAGTGCTATAGCCATGCCACTTTGCAAGTCCTCTTGTGTGTTTTCAGTGTTGATCTCCTCTTTAAATTCCTTTATTTTTAGGATATAAGTCCCTACCCTCTCTTTTTCAGTATATTCTTCTATTATAAGTGCTAGGACTACCTCTTTCTCCATGTCCACAAGGGTTATGGTAGGGAGTGTCATAGGTCCCTTAGTCATTCTTAGAATCTTATTAGAATAAACACCTCCTTACTTGAATATTATGTTCTTCTTTGGCATAAGTGGTATGATTGGTTCCTCAGAGGATATCTTTAGTTGTATGCACTTTGTAATTTCCTCTAGTTTTTCACTCTATTTCCTCTGGAATGACTTTGCCTATAATTTTGGTGCATCATTTTCTTTATCTCTAGATAGGAGGGGGAAATCATTATATTTTCCAAGATTTATTATTTTATTACATGGCTTCATCTCATAGTATAAGTTGAAAATTTTCCTATTGATTATAACCCTCTAGAGGGGATGGATGTCAGGTATGCCATATCATCCTACTCATCCTTGGTTGCCTTGGTTCTCAGGTGCATAAATTGGTATCTTACCACCTTACTATCACCATCCATGGCCTTATCTTGGATATCAATATTTTATATGTTCAGTATCATCTTAACTATCACCATGAAGTATTTGGTCAAAAATACATAAGGCAATAAGAGCCAACCTAAAATATTGCCATTTATGAGCACTAGGTACACCCCACAAAAGTGTCGCATCATGTAAAAAGTTGTTATTCTAATAAATTCAAAAGGGAGTTCATATGGGATGTGCCACTCCTTTCCAAAGGACTCCACATACTTTTCAAACCACCCCTACACTTTGGTTTTGTACTTCTATGAAAACTTGGTGGGGTAGATGTAGTCTTGGTACTTCACCGCTAAGGATTCATGATTTGGTGTAAACACCCATAGGTGGTTGTTTTCACCATTATACACACCTATATCCTCCATTACCATCAATATAATCATATACCCTCATTGGAAAGTCTCACACACCTGATGAAATTATTGTGCATTCTTTGTAATCTCTTTTGTAACAAATTTGGATATGTTGAAAAGTTCTCCCTATGATATATGGTGGGAAATGCAAAGGAAAGTTTTGATAATGTCTTACTATCATCTATCTGGGCAAATTATGGTGCTTACTAGGTGTACTTATACCCTTATGCTTAGTTATTAAATGTTTTTTATGGGGAATGCAAATCCTGACTTATAATAGCCCAGGAGCTTTGTGACCCTCTCCACTTCTACATCATCATCCATAATCTCCATTATATATGTACCTACACAAGGTAGCCCTATTATTTTACTTGGCTCCCAAAAATTCACATGTGTCATCTAAGAAAATAGAACTAGTTGCCATGCACTTGTGAGAGAAGTAAATGCACCAGGTATTCTGGCTTGTTGAAGCTTGGAATCTCAAAGAGTTGTGTTGCACCCACAAATTTCAACTTGTATATAATGGAGACATCAAAGAGCATGATGACTTCCTTTTTATTTTTTATTGTATCCACCATCCAATCTTTCTTAGCTCTTGCTCATTGATGCCAATTCTATGGGTTTAGTCCTTTAACTTACACACATGAGTGAAGGATACCCATTTTTGTCCCATATAAATTTTTAAGGGTAATCTATTTATTGATAAGTGAACTTTGTGATCATAATTGGATTAATATTTATGATTATAACTCCCTCTACCATTTGTGCTTAATATTTTGTGATGATTGCTTCTCTCATTACTTTTGATTTCTTTACATATTTGTACGCTTCTAGTGATTTTGTGATCAATATTTTCTTCCCCATTCTGAATCTTTTAGTGTTAAAGCATGGCTGATTGACCTTACTGAAGCCCAAAATGGTTTTTAGTCTACTTCATAACCATAAGAAATATGACTGCATGTTTAGATTTTGAGCTCTCTACCCTTTTTAATGGCATACTAGTTATCTTATCAAAACCTCTACTTTCTCACTTCTTCAAATTTGGTCCATTTAGCTCCTTTTCACCTTAGGGTGAGATGATATCTTTTGTTATCTCTTTTTATCACACTTATAAGGGCTATGGGGAACTCAATTTATCTTTCTAGTAGCTTTAGATCGTTTCTCTAATCTTTTAAAAATAATAAGTAAATCACTTACCTCTACCAAATTTGATCTTATATTCTATTCTCATCTAAAAAATTTATGGATGACATCATTAAGATCTGTAAAGTCTATTAAAATTTATGAAATCTGCTAAAATCCACCGATATCTACTCATTAATGTGGATCTTTGTTTCTTCATCATCATGTTGTAGCATTAACTCTGCTAATGATTTCTTTGAGGAAGTGATAGGAAATTCAAATAGTCACTTCCCACCAACCATTGGGTGGGTAATAGCTATCAAAATGGTCACTTCTTTTCACTTTATTCATCTTGGAGAGACCTCACCTTCTTTCTAGTTACCTGGGTGCAACACTTTAGATGCACATGATTCAACCTCCCAGGATCCGTAACTTCTATAGTGTTGTGTTTCCTTTCAAGCATGCCTCACTATATTGGTTGATTTCTCTTCATTTTACTATCTCTTGTTTCATCCTCCCTTACTCCATATAAATCCTTGTGTTGGTCCTCCAACACCTCACTATCTCCTATTTCTAGTCTCTTATGCATGAACACCTCATATGCACTTTACTCATCAAGTTATACTTGTAATTCATTTAGCTTGGAAGACTTACCATGCACCCAAAAACATAGGTGTCTATCCAAAAGTGCTCTAAAGTGACCAAAATAGACTCACTCAACTAGATTTATGTGAGTTAAAGAACCAAAAAAGTTATACTATGGGCCTGAAAGTACCATGTTTATTTAAACACAAATGAAACAAACCATTAAACAAAGATTTGGATCACGCTAATTTTATTCTGGTCATAATAAAAAGTGCCTAAATTTAGACAAAAAAGTTGGTGTTATAGGGTGCAAGCATAATTATATTAATGGTATAATTTTAATATGTCACCATTAAAATTCCTACGAAGCATTTCACTAGTCAACATACACAACTTACATGTGCCAATCTCTAAGATGTTATGGATTATATAATGTCCTATCCACCTGATCTATAGGTTGCCTAGGTACCTTAGGTATTAGAATCATATAAGAGGACCAATTCACATTTTTTAAACACCTTAGATTTGATGTGTTTATCATACAATGTATTTTGGTGGGCCTTCTTTATCTACTAGCTCTATTGTGCCTAGGCATGTGTCTCATCTAGCCTATCCAAATATTGTAGGTGTGCACTTAATGATTCTTGGTCATCTAATTGAAAAATATGCATGATGAAAATGAGGGAAATAGGAACTTTATAGGTAAAATGTCCTCTACACTAAACACCAGTTGGAAGGGTGTATCCTTGTTTAGGTGCTTATATGTCATGCAATAGGCCCATAAAACAGTTGGCACATGTTCATCCCAATATTTGCAACCAACATCATAGATTTTTGTTAGGCATGTCCCCAATATTTTATTAAATGATTTCATGGTGACATTATCAATGGGTGGTAAGGTGTTGTTTTATGGTGCACCACCATATACTCAGATAATAATATTTGAATTATTTCATTAATGAAATGTGTGCCACAGTCACTAGACAAGTTGGGCGGGTACCCATACCTACTAATAATATTTTCACAACTAAATCTTATTATATTCATGATTGCATGGTATTTTTTTAGCACTATTTATACCCACTTAGTAAAATAATATGCAACAACTAGAATGTACCTTGTGCGTATTTGCCTCATAGTGGGAGTAATAGAACCAACAAAATCAATGGCCCATTGTTTGACTGACACCTTTGCAAGGATGGGGATGAGGGGCAAATCAAATTCATGGTTTGGTTTTATTGTTCACTCATATATGTCATAATTTTTCACATATTGTTTTGAATAATTAAACATAGTCAACCACCACAATCCTAATTGTAAAACTTTTTGCATTATGGCATCTCCAACATAATGGCCTCCAACAACCCCATTATATGCTTATTGTAGTACCTAGTCCCTTTTGTGCTCTAGGGAACATCAACACATGATATCATCATGATCCAATTTATATATTTCCCTACCAATGAGTTAAAATGGGGTAGCATGAAACATGAACTAATTTTTTCTTTAGTTATCATGGCTTGAGGCATAGATCTAGAGTTTAGAAATGTTGCAATCCCTACTAAGTCTTTTAGGATGCATTAAATCCTATAGAGTTATGCTTCGAGCATATAATATTCAATTGGAACTACCATATATCCAAATTTGATGTAGGATGAATGGTTTGGGCCTAAGTTTTTATTTCCAAGATTGACTAAAACAAAAATTTAGAACTCTTGGAACAATATGATCCATCTGCAAATGTGCATGTGAAAAAATAGGCTTGTTCACTAGGTACTTAAGTGCCTCATGATAAGTAAAGAAGTCAAATAGGGTTACCATAAAATAATATATAAAATTATGTAGGGAATAAACCATATCAAGTGCTTCATGCTCAGTCATGGTGTAATTTTGTTTTACTTTGGTCATTTTTCTACTTGACAAATAAATAGGATGATCCACTTTCTCTTCTCCTAGTTGTGATATAATGGTTATGATTGTAGTACTAGAGGCATTGACATGGACATGGAAGGGATTTTCCAAATTAGGAAATTATAGTATCAACACACTTACTAGTTTTATATTTAAGGTCTCAAAAGCATCCTCCTAGATAGTGCCCCAATAAAATGGGCCATCCTTCTGCAATAGTTCCTCTAGTGGCACTGCAATCTTGGTATAATTCCTTATCAAATTCCTGTAATATCCATAATGTTCAAAAAAGGTGTGGGTGTATTTATAAATTGAGGGTGTTTGAAGCTAAAGGATGATTACAATTTTGGTTGGATCAATGAATATACCATCCTTTCAGATGATATTCTCGAGCAATGTGTCAAATGGCATCATAAAAATACATTATTTGAGATTCAGAGAGATTTATAACTATCAACACCTTTCAAACATTAGGCTCAAATTGTCATAGTGAATTTTACCAATCCATAAAATATATAATCATCTACATACACTTGGAAGAACTTATGAATAAACTATTTGAATGTGGTGATCACCACCTAAGAGAAAACTAGTGGTCCATTCTTCAACCCAAAGGGCATCATATTATACATGAAACATCCCCACTCAATAATAATGGTGGTTTTTGGATTTCCTTACTCCTTGATCTAGACTTGATGATAACCTAAAAATCCATAAATAAACATTTATATTTTACATCCTACAATGTCTTCCAATACTTCATTTATGAATGGAGTTAGGAAGGGGTCAATCATGCAAGTGGTATTCAACATCCAATCACCAACACATATTTGAATGCACCCATCCTTTTTTATGATGATGACCATGGGGATAACCTATTAAGACTATTGAATTGGGTAAATAACTCTTGTGTCTAGCATGCCATCAATCTCAATTTTGACCTTGGCACAAAGATTTGGGTTCATTCTGTAGGGTCTCTTCTTGACTAGTCATGCAACATCGACTAGTTTGATGCTCATATTCTTGAGGGATGGGTGGATGAGTTTCATATCATTATATTTTTATGGGAATAGGTCTTGGAATTATTTTAGTAGATCAAAAATATATGCTAGTTATGCATCAGACCAATAGGTGCCTAGAGTGGAAAATTTGGATTCCCCCTTCGAACTGATATCTACCTTGGTAGTTTTTAAGGGTGCCTAATAATGTTCATGCTTATCCTAGTTTGAATCCATGGCATATATACTATCCTTAGTTTTTTATACCAGAATATGGGTAGGGTATTATTCTTTTGGGGTATCATCCTCAACTTTGTCACTAACTTCTTATCTTTGGCCAAATTCATCTAGTTGTGCACTTTCCAAGTGTCATCATCTTAATTGCTAGAGTCATTGTTCAGATATTTTTATTAAAATATGTTTGGGAGTGCTAACCATTTTTTTCCCAACATGTCCCTTAGGTTCTCTTCTAATATAGTGGTTCACTAAAACACTAACCTTAAAATTATATGTAATGATTCAATTAGTTCAATATTTTATGAAGAAAAGGAGAAGGTATGAACAAATCACTTTTTAAGTGCATCCAAATCTACTATTTTATGATGAATCTCATTGACTATGTACCATGCCCTTTACAAAGTCTTTAAGGTTATATAGAAGGTGTGCACCCATAGATTTTTTAGGGCATGTTCACCATAACTAGTTCATGTTTATTCATAATGTTGTACATGTGTTATGGGGTCAAATTCACTAGAGTAGATTGAAATATCCAAGTCCTCATTGATTTTTCCAAATTTAGTACAAATGGTTACCTTTACATCCTACCAAGTTGTAAGTTAGTCTTATGTATCACCCACTAATGAGTGGTAGTGATTTTAAATGTGTACATTAGTGTACTCATTGTATCTACTTCATTTTTTATACATGACTCAATGCCATGGACATATTATTCTATAGGATTACTTCCTTCATACCTTTGGAGTCTAATAAGCTTGACCTTACTAATGCAGAACACTCTTTTTCCCCTTTTCTTAACACAAGGTATCCATATTTTAAGAAAGATATCAATCTATATCTAGCCTATATTTATTGGTTTTGGCACCTTTACTCACACCAAACAACACTGTCGGCTAGTTATCTTATAAGCTTCCTTGACCCATCTATTGCAAGCAACATTTGTAGTGTTTGAGGCTGAATTTCCATCCTCCCAAGAGAGGATTCATTAATTGCTTATATCTAGGGTCTCGATGGCTTGCATTATGATGTTATAGATATGTTTGATTTCATCTTCAATATCCATACTCTTAACATAGTGGGTCCTTGGTCCTTTAAAATAGGTATGACTACTCTCTCCTTTCCATTCTCAAAGGTCATATAGTACCTTTTGAATTGCATATCTAGATTATTTTCATAACACCATGGACTTCCTAGAAGTGTTGGGTTGTTATCCTACTCCACTAACTTTGTTACTTTAAAGTCATCCCAAAATTTATGTCCATGATATATGCAAATGTGCTTTTTAAAATATTAATAGGTTGCACTCAGGTCTTATTAGCCATGAAGAGCATATGAGGGGAAGGTAATAAAGATGGGCTACCCATTTTATCATAAGAATTATTCATCAAGATGTTGACCTCAATGGCTGTGTCTACAAGAACCTTATAAATATACCAACCATCAATAGTGGTATCCACTAAAATTTCTTGGTCATATTTAGCATTCTAAGTGTGTCAAAATTCTCATGCCCTCTCCATGAGTGGAGTGGTGACCTTGAATTGCTTTTGGCTTACATGTTCCAAGAGTAAGTTCTTAAATAGGGGCAACATACCCTCTATCTATAGAAGGCATAGGATTTCAATCAATTTTTGTACTTCAACCTCTTGGATATACTACTTCTTATGAGTCATGGTAGTTTTTGCTTCTAGGTCCCATGATAATTAGATCTTCCTGTGTATGTTTTAGATTATGATCATAGCCTACTTTAGTAAGTGATTCTAGTGCATTAGGTCTAGATAAGGCATAGATTTTGGTTCATGATGTATTATGCATTCATTTAAACCTTTATCCCCATACTCAAGGTGTAACTTAGGTACTGACATAGTTGGTGGCTGATTGATGAGCCCACTTCAAGTAGTTTCATGCACCTTGACTTTCATTGTGAATTTAGGCTATGAATTTGGGGTCCATTTTTCCATCTTTTTCTCATGTCTGATCATCCCTAGGACCTTATCTACACCAAACCTTACTTGGGTCAATTCTTTGTAAATGTCAAGGTAGTATTCAACCTTATGGGACCCTCAATAATAGCCATAAGAGGGATGTGTAGGGAATTCATGCAGACAATACTCTATTGAGCCACACTGATAAGATGAGCACAGTGGGAACCTTCTTCCACCATGTCCTCTACCTCTCCCTTTGGCATCTCACTACATCCTAAATTATGCATTCTATTGGCCATATCATCATTCCCTTGGTTTGCTTTCCATCCCACAATTGTTATATCTTATTTCATACCCCTTTTAATGTTTTTTTCACATTTCATCAATCACTAAACAATCAAGAAATTTATGGGTGTAGGCATTGCACAAATGACAATAGACTATTGTGTTGACTTGGATGGTGCATTGAAATAAAGTGTATTTTCACATGTCATTTACTTCTAAAAAAACTTCACAGCTTAGAATCAGAGCATGAACATCACTCCATGAGTAGTTAGTTATATTAAGGCCTTCAAATTCACAATCAATGCACCATAATCTACTTCAAGTGTCATACACAAATCTAGAGGTAATATTTTTGAGTTGGGATTCTATAGATTCAATATTCACTTCCATAAATGGAATGATCCTAGTGTCTACACTTATGACTACCTCAACTTTAATTGTGGCTTCAAGCACTACTCAAGGGTCTATAAAATTATTCATGGAAAGAACTCTTTAAAATGGCATAAGTAATCCCCTAATGAACCACTATGCATGTTGATAAGGTTGAATATCATATGACATATTTGATATGATATTTTAAAACTGTTCATTATACAAGTGCACAATCTCTATAAGTTCTTGGGTAATTTATTTTAGCACAATAATGCTCTATTATTCAAACTCTAGGATGTCAAACTCCTTCAAGAATGCATTGTTTAGAGTATCATAGTCAATCATGGCCTGGCTAGGATCAAAATTTCCATACTAGGTATGGTCATGATCAAGTAAACTAGTTATAAACTAATTAGCCTTTTACTCCAACTGGGTTATGCCCTCTATGTGCCACTTTAATTCACACTTTAACACATGTTCTACAAAATTTTCCATGTTATAATACTTTGGGAGGTGCATAGCCATTTTTTAGTAGATATGATATGGGGGTGTGTTTGGTACTTGTATCACTTGTCTCCCTAGCTCTTGCACTCATGGTAGTGGTCATATTCCACTAGGGATGTTACTTCCTCCTCTTGTCAAGTTTCTTCCAATTCCCCCACCATCAGTGGTAGGTGCTAGTCCCATCAATTTTGCTAGTGTAGTCGATGCTAATAGTGTTATGTTACTTATTTATGGCACCAAACTACTTACTATGGGTTGTTTTTTAGCTTGCATTGCTGACATCAGTTATGTTGGCATGCTCACATTCAAGTTCTATTATGGTGAATGAAAAATATATAGTTGCACTCACCTCCTTGTATGGAATAATACATTCAATAAAAAAGTTATAATCTAAAGCTATAAAACATCTAATATTTGAGACATTGGTAGAGTCAACAATCACTTTCAACCATCTTTAAGTGGGAGATATAACATGTAAGGATGTGTCATAGGTTCAAAGGGGGTAGGTGCATCAAGCATATCTACACTCACCAAATTTAGTAGGAACTTAATGAATTTCACACCTATCAAGTGTTGAGATTGGTCCACCACTTCATTAAACCTCACATCTTTATATTCATGTTTTTCAATAAATCTTCCCCATGTCCTTCCCATTTGTTGTGGGTGCTCTCAACACTTACATGTTATATATCCTCCATCATTTAGTGAAATATATTATTATAGTCTTGTCTTATGAGCTCTTAGATGTCAATTAGCTCATCCCCTTCCATCACACCTCACCTATATACCCCCCTCTTCCCTTTTGTGTAGCTCATATGTGAAAGGAGTTTAGCCTTCCATAAAAAAAAGTTTCAAAACTATAATCAACCATTAGCTTCTTGAGCTCTATGCCAAACTCCTCCATGAAAATGCCTCTAGGGCCACATAAGAACTGGTACTTTGCTTCTTCAAGCCATAAATAAGTTGATACTATGAACTCGAGCATGTATCTATTTATAGCTCCTTACCACCATTTATCCATCACTCTAGTCCAGGGAACATTCAAGGTCTAAAGCTTCTCTAGGCACTCCTTTATCCACTCAGTGTTTTTTATAGATTCTTCTTCTTTGGGTTGAATATGTAGCTAATCACTTGTACACATGCTCAGGTAACTCAAAGAAAAAGACCTCATAAAAAGCATCATATAGGTTGTCTTGAACCCAATTTCTTATATTTTTTCCTTTGTAGGTTAGATGTTTTTATGCAAAACTATTTTCCACTTGGTGCACCCAAAGCTCAATGTTTTCAAGAGAAAGCTAGTACATCATCCTATCTCACCATCACAACAACAAAATTCAACATGGGTCTTGATAATGGAGCCAAAATTTTGGTGTCTATTAGGGGTTTTATTCAAAAAAGTGCAAGCATAAGATAACTTATTTTTTACTCAACATTTAATCACTCAATTGCACCAACATCAATTCACATAAAGTATAGGCCCTATACACTCACCTGAAGTGCAAGTGAGAAGGAATTAGGGACTGCATTGGGCTAGTTGTGCCATGACACAAGGCTTCAAAGTGGGAGTTAAAGTAACTAATCATTAACTTGGTTGAGGGGTAGACCCATAGGCACAAGCCTATTTCAGGGTAAACCTAGGGTCTTATAGGCTTTCAGTGGGTCATAAGACTAATTTGATTTAAATTATCCCACATAATTAACAGATGTAGATTAAAAAAATTTTGGGTTCACAGGTGAATTTATATACCCATTTTACATGTAGAATGATGTTGACATTAGGAAAGTATAGAGACTTTGTTAAAGTGTGAAACCAGTGAAACACATGAACTTTAGATTAGCATAACTAACCAAAATGTGATAAAACACAAACTCACTTTCACCCCATAGTAATACTAATAACATGTGAACCAAGACAAAACTAAATGTATTTCAAAGAAACACCATTACTAATTATTCAAAGTATAGAATAAGAGTTTAAATATAAAAACAATACTATCCACAACCCATAAGTTCATAGGTAAACTTGGGCACATACAATTGGAGCCAGGGTGGCCTCCATTCTATATCTACACCTAGATAAAGATCTAGGTAGTGTTAATGGCTATTAGAGAAACTTATATAGGGAATGTTTCCAAAATTATTATACCATATATTTTATACAATTCTATGATTTCTCTTCTATATCTAGATCAAGTTCTTTATATAGACCTTTAGGAGCATCTTTGCTAGGGTGGAGGTTACATGCGAGCACTGAGCTGGAGTTCTACCA
>JARHVA010001030.1:3240000-3272500 GCA_037957365.1 Torreya grandis
ACTTCTGATAGTTAAGCATGGTCAAACTTTATAAGGGAGAGAGATCCCCCTGGGGGGTCCTCCACTGAGGAGGATTAATTAGAGGATGACCCCACCTTGGGGTCCTACCACCCATCTGTTAGAACTCACCAAGCCATCTTGACTAAAAATTCTACTAAATACCTTTCACTTAAGCTTTTTGTTCCCAAGCCCAAGATGGTCTCCCTAGACAAGGGAACTTCTATGGAAGTTATTAGGAAAAAAAATTCCTTCTATCCAATGAGCTGAAAAACAATAAGGATCAACTTAAAAACTTTAGAAACAAGTATTAGGAGGATTTTTTAACCCTTTCCAACCTTATCTAAGAGTATAATTCCCTGTATAGGAAAATTGACTCAACTATTTAGTCCTGTATCTAAGCCACTAAGCTAAACTAGACCATAGTTAAGAAGTCATCGAATGTTATTGTGACCCCCTACTTGACATATCAAAATTAAGCCCTATCAAGAAAACATACCTATAGGTATAGGGACAAAAAATTCCATGCATGATCCTCCCAAGAAATAGTGCATAAGGTCCTAGGAATCAGATGAGGGTAAAGGTCTCCAGGATCAAGCAGGGAGTTCCAAAGAAGCCATTTGAGGAGGAGAAGAAAACACTAGAGCCCCCCATCCTAATAAATTTTTTGTTTTATCTCACTAATTTTAGCACTCTGTAGTTAGTTTTTTTTTGTTTTTTTTCCATGGTTGGCCTATTAACTTTTTTGTATAATACTTTTATGGTTCTTAGATCCTTGTAAAACTAGGTTATTTACTTGATAAAAAAAACAATATAAGTTATTATTTTAGAATATTTTCCTATTAGAATTTTATTTTCTTAATAGTATTTGGGTTCATTATTTGGTATCAGATCAAGTTTGAATCTTGGATTTTTAAGAGATGGTGAGAGTTTGAGAAGGAATCACTCATATGAATCGGACTATATAAGAGATATAAAGCCAAGTAGAATAATTAGCCAAGGTTATTGTGAATCAAAGACAAAAGAGATCATAAGATGATGTAGAGGTTGACATAAATCATGAAAAATAAATTTTGAAAGAGGAGGATAACTAGAAAAAACTTCCATCAATGGAAGAGATCATGGTTAGAGCTTCAGAAAGAAGGATTGAAGGGATTAAGGTTGATATTCTAGATTATGGAGGATGTGTAAAACTATAGGAGTTTATATATTGGATGAAAAACATGGATAAGTTTTTTGAATGGAGAATATCATAGAAGATAAGAAGGTAAATTTTGCATGCACAAAATTGAAGGGACATGTAACGATCTATTGTAATCACTAGCATAAATAAAGAGAAAAGGTAAAGAGAAGATCAACTCATGGAAAATTATGTAGAAAAATATGAGGGATAAATTTCTTCCTGTGGATTATGTACAAACCCTATATAGAAGATGCTAAAATTTTAGGTTAGAAGGACCAAAGTATAAAAGAGTATACAAATTAGTTTTACAAACTTTCCATATGAGTGGAGTATGATGAGAGATAAGAGTAGATGGGTAAAAGGTATGTAAATGGTTTGAAGTTTTATATTCAAGATGAATTAAGCATACATAGAATACTTTGCATGGAAAAAGATTATAAATTAGATTTAAAGGTAGAGGAAAAACAAAATAGATATAATTTTAGAACATATATTGTGCAAATAAGAGGAAAATCCCCCCAGTAATGGTATGAGGTGGATTTAATACCAATAAAGGAGAATCATCACATGGTCTAGAAAGAGAAGAAGATAATAGATAAGAGTTTAATACCAGTAAAGAAGAAGAGGGTTTTAGAGAGGACAAAGATATGGTGGTGGTATAGGATGGTTTACAAATCAAATAGGTCTTATGTTTGTTACTGATGTGGAGAATAAATCCATAGAACATTTGAGTATCCACAATACCAACATCAAGAAAGGAGGCAAGAGGATTTCCCAAGAGTGAATTTAATTGAAGCTAAGATAGAAGAGAAAAATACTAAATTTTTAACATCATATATTGGAAAAAATTTCATGATGAGAAGAATAATTATTGATTCAAGGAAATCACATGTGCATAATAAATAAGGTGGTGATGTATGTATGTGAACAAATATATTTCAAACAAGGTGTAATTCAAGAGGTAAGATATGCAAAGTAATTATAGAAGGTGGTAGTTGTGACCATAGGAATCCAAGAAGGGAGCTTAGATAAAGTGTTAGTTCAAGTAAATAAAACTTAAAGAAACACACTAACATTAACACTTACAAGCCTAAATATTTGGGGTGATCTTAATGAATAAAACCAAATGAAAATCACAACTAAAATGTAAAAGACACATAATATCTTACCTTCCTTAAATATTATAAATAATTTTTTGAGTTGGCTTGCTCAGTTTGTTCTCAAAGAGTCTTTGGTAATGGAGTTTCTATAACTCCCTCTCTCTTTGGAACCATTGTGGCTTGAAATGGATTATGATTGCTTTGATCAATATTTTGGAACTATAAGACTATTGATATGAATCTCATGCACAAAAAACTACATTATAGCTCTAAAATTTCAAATCTTCTAAATTTAATATGCAATGGCTTATATTTATAACAAATGGATCTAACACCAACCCAATGTGAATCAAAATAGAGTTATGACATGTAATGGGTTCAAACCTAACCTAAGTTAGTCAACATAACCCTAGTAGATTTAGAAAGTGTTAATTACTCATGATTTGCAATGAATAGGCATGGGTATCCAAAATGAGACATTTTGAAATATTTTTCCAAAGGCTTAACAACTCACAAAGGTCATGATCAAAGGCTAGGATATTTGTATTTTTGAATTTCCTTTTTTAGTTATTCATTGATTTCACATAGATAATTAAACTAGGCTCTTAATTTAGTTTAGCTTGTTAATTAATTATGATTATCCATTTATCTCTTTCAATATTTAATTTAAGTTCATGTTCCCCATTTAATAGGGCCATATACCAAATTGAGTTTTGTGATGCCATATGATGCTTAGGGATGAATCCATGAGAGGTTTTTGTTTCATACAATAAGATAACCTAATTAGGGATTTTTAATGTGATTATGAGTTTTGATGAATGATGCACAAGAAAATTTGGGACTTTCAATGATTCTTAGGATTAATTTGCAATGGTTGGTAGGAATCAGTCTAAAGTCCAATCAAAAGCTAGTTGTGGCCAGTTTTAGGTGTCTATAGTTTGACCCTATTTGTGAAGATTTTAAAATATATAGGCACAATAACATCATATTAAATAATGAAACATGCTAAAAAGAAGATAATAATTGAATAAAAAGCTCATAATAATGTTTGGGAAGCCTATAATGATGCCCCTTTGAGGGAGTGGCTAACACATATGATTGATAGATGGTCCCTAAAAAAGAAGTAAGAAGAAGAATGAAATTAACCGATGGATGAGATTAATCCAATTGATAAAATGATTTCATGCATTTATTTAAAAATTACTTATTTTCCCAAAGATGATTATAATCAGTAATAAAGGTTGGGACACTAATTTGCCCAAAGCTAGTTAAAATCAGTGGAAATGAACTATGCCCTAATTAGGGTTGATGAGTTAAAATAATGATTTTCCAAAATGTGGTTATAATCATTAAGATGACCTAGAATAAAAAATTATTTTTTATTGTGCCCCAATAGGGTAGATTGACAAACATA
This sequence comes from Torreya grandis, assembly GCA_037957365.1. Lineage (NCBI taxonomy): Eukaryota > Viridiplantae > Streptophyta > Pinopsida > Cupressales > Taxaceae > Torreya > Torreya grandis. The sequence goes on from JARHVA010001030.1 coordinate 3,243,695, forward strand.
ACTCAAGGATATAACCTATCATATAGATTAAAGATGAGTAGGTGCAGACATATATGCAATGGTCTAACCATTGAATAAGGCACAAATAACCAGGCACATGAGGATGTGAAAAGGTGATGAAAGAAATGAATAAAATAATAAGAATTAATCAATGTAAATGATTTAGATGTACCTAATAATGTGAATATGCTCATCCTTATTAACATTGATACAACCATAATGGTTAATAGCTTTATTTGATTAAATAGGGTGGGAGGATTTTCTAGGGTTACCAAGGAGAAAATTTTGTGGTTCCATTGCTTCTAAGACTTCTCAAACTATTTTTTCTATAGCACATGATGGTATGCCTCATTATATAACACCATGATAACTTTGCTGAAATATGCATAAGGACTGGCTCTCGATCCAAAAAAAATTAAAAATAATGCACCAATGATAAAAAAACATGACAATAATGTTGATGTATGAATATGGATGGACTCACAAATAATGCACAAGGAATCACCCAATGAACACATATAGACTCAGTCAAGGCAAAATACTAAAAACAAATAAATAAGCAAGCAAAAAATAAATAACTAAGCAAACAAACACATAATAAGCTTGTAATTAAAAGCAAAAAGAAGCATCCTAACAATGTATTTGACCTATTAGGGTGAGTCAAGGATGAATAACTAGGCTTAGATGGGACAAATGTTTTTTGATTTTAAATTTTTTGAATGTTTTTGAATTTTGAGATATATTAACTCATTATATATCGACAAGATACCACTCATAAAATAGTGAGAGCATTGGCTTAGGTTACTCTCAAAATGGTGAGAGCATATGGAAAAGGGGGGATGAGATAAAAATCTACATTATCCCATTAGGACCTCAAGTCACAATAATTATACCAACACAAAAGGTGGTGAGATCCAACTTGGTAACAAAAAGTTCTCAAATTGAGGAAAATGTCATGGCAAATGAGAATAGTAATGGTAAGGTGATTTAGAAATTCATGGTAAAGGGTGTTGTTCTTAATTTTCCCATAGGTGGTTATAATTAGGAAATAATGAGATAGGTCTATGATACTAATTTGCCTATAGGAAATTATAATTAGTAACATAAGGTGGACTACTAATTTCCCCATAAGAGGTTATAATCAATAGAACTAGTCAAATGTAAATGAAAGATTACTTGTCAGATTGACTATCACACTATTTTCATAGACTATCATTTAAAAATAGAATTAAAAAAATGCTAAAACTAGATCAGAATGCCCTCATGGAAGGTGCATGAAGAACCAAAATAAATAAGATAAAAAAGTGGTAGGTTGGATGGATAAAAATAGGTTTTGGTCTAATAGAGATGGCATGGTAAAATAACATATGGAATGACATTGTATAGGATGGGGATGGTATGAAAATTGGATACAGTGGTAATAGGGTTTCCCCCAAGTGATAAGGCAAGGAAAATGATAGGGTATAAAATAATGGCAAGAGGAATGGTGAATGAAAGAGGAAAGGTAAATAGCAAGATATATTTTTTGGCTAAGGTGAATGATTCTATTATTCTTATAGATGTAGAGATGCACATCTTGATCAACATATGACACAATTAGAATAATTAATCATGTAAATTTATAGCCCACACCTCTTCTAAATAGATGCTTTGTCAAGAACCTACTATAGATTTGGATGTTAATAATGTTGTTATGATCTTTGTTGGTCATTGATTCTATTTTCTCCAAGCATGGAAATAAGATGTCTTTGTAACTTTTATAAAGGAAAGTACAACTAGTGATGGTAAATACAAATAAATGTTGGATGATAGGTATGATTTAGAAATGTAAAGGTGGATGATAATGGAATGTATAATGGTTGGGAAATAAATGAATATCAAGGTTTTTAGGCACACACAATGTTGATGATTTTGGATTCAACATAACTTTAGTTGTGGTGGCGATAAAGACTTATTAATATTCTCTCGATAGGACCACCATATTTTTCTATTATTTGGGATTAAGATTAGATTCCATATGATTATGTTAAAGATTTGAAGCTGTACTATTTTGATCTTGAATAATGTCTTCATCAAGTGGTGAAGAACAATTATGCTTAGCTATTGGTGATTCGATGAGGTTTTCATCAATAAATTTATCTTGATTTTCTCATAATGCCTTCGATAAGGTTTTATTAAGGAATGTTGAATTTTATTGTCTTATAACATCTTTGCAAAGGTTTCACTAGAAGATGTTGAGTTTGGATTTTTATTTCCCCCTAGTGCCTCCAAAAAGTTTTTACTAGTAAATTGTTCTTCTTCTACATGAATGTGGTCTTGGTCCCTTTGATATTCTGCAACTAATATGTTTCCATGAATGAATTTTAATAAAGTTTTAATATGTTGGTCCCAATTGACACTTGTGGGAGGTGGAATGTTAATATAATGGCTAGGTTAGTTGATGGTAATGGCATGTGGAAGGTAATAGCATGGGAAGAGGCTGTATAATCCTCGTAGAAGATATTAACATAATTTTTTTCAAATATGAAGTACTCATATTCATAAACTATAGAAATATCATATATGCATTCAAATTAATCTAAAATTCATGCATAACCAATGTTATAATAACCATGAACATATTCTGATTCTAAAGCTAAGTTTGACTCAAAGGACTCTGAATTTGATGTTAAGATTGACGTTGATTCTTCTTCAAATGCTAAATATAATTTTGGTTCAAGAATAGAACCTAAACTCAATGTTGATTCTTCATATGGTGGGTACATTGATACAATTATGTTTTGTTGAATTTTGGTATGAGATAAGTAATAGATTGTGATGGCATAATGGGCTCCATAGAGACTAGTTTGTCAAACTGAGAATCCTCAATGAGGGGAAAAAGGCTAAGAGGAAATTCCATAAATATTGGCTTGTCAAAGGGAGTCTCTTTAAAAATAAACATATGGTTGAGGTAATGATTTACCCAAAGGTAGTTATAATCATTAATAAGTGACTCAACAAAGACTAACTTGTTAGGGTGAGACTCCTCGATAATAGATATAGGATTAAAGGGTGATTTATCATAGGTTGACTTATCACAGGTTGATGGTTCAATAAAAAAATCACAAATTGGTTGGTTATCTTGGCCTTGATTTACAAGCAATTGTAAAGTACTAGTTTTAAACATATTTTGGTCTTTGAATGATTGGTTATGTTGGAGAGGTACTAATGGCTTAGTTTTGGATAGATAATTGGTAGGGGTTTTCTAAAGTGGGGAACAATTGGCAAAAAATGAAGAATGGTTGGTGGTTAAATAATGATAGGCTTAAAAAAGTTTGGTTTATGGCATAGTATGGTAACTATGACCCATCAATTTGTGATTGGACAACTTTGTTGGGATACCAAGTTATCATACATGGAATGGCCTAGAATGGTAATGGTAGGGCATTATGAAGTGTATTTTCTATCATGAGCTAAAGGATGAGATCCTAGAGTGGTAATGGTAGGGTATTGTGAAGCTTGGTTTCTATTGTAAGCCAAAAGATGAGGTCTTGAAATAGAAATAGTAGGGCATTATGGAGCCTATTTTCTATCATGAGCCAAAGGATGAGGTCCTAGTATAGAAATGTTAGGTCATTGTAGATCTTGGTTTCTCACACAAGACAAAGGATGAGGTCTTAGAATGGTAATCCTTGAAATATGTGGAGATTTATGACTCATACAATCCAAAGGAGGATTAATGGTATAGGTGGGGGATCAAATATCATGATCAATAAGATGGTGAACATCGTATGTCAACCAACCCAAAGAATGTACCACCAAACATGGTGTTTGGATTTTTTACCTAGATTTAAGATTGTAAGGATGATATGAATCCATCTCAAAAACCACTTATTCACCATAGGTGTCTCAAACAATGTTTTTTTGTGTGTCCATTCTATCATAACTTGGATTGTACATGAATCCACCATAAGTGTAATAATACATATCCACATCAATGATGAAAAATTGATAAAATCCCTAGAGTTTTTAAAAATCTTAAAAATGATTTCCAAAGGATAAACGGTTCAAACTTGGTCTAACTTGGTCTAGGGGAGATGTATCTCCAAAATGGTCTATGCCAAAACTTAGTATAGAATAATCTAACTTCAAATGTCTAATGTCAAATGTCTCACAAAAAGGTCAATTGACTAAATAAAAATTGGCATGCCAAAATATACATTTAAAGTGTTCCAAACAAGTCTAATCTAAATAAACACAAAATTTTCTAGGTCTTTTGGCCAAAGGCAGTGTCAAAATCTTGGCTCAAAACAAGCATGTGCTAGGACTTTTGGCAAAATGAACACAAAATCTAGACTTAAAAATAAGGTGAGATTTAATCTAAAAAATCTAAAAAACTTTGGCATAGAATAAGCACTCATAATTCAAACATGAACTTTGACCAAATTAGAATAAGGCATGAAACAAAAGGAATTTTGGGATAGACTATTTCCTCCCAAATAAAGGCACAAACAATAGTTTTCAAATTGGGTAAAGAATTAACCTAAGTTACACAACCTAAAAGAGAAAGATCAATGTCTAAGCCCAAATTACACAAGGCATAAATAAAAAATAATAAATTTTTGGATTTGAACTTGTCAATGTTAATTAAAAACTCAACTTTAGGAAAATTGGGATTTTTTGATCAACAAGCTAGATAAAGTTGAATGACATAACGATACTAGACAAAGACCTAAAAGACACACATGGATTGGTTTTTGAATTTAGAAAGTTGGACACAAGAAAAAAAATCTATGAAATGAATCAAGAAAAATAATGGATTTATTTTTATCTAAAGGTATGATCGATGGTTTGTTTCAAGAATCCAAGGCACAAAACTTGAAATGATTTGGGTAGCGTAACATTACCCATTTCAATCAAGTGACACACATAACATTTTTGAAAAAAAATTAAATGCAAAGGTATGGTGTCAAATGGATGTCATAACACCTCCTCAAATAATGGAGTGATGTGTACAAAAAACTTGATTTTACATGGCATAAATAAACAAGCTATTTTTCAGACTCAAAAAAACTAAGCAAGTAAAGGAAAAAAGACCAAATATAACTAAGTATAACATCCAAAGCCCTAAAACTAATAAGGATGCATTGTATCACCAAATTCAATATATACACATGTTTTTGGGAGGATTTTAAGTGTTAATCCAAAAATAAAATCACATGAAGTAGTAGGGTTTTTACACCCCCTTATTTGAAGAGATTGTATGGTGACATAGAAATTTGAGCTACTCGCTCTGCATCAACAATATGTTTGCGATAAGTAGGGTTTTTATAAAACTTAAATTTTTTGACCATCTATATCATCCCAAGTGTGATTAACACTAGAGATTCATCATTTTAATTGAGTTAATATTGATTAATTTATTATATAAGGGTCTATTATTTTGCATAACTATTCCATCAATGTAGTACTTAGTGGAATCCCTTGGTTAACTAAACCTGACTCAAATTTTAATTATGATTGGATAGGTTAGCCATTCAACCCCATGCATGGTAAATATGTTATGATTTATATATCTTGCCATGGAGTGGCGTTGAAAAAATGCTAGGAGATGAAACCCCAGGTTAAAGCTTCCCTAAAGAACTCGTGAAGAGGCTATGAACTCCCACTCACAAGCCAAGCTACATAAACATAAATGACTAAATGAAAATATTTTAGAGGTTGTGTTTATATCACCCAAACCATATATGTTTTTGGGAGAAATTAAAAAAAATATTTTCATACCTTAGATAAAGGCACAAATTTCAAGGAAGAAGTGATTTTTATCACCCAAATTCCCTAAAGGGGATGGGAGGAGAGCATACATGCATCTTTCATTTGCAAAAAACAAACAAGTTACAATCAAACAAACATAAAATAAAAAATATTATGAGTTATCTAACTAATGTGATAATTCATTTTATTACACCAATATTAAATATGAATGAAATTTTATCCCCTTATCATGCATTTGTTAAAAAAATTGACAAAGTGAGAAATGACTTTAAACAACAAGATTATTAAAACACCAATTGAAATGTGAATTTTGAAAGTGAAAAGTGTTTAAAATATTTCATTGTGGGCTTTGGGTCCTAAAAAAAATTTAGAGGGTCTTTTTTCTCAAAATCACTTTCATGAATGCACAAGTCACTTGTCAAATTTAGCACTCGAGTTTACACAGTGTAAAACTACAAAACACAGAGCAAAACTGTAACTCTATAAAATTGTAACTATCAATGCAATAACTAAAGTTTCAATAAAATAGAGTATAACATGATAAACCTCTACTCTAGTTGAAAAATCACAAATAATTAAGAAAAAATGCAACTATAAGATTCATGATATTGCAACTTAACTAGAAACAATTAGCCTAACTGCTAGCAGTTAGAGGCAAAATCACTAATGGTTTAGGCGATATCACGACTATAAAAATCATAGTATTACAATATCATGACTATAATTATAAAAAACCTACTACTTTATGCACTTTTATTTTTTGGATGAACACTTAAAATCCTCCCAAGATCATGTATATAGATGAAATTCAATAGTATTATGTAATCTTGTCAATTTTAGGATCTAGGACATTACACTTAGGTGTTTGTGTTATTTTATACTTTATTGCTTGGTTTTTGAGTCTAAAATATTCTATTTTATTTGTATTATCATGTAGAAATTATTCTTGTATTCTACATCACTCCATTTTTTGAGGAGGCATTATGTCATCCATTTGACACCATGCCTTTGCCTTAGTCTTTTGACAAATATTTGTGTGTGTGTCACTTGATTAGAAAGGGTAACATTACACTACCAAATCCATTTAAATTTTTATGCTTTGGAGTCTTGAAACAAACCATTGATTATAACTTTAGAGCATGATAACACCATTACATTTCTTGAATCATTTCATAGACTTGTTTTTCCTTATGTTCAGGTTTACAATTTAAAACCAAGCCATGTATGCCTTTTGGATCTTTGTCTAGTGTCATTATGCCATTTAGTTGTGTCTAGGTTGTTATTTGTTCAAAGAAGCCTAGTTTTCTAAATTGAGTTTCTAATTAACCTTTCCAAGTTCAAATTCAAACATTGATTAATTTATATTTATGCATTGTGTAATTTGGGCCTAGACGTTGATCTTTCTCTTTTGGGTTATGTAACTTAGGTTAATTCTTAACCCAATTTGAAAATTATTATTTGTGCATTTATTTGGGAGAAACAACCTATCTCTCCATATGCATTATGTTTCATGCCTTATACCAATTGACTAAGTTCATATATGATTTTGTATGCCAATTTTATGCCAAAGTGTTTCAGATTTGTTAGATTAAAATATCACCTTATTTTCAAGTCTAGATTTTGTGATTTTTTTGCCAAAAGTCCTAGTACATGCATGTTTTGATCCTAGATTTTGATTCTACATTTGTATAAAAGACATATAAACTTTTATTTTCATATATTAGACTTGTTTTGAATAGTTTATCCCTAGATTTTGGCATGCCAGTTTTTATTCAACCACTTGACCTTTTATGTGAGACATTTGATGTTAGACATATGATGTTAGATTGTTTTCAACCAAGTTTTAGAATAAACCATTTTTGAGATAAAAATACATGTCTTTCAACCAAGTTAGACCAAATTTGATCTATTTTTCTTTTGGACATTATTTTTTAGAGTTTATAGAAATCTAGGCCTTTTACACAATGTTCATTATTGTTGTGGATATGTCTTGCTACACTTATGGTGGAGTCATGCACAATCCAAGTTATAATATAATGGACAAACAAATTGAATTTATTTGATACACCTATTGTGAAGAAGTAGTTTTTAAGATGGATCCATATCCTCCTTAATAGAGGTACAAACCACTAAGAGGGGGGGGGTGGTGTGAATTAGTGGTTAACAATAATGTAATCCAATTCCCAACTCTTCAAGCTACTTAACCAATCATATCAATATGAAATATAGATGAATAAAAGAACAAACATTACTATAACCATTACACAAAAAATTATGTGGGAATCCTCATGGGGGACAAAACCCACTTTTAAGTTTGTAAAACAATGGAATACAGTCTTATACGATGATCACAAACATGAGTCTTTAGTGAAGCACCCACTTCACATGGAACACCAACCCCTAAAGATGCAAGCACCAACTTGCCTAAGATGTTGAGTGTAAACACAAAAATTATAAAATGAACAATTCTTGAACTCTAATTATTTCTCAATATGATAGATAAAACCTATAATAACACTCTTCTCCAAGTCTACAACTCCACACAAGTCACCAACACTAAGCTATCTCTTCAACATAAGTAATAACCCCTTCACAAATCTTTCGTTCATATACAAATATGCAATAATAAATATAGTAAAAATAATCAATAGAATCAGATAATTATGCTGAGTCTAATGAATTTTTTTCTACTCAATCTCATACAAACATTGGTCACCAAGACCCCCAATAACCTTCACACAAGGTCTTTAAATATCAACACACACACTTGCTTGTCTTAGCTTCATACACATAAAAGACATAAAACACCTTGTATATATACCATTATTAATTATGGTTGGTAATTTAAATTTATAACATTTTAGGAATAATTATTAATGTCTCCCAAGGTCATCTATGATCCTCTACACAAGCTTTCTATACCATACCATGAGCTCATGTCACAAAACACCTCACAAACAAAGTATAGCTCCACTTGTGTGACTATATTTGACTAATAGAATATTATTCAAACATTAAAAATTTATGTAGAAGTAAATAAAGGATTCATAAACACTCTCCAATCCTCAATAATATTTTATTTGACCATCTTCCCTACAAACAAACTTAATCATCCAAACCAGGTTCCTTTTGCTAGCAAAAACATCATGGTCAACTATGAGTCAACCATTCACTCATATCCAAGTCAATATGAACAATAAAAATTTCATGAAAAAAATACATACATCCCATATATCACCTATAAGATATCATACCCATCCCTACTCATTGATTATGCTTTTCAATTCCACTTCTCACTCTAACTGGTTTTTCTCACACATGGCACCTTTTCCTTCATATCGACTAGACAACTTTGAGGACATAGAAATTTGATATAGATAAATGAATATTAGTTAATATTTACATAAAATTTTGAATCAATTTATAATATTTATCACACACCCATTTTTTACTCTAGTTACTTTCAGAAATCTCTCACAATATCAAAAAAATTGTTAAGAAACACTTTTCTATGGGACCTACAAATATTCAAGACTAATCAATCCAATAATAAAAATATTATAGGATTAATATAAAACATTAAAACATAATTATGGACATCCACCACTTTATTAATAATCAACAATAAATATCTTTAATATCAGGTATAAGACTAGGAATTTTGCACATAAAAACTTGCTTACCTTCTTAGCAATCATTCATAAAGAATAGTCCCTTAATACATGAAATAATGATTGGAAAAAAATATTATTAACCTTACCCAATATATCCAAAACTATAAAATTCCCATGAAAATTATACATGATCTGAAGAATGTGATAAATTTCTTCTCAAGCTCAAAATGCATCATTCGAGTACCCTCTAAAGCACATGAAGTCTTTTCTAACTTTATCTCTCATTTGATAACCTATGAATTGGTAAGTATTATTTAACACACCTATTTGATCATATCTAATGCATATATAGGATAGAACATTCTGAAATCCCTCTTTGACCCTTTACAAGGCCTCACAAGCCCATCTAGGCCAACTAGGTCAGTGGCCAAACTACCTTGTAGATCACTATCCACCTCTTAAAAACCATATATATAACCTCTTAGCATCCTATGCATGTAAAAAATGCATATTCCAAGCACACTAAGCTCCATACCATGGCATATAAGCCATAGGACTCAAAACCCTATAGGCAACCATGCATGGTCAAACCTACCAAACCTACATACTTCATGAGAACCTCATGAAATCAATATAACCTACATATAAAATTCCAAGATCATGTATTTCAATAACATACCATGATCCATGCCACTATACATTTATCCAAATACTCTTCATGCAAGCATCTCACTACACTAAGCACATTAGACCACCATGTTCCATCTCACTATACCTGCTAGACCACTTTATCATTACACATACCTTATATACATCAATGAAAAAACTTACCATAAATTTCCCAATACTCCTTACAATCCTTAATTTATACAACAAATCCAAGATACTCAAAATTAGTAAATGGTGGTACCTTCTTTTGGTTGGTTTATGTATAATCTTCACCCTCTCACCTATACCATTAAACCTCCTTTGTATTTTAAAATATACCAAGATCCACAAAATTTAATGATTACCATTCCTAGACCTCATGCTTTATCTTATAAAAGAAACCAAGCATCATAATGCCCTACTATTTCTATACCAGGACCTTATCCTTTGGCTTGTGCAAGAAACCAAGCTCTGCAATGCCCTACCATTTCTAATCTAGGACATTTTACTTTGGCCTATGCAAGTAAATAAGATCCACATCACCCTACCATTTATATTCTAAGACATCATCCTTTGGCTCAAGATATAAACCAATCTTTACAATGTCCTACCATTACCATTTGAAGCCCTTCCACATATGGTAGCTCATTATCCCAAAAAAATTATCCAATCATAACTCAACAGGTCACAATTCCTATCCTTAGACATAAAAACATTGTAACTAATCCTATCATTATCCAAACACTAGCCATTATTCATCTATTACCAACCATTCCCCATTTTAGAAAACCAATGTTGATCGCCTAGCCAAAATTGAGCCAATTAGTACCTTTCTAACTGTGCCAATCATTAAAATAATAATATATATTCAAAACCAATATTTTTAAACTAATTTTAAATGAAGGCAAATAGAACCAACCAATATTATATGTTCTAATGGACCCAACCATTCATGATAAGCCAACCTGTGATGAATCACCTCTTGATACTATACCTTTTATTAAGGATTTTCGCTTTGATAAGCCAGTATTTATTGAGTCACCTCTTAATGATTATAATCACCTTTGGGAAAATCATTACCTTGAACATATGCCTATTTATAAATAACCTCCCCTTGACAAGCTAGTATCCAAGGAGTTATCTCTTGACCTTTTTCCCCTTGTAGAGGAGTCTCACTTTCACAAACCAATGTCTATGGAGCCCATTATGCCATCATAGGCCATTACTTATCCCATACCAAACATTCAAAAAAACATCATTGTATCAACATCCACACTAGATGAAGAATCAACATTGAAGTTAGGTTATATTATTGAACTAACATCATATTTAGCATCAAAATCATAATCAACATCAGTCTCAACATCGTATTAAAAATCCTTTGAGTTAGACTCAGCTTCAAAATTAGAATAAGTTTATGGATGTTACAATATTGTTTATACATGCCTTGAAAATAAATTTGAATATGTTTTTATCCTTTCATAGCTTTTAAGTATGAGTACTTCAACATCAACATAAGTTTTCCTAGTATCTTCTATGAGGATAGTGCTACCTATCTCCATTCCATTACCATTACCATTCCACATGCCATTACCACCATCTAACCTAGACATTATATTGATATTACATCTCCCACAAGTGTCTATTGGGATCAATAAAATCATACCTTGTTGAGCTACATCTATGGTGACATATCAGTTATAGGATATCAGGGGGCCAAGACCACATTCATGTAAAAGAAGAACAATCTTTGAGTGAAACATTTTTAGAGATGCTAGGGGAAAAAAAAAATTTGAACTTAGCATCTTCTAGTGAAACCTTTTCAGATGCACTAGAAGACAATAAAAGTTAAAAGTCAAAATTCCTTAGTGAAACCTTCTTGGAGGTGCTATGGGACAATCAAGACAAATTCATTAGTGAAAACCTCTTTGAGGTACCAATAGTTGACCACAACAGTTCTCCATTGCATGATAAAGACATTATTCAATATCAAATCAATAAAACTTCCAATCTATAACATAATCAAATGGTATCTCCTTTCAGGCCCAAACAACATAAAAATCTAGTGGACCTATCAAGAGCATATTGAGAAGTCTTCGACCTTGCCACAAAAAATGTTATGTTGAATCCAAAATCAATAACATTGTTTGTAATTGAAAACCCTAATCTTTATTTATTTCCCAAAAATTATATATTCCATTATCATCCACCTTTATATTTCCAAATCAGACCTATCTTCCAACATTTATCTATATATACCATCCCTAGTCACACTTTCCTTCATAAAAGTTACAAATACATATTTTTTAGATGCTTAGAGGAAACATAATCAATGGTTAACTAAGATCACAACAACATTATTGACATCCAAATCTACAACAAGTTATTGAAAGAGTATCTATTCAAAAGAGGTTTGGGCTAGCAATTTATATGATTAATTATTCTGGTTCTGTCATATGTTGATTAGGATGTGCATCTCCACATCAATAGGAATAACATAATCATTCACCTTGGCTAAAAACATTTACCTTACCATTTATATTTGACATTTACCTTGCCTCTTTCATTTGTCATTCTTTTATACCCTACCATTTTCCTTGACTTATCACTTGGGGGAAACCCTATTACCATTGTATCCAATTTTCATATCATCCCCATATTTCATAATGACATACCATATGTCATTTTACCATGCCATCTCTATTATACCAAAACCTAGTTTTAGCCATATTACCTACCCCTATTTTATTTTGATTCATTTGGTTATTTTGGTACCTTCCACGAGGGGATTTCAATCTAGTTTCAATAGTTTTTAAAGTCTGTGTTTAAATGAGAGTATATGAAAGTAGTGCGATAGTCGATCTGGAAAGTTATCTTTCATTCATGTTTGATTGGTACTATTGATTATAACCACCTATGAGAATATCAATAGTCCACCTAGTGTTACTAATTATAACCACTTATGGGAAAATTAGTATCATAAACCTATCTCACTATTTCCTAATTATAACTACCTATGGGCAAATTAGGAACAACACCCTTTACCATGGATTGTTGCTTCACCTTGGCATTAATATTTTCATTTGCCTAAAAATTTTCTTAGACATTTGCCTTAATTCAAGAATTTTTTTTACCAAGTTGGATATTATCACCTTTTATGTTGGTATAATTACTGTGACTTGAGGTCCTAATGGGAGTATGTAGGTCATGCTCGATTTACTTTGAGGTAAGCCCAATCCCCCTTTTTATACACTCCCATTGTTTTGCAAACAACCTATGCCAATTCTCTCACCATTTTTAAAGTGGTATCTTGTTAATTTGTAATGAGTTAAGATATCTAAAAATTATAAAAGCATTTAAAATTTTTAAAATCTAAAAACATTTGTCCTATCTAAGCCTAGTTAGTCATCCTTAATTCACCCTACTAGGGAAAATCCATTGTTAGGATGATTTCTTTTGCTTTTACTTTTAGTCTTGCTATGTGTTTTTTTGCTTAGTTTTTTTTCTTGCCTATTTGTTTGTTTTAAGTATTGTGCCTCGACTTAGTCTATATGTGTTCATTGAGTGATTCCTTGTGCATTATTCTTGAGTACATACATATTCATAAAACAACATTATCATCATGTTTTTTTAATCATTGGTGCATTATTTTTAGTTGTTTATTGGATCATGAGTCATTCCTAATGGATGTTTTGGAAAATTTCTTATGGTGTTCTATCATGAGGCATACCATCATGTGCTATAGCAAAAATTAGCTTATGAAGTCTTAAAAGCAATGGAGCCACATAAGTTTATCCCTGGTAACCTTAGGAAATCCTCCCACCCTCCTTGATGGAATAAACCTACTGACCATTCTATTTTTATCAATGTTAATAAGGATGAGCATATTCAAATTGGCATATACAACCAAATAATTTCCATTGATCAAATCTTATTATCTTATTCATATCTTTCATGAATTTGTGCATCCTCATATACCTAGTTGTTTTTGGATTCTTCAATAATTTTACCATCACCTCTATGTTTATTCCCACTCATATTTAATCTATACAACATGCTATATCCTTAAGTTAGCTTTCCAATCTTCCCTACTATGGGTAAATCATTACTTCATCTCATCATCCCTAACTAGGGCATATGCCATTACCATTGATTATAATGACCTTTAGGAAAATTAGTGTCTCCACCTTTGTTACAATCAAATATATATTTTTTATCTTGGTCATCTTAATGATTATAACTGACTATGGGTAAATCATTACTTCATCTCATCATCCCTAACTAGGGCATATGCCATTACCATTGATTATAATGACCTTTAGGAAAATTAGTGTCTCCACCTTTGTTACTAATTAAAACCACCTTTGGGAAAATCAATACTTTTTAAATCAATGCATGCAAGCATTTTATATTTTTTATAAATTAATTCATGGGTTAATTTATTTATTTTTCTTTCTTCTTTTTGAGGGACTATCCATAAAATGTATGTGTCAGACACTCTATCGAGGGGGAATCATTATAGTCTTTAATAATATTATTTGGATCTTTTTATATAATCATTATCTTCTTTTTTTCTTAATATCCTAGTTCATAATTTGAGAAGACAATATTGTGCCTATATCTTACAAAATATTCCCAAAAAAGGTAAAATTGTAGACACCTAAAACTGGCCACAACTGGGCTTCGACTAGACTTCATATTGATTTCTACCAACTATTGCAAATTAAGCCTAAGAATCATTGAATGTCCCAAACTTGCTTGTGCATCATTCATCAAAGCTTAGAATCATGTTGAGACATCCCTAATCAAGATATCATATCCTATTCAATAATAAACTCTCACATTTTCATACCTAATCATCATGTGGCATCACAATAAATAATTTGGCCTATAGACCTATTAAGTGGGGCATTTGCAAACAAAAAATCAAATATTGAAAGAGGTAAATGGTTAATTAGAATTAAATAATAAGATAAACCAAATTAAATTTTTTATTTGAATTATTTATTTGTAATTAATGAATAATTCAAAAATGTAAATATCCTAGCCTTTCATCATGACCTTTGTGATTTGTCAAACTCTTTAGAAATATCCTAAAATATCTCATTTGGAAGACCCATGCCTATTCATTATAAACCATGATGAATTAACAACCATTAAATCTAATGGGGTTAGTATTGACTCACCTAAGTTAGGTTTGAACCCATTCCAAGCCTTAAATCCACCTTGAGTCACCTTGGGTTGAGGTTAGATCCATTTGATATAAATACAATCCATTTCCTATTGAATTTAGAAGCTTAGAAATTGTAAAGTTATAATGCAGGTTTTATTGCTTGAGATTAATATCAATAGTGTTATAATGCCAAAATATTGAGCCAAGTAATCATAAGCCATAGAAAGCCACAATAGTGCCAAAGAGAGAGGGAGCTACACAAACTCCATTGCTAAAGACTCTTTGAGCACAAACTGAGCAAGACAACTCAATAAAGAATTTAGAACATTTAAGGAAGGTAAGAGATTATGTGTATTTTGCATTTTAATTGTGCTTTCCATTTAGTTTTGTTGATTAAGCTCACCCCTAATATCTAGGCTTGTAAGTCTTAGTGTTAGTATGTTCTTTTCAGTTTTATTTAATTTAACTAACACTTGATCTAACCTCCCTTCTTGGATTCCTATGATCACATTAGTTGTGAAAATATGGTTTCTAAGGACATGATTGACAAACTACATTTGTAGTGTGAAAATCATCCTAATCCTTATCAGATTTCATGGTTTAATAAAGGGAATTAAGTTATAATATATACAAGGTTATTAATCAACTTTTATACAGGTGAAACTTACAAGGATGAAATATGGTGTGATGTTATACTAATGGATACATGCCATGTGTTATTAGGAAGGACATGATAGTATGGTGGAAAAACAATTCATGATGTAGAAAATAACACATATAGTTTCTATAAAGGTGGTATGAAGGTAGTTTTGTTACCTCTTAAATAAGAAGGGCAGACTAAAATCATACTAACTACAAAATAATTTATCAAAGACATGAATATGACATGTTTCTTTACACAATAGTTGCAAAAAAAGAAGACACAAGTGTGGTGAAAGTATCATAAGAAGTAGTGGTAGTGTTGAAATAATATGCATACATTATACATGATGAGTTACCATATAGTTTACCACCAAAGACATATATTCACAATCATACTGATTTGATTCTAGGATTAGCTCTACCCAATCAAGTAACTTATAGGATGTGTCTAATATAACATGCAAAATAGAATAAACAAGTTACTAAATTGGTGAGGAAGGGTATAGTAAGAGAGAATGAGTCCTTATGAAACACTAGCATTGCTAAATCCAAAGAAATATAGAGGGTGGAGGATGTGTGTGGATAATAGAGCAATCAATAAAATTATAATAAAGTACATGTTTCCTATACCTCATTTAGATGATAATATAGATGCTCTTACAAGAGAAAAATATTTTACCAAGATTGATCTATGGAATGGATACTATCAGATTTAGATTTGTGAAGGAGATGAATTCAAAATAATATTCAAGACTAGAGTTGGTTTATCTGAGTGGATGGTGATGCCATTCATATTATCTAATGTACCTAATATTTATGGTGGTGATGAACATAGTGCTAATATAATACAGTGGTAAGTTTTTTGTGATTTATTTTGATGATATTTTTATATTGAGTAAGACTAAATAAGAGCACTTACATCATTTGAAAATGGTATTAGAATTGTTAATAAAAAAGAAAATATATGCAATTTTGAAGAAGTGTAGGTTTATGTAGAACAATGTCCTATTTTTGGGATTTGTAGTTTCAACATATGGATCAAGAATGGATGAAGAAAAATTAAAGGCAATTGTTGAGTGGCCTATCCCAAAGAGTATTATAGAGGTAAGAAGTTTCCATGGTTTAATAACTTTTGAAAGAAAGTTCATTAAGAATTTTAGTAGTCTTATTGAACCAATAACAAATTGTATGAGAGGAAAATAATTTACATGAACAAGGCCAACAAAAAAATCTTTTAGTTGTTGAAGAAGAAATTTATGTTATGACCTGACTTTGTGACTGATTGTAGATGCTAGAGTAAAAAACTATTATAGCATGTTTTGTTATGCATTGACCTAACTATTTTAGATATGCATTCTATTTTAGATGTGGTATTGTGAGACATCTTGTATAATTACTATAATTTTTTATACTACAGTAGATACGCTAATTCATTTTATCAAGCTAAGTGTTATTTAGCTTTAATATATTATTATATGCTATCACTATATAATGTTGCTTAGCTCTGATTGACACTTGACTATTGTAATGACTGTTGATTTGATCTCAATGATACAATTATATTATAGAGGTTATCAGTATTGATTCTGATTCATTACTAATTTAGATGATTATATTTGATTTAGCATATCATGCTTAAACATTATGATGATTTTAGAATTTTATTATTATTGGATATTGATACTTATTCAGGTACTATTGATATCTCTTTTTGATGACTGTAAGAAGCAGATAATGAGCTAGGCTTGGCAGTGCACTTTGACAATTCAGGGTATAATTGAGAGGCTAATAAGTAATCAAAAGTGGGTAAAATAGGTATAATTAGTTATGACTAGGATACTGAACCACCACTATCTTTTTTCCTTCTTATTATTTCTATTTCATCTTTATGACTATCCTAGATGTATTGCTTTCATGTTCATCTTCTATTTCCTTATTTAGTGTTTTATGAGGTTCATATTATGTTGTAATCACTTATACAGGTCTTATTTTTATTTTATCCTTATTAGGATTTGATGTTTTACTTTATTAGGTGTGTGGAGTTTAAGATTGTATTGATTATTTCATGACTTAGCCTTGGAAAATGATGTGGCTGAATTGCCATGTGACCTAGTGGTTGTACTGCTAGACTTGGTGAATAGGACCCAAGTGTCTTGACTTGGACCTTAGCTATGGAATCTGTCCTAGGTTTAAACACCATGATGGGTTCCACATTATTATGTTAATTATTATGTGGGTTGATTGACAGTCCAATGTTGTTACTCAAAAATCTTGGGTAAATTATTTTCATGATTTTGAAGCTCTATTAGTTTATAGCCATTTATTATTTTTAATTTCTTAGGGGTTTTTACAATGCCACAATTATGAAATTTTTTACTAGGAAGATCACACCATTAGAGATCACCACTTGGGAGAAAAAATAGGCCAAATGGTGTGGGCATCTTTTGGCTAAAAAGCTTACACCATTATTATGAGAGTTCATTACCTAAGAAGGGCCCTAGGTCAAACTAAATTGATTGCATGAGTTTCTCATGGAGAAGGTCTGAGGGGGATATGGATGGGCATGTGAGTAGGAGATGGAAGCCAAAATGGGGAAAAGAAAGCAAGGAAGGAATAAAAAAGGCAAATTTCTCCCATGGTATCCTGTATCTTTTTCCAAGTAAGTTGATATTATTTATATAATGGATGTTTGCTGTTGTATCTTGTTAATAAGATAAGGGATAACCATTATATTTTCATGGGGAATTCATGAGACTTCTTGATGAACCTATAAAGGTCAATGATTGATATGTATATAATATATTTAACTCTAATGTAGCTACTCTAGTGTTTGTTATCTACTTTGTCTACATTCCATTAAAATGGAAAAGATTTTTGGTCCATGGGATCTATTATTCTTGTTTTGTGTTCTCATTTAGCTCAGCCCATGAAGATTATATGGGGATTTCATTATTTAACAACCTTGAATTTTAATTCGATTTGGGGAAATCATGTGATTTTTTCATATGTTTATGATTGTAATTTTTCAAGGATTAAGAAAACCCTATTGTATTTTTGTGTTTGAAAATGTTAAATTTTCCCAAACAAGGGATTGAACAATATTCTATTTCCTTGTATAAACCCTATCTAGGTAGAACCTTTCATAATTTAACCTCTTTTAAATTCAACCTTGTAAACCCTAAATGGGAGAGGATCTACTTTTATTTTATGTTTGCCTCTGGGTAGGGTTATGTTGAGGGATAAATAGATATCAATAAAGATACATAAGAGATATCATGATATGTCTTCTTGAAGATCTAGATGGGCTATTTAGATAGTTTTTTTTATGTTCCTTTTTTTTATTCCATTATTTTTGTGCTTCTTAGATGGGTTCAACCCAGTTGATTTCATTCAATCCTCTTTATATTAAGGGTATTTTGACCTAGGTTTCCTTGCATTTAGGATTAGTTATTATGATAAAAATTGGGTTGATATACTTAACTTTGTTATTTAACAGCCTTGGACAGTTAAAAGAACCTGCCCCCTATGTAGTTGATTTTTACATTGATTGGTGTTTTGGATTCTTTTCGATGTTAGTGCATATGATTATCTTCATGTATATAGTTTTATTTTTATGTTATATGTACCTAGACATTTTGAGCTCAACTGAGTTGTATATTTAATATAGAATGAGTTGGATCCTTTTCCAATTGACTAGTTTTGGTTGATGGAAAATTGAATGTTGACTATCTCCTAAAAAAGATGTTATCAATGGGTTGATTGTCACCCAACTAGTTTTAGTTGTTGGTTTTATTTTCATGTTATATGTTGCTCATTTTTATTGGTACTTTTTATACCCATTAGTGTGCAAACTCTTGCTAATTATATTAGTTTCTTTGCCTTTTGTTTACTACTATTATAAGTTACATATAGTGGCTCAGTATCTCATGCATGCTTTATACCTCTCCCTGAATAGCCTGTTGTTGGAACCCACCACCTAGTTGATGGTTGGGATGGTGAGTGCCATCAATGGTTAGGATCATAGGGATGGTTGGGAGGGTATGACATCTTATTGCTAAGTGTTTCTCTTTTATGGCATTTGGATCTTAGTGTTGCAACTTACTTATTATTTGTACCTGTTAGTGTATATTTTATTGATGAATATTTGTGGAGTATTTTACTATTGTTCTATTATTGTATTGGTTTCATTTATGTATGTATAAAAATATGGAAACATTCATTGTTATGAAAGAGTAATGCTGAGTTTGATATATTGTTAATTTATAGAAATGAGGACATTACACTTATCTAATGATAGAAAATTGATACCCATTTATTCAAGTAGTTGTACTTACTTTCCATGTTATATTGATGTGAGTAATCCTTATTATGAGGATTCATGGATTAAATGTCTTAAGGTTTCTAGATCATTTTATAATCACTTTTTGGAACATGTCAAACCTGGTTGAATTAACAATTGAAAACTAATGTTCATAACCACTTTAAATTAGTTTAATATTTATATTATTGTGAGAATATGGTTACACACAACCATGTTGTTGGTTTTTTAATATGTTTATTTATTATTATTATTCTCATTGGTAAATATCTTTCTACAAGGAATTGGATCATTATTGTCATTCCAAAACTCATTGTTTTGATGAAATTCTCTCCACTTAGCATTAATATATGGATGATTAATGGACCTGACCCTTATTGGATATGAACGCATTATTGACTTGAGTTAATGACTTATATAGTTGATAGTGAGTGTATGTTGGATGTTTGATGTGGTATAATATGAACTAGAAAAGTTTAGTATTGTGTTAGTAGATTGGTATAGAAAGTTATTATTGGTTGAGTCAATTTTGGGATATAATTGATGGATGTTCTAATACACACACACACACACACACACACACACACACACACAGAGACACAGACACACACACACACACACACACACACACACACACACACACACACACACACACACACACACACACACACACACACACACACACACACACACACACACACACACACACACACACACACACACACACACACACACACACACACACACACAATTATTTTATCTTATCTATTTATATTTCATAAGTAATGAAATAGAATACTCCTGAATAGCGTAATCAAATCTTGTTCCATATATTCAATATGACTCAAAATTATCCATATACTTATTCTTATAGGATACTGATACTAATAATTTGATTACTTCAAATAAGGTTAACAAGGTGACTTAGCATGTTAGAATTTTTTTTAGGCTATTGATTAATTGATCACATTTTGGTATGACTATGGTTGTTCATATTTTGATCTCATATAATGGAATGTTGATTATATAACTTTTTATTCTAGTTTATTATGTTCATTAAATTGATTAGGGTTCCTAATTAGATAAGTTATTGTGTAATGGACAATGGGGTGCAATGACCATGAATTGGAGATTCATTTATAGAATCCCAATTGGTAGCATCATTTAATTATTCACCTTAAGTTGGTGATGAAATTTTAAAATTAGATGGTTGTTTGTTACAGGTGAATAAGTATTCTTATTATAATGAGATTGAATTTAGTAGTGGCATTTATAATAAAGTTTTTATATTGTATTTTAGCCATTATGTAGATGCATAGTAACTAAGGAATTGTAAGATAAACTCAACTTTAGATACAGATTAAATATCATGTGTGAACCTTTGAATTATGCACTATGTTTTAGATTTATTAAATTACCTTGGATATGAGCTATCAAATATGACATCTCTAATGGTCCTTGAAGAGGATGGCTGAGTACATGATGGAATTTATTTTGTATGGATTCTAGTCTCCTATTTGTTTAGTTCAACATATTAGTTATTAAAAATAATAAGACACTGAACCAAAGGACATGTATGTAGTGAAATAGATGTTAGACTTCTATTTCCAACTTACAGATGGTTCACCTATATCATGTGGAATATTTTATTTATTATTCCATTACATGATTAATATAAGAGAAGCTCACTTGTGTGATGCCATCTACCCTCAGAAAAATAGATGGTGACTTATCAAAATTAAAATTCGTTATTATTGAATTGGTGAGACATTATGGTGCAAGGACCTCAATTCAAGGACCTTCCATACAATTATAATAGGTAGTACCATATATGATTTAAATGTATAGGTTATTCTTTTCCATGATTTAGTTAATTTTTTTTATTGATTAACAATTACCCTCTAATAGGGTAAACTTTATGATCATTGTGTATAATGATAATGGATGCAACTATTTATATATTGATTACTTAATGATGTAATAATAAATTATTGCAGTATTATGGACATATCTCATGTTGTGTCATTGTCATGATGGTGGTGAGATGACTTCCAAATTTATGGATAATGGTATAATAATCCAAAAAGGGAGAAAACACCAAAACTATTAACAAATTATGTGATTTCTAGAAGATCAAGGTAGTCTATAGGTCATGAGGTTTGTGATGGGAAGTAGATAAGCATTTATGCTTACCCCCATAGGATATTATAAAATTTATTAAGTGAATCTTAGTATGTTGGTTCTCCTATTTATTGATAATATTCTTCATGTTAATTAGCTATACCTTCCTTACTCCATATTTATATGCTTGAGTTGATTATGGACATGTTAATCTTGGATACCCTTAATTCATTATCCCTAAGGTTTTTGGCTTTGTCTACTAAAATTAACATGGATTAGTGGGTGTAAACATATTGGCACCATAAACTTGAATGAATTAATACCGTTCCTCAAAACATAGAACCATAACAACATAAGGTGATTGGGTACTTAAATATGACTAAGGATCCATGGGTGGTATGATAGGGAAAACATGTGCCTTTCATAAATCTCAGAGGTTATTAGTGTGGGCCTACACCCTAATACCTCTTTAAATTTAGATCACATCCTTATGGAAACCTATTTTATCTATGAAACCCTCTATAGGTGTTCACCCCTAGATAAGTGTCCAGAGTAACCCAATCTAGTTATTGTATATCTAGATGCTAATGTACAACTCTAAATAGATTAAACTTGCATCATGAATTTGTGTAATGGGGCCTATACATAGCTCTAATTTTCACTCTATAAAGTAAACCCAAATTTTTTTAGGGGTTGTTTCATCTAGTATCAAATCAATGGTTGTTTCTCATAAAGGGAACTCTGGGACAACATTATTGTAATATGTAAGTTTTATAATTATTAATTTTTGAAAATGAACTTGGACAGATGTAGTGATACTTATGATGACCCTAAATATGATAATGATGGCCTGATAAGAGATAAGGGTAACCAAAATATTGATATGTATAATAATGAATTTTCATCGGCAATGTTGACAAGAATAATATAGTTATTAATCTGAATGCAGTCATGGATGGTTCTATTGAATAATTGAAAGAAGTCCCCTAATAGGATCTTAACAATTTGAATATATCATGCCAATCAAGCTTGGAAATCAATAATGGAGATTACATACCCATAGAATGTTTTCATGAATAGGTGATTTAATCAATGCCTTAAAAGGGTTGACCCAAACATTTAGGAGTTTAAAATATTTTTTTTAACCTACCCTTTTTGGGAAGTGATGTGGTAATATAATAAATGCATGGTTGTTTTATATTCATAAGTATAATAATTTGCATGACGTGATGGATAATGTGTATGATAGGTTAGAAATCTACCAATTAACCAAAGTTTTTATCTTATGGTGGAACTACCTCTATTTTAGGAGGACACCAACCCTTGACTTTCATAGAGACAAATTTTGTGAGTTAGTATTTAAATAGGTGACTAAGTAATGATCTAAGGAACAAGAGTTAGCTAGTTTCCAAATGTTGAAGCCTAAAAAACATGATTATTTATAGAATAACAAACCAAGACTAAGGATTTTTTCCATTTGTCAAATAAATTTAGGAAATAAGATTATAATTGTAGATACCCCATAAACAACCAGAGTGTTATTAGGATTCAATATTAATTTTAGGGGATTGAATTGGTCATTGAGGACCAACCACATGTATAATTATTATCCCTTTAGCTACAAAAGGACTGATATATGCTTGGATAATGATAATAACTAATTTTATGAGGACTATCTAGACTAGAAAATTGGATAACCAACCAATCAACAAGAGTGTGCAACTATATATAAGCATGATGTTGATTCTAGACTACCTCAATTGAATTTAGAGGCATTATAATCAATATCTCTACAATTATTTTGATGAAATCAAGTACCATAGGTAGTTTACTTCCTCTAATGTTGTAATTTACTATAATATTGAACTTGTTCAAGAATGGTTTGAATAATCAAACTTGACCTTGGTATATTTATAGCCAAGGTGGATCTAGTTTTAGCACCAATAGTGTCCTATGATATCCTAAAATGGATTGGCTGTAGTAGGTCAAACAAGATTGACTATTTTGGTATCATGTGTAGTATCCTAATGGTCTTGATAGATCATAAGTGCAAGGTATCTAATGGCCTAGAGCATGAGAATCACTTCAGCTCTGGGGTTGGAAAAAAGACATTATGTTCTAAAATCCATGTAGTTCATTAGAAATTACTATTATGGTAACTCTATAAATCTATAATAATGATTTTTATCTACCCTATCCTTGGTTGGGATGACCTTTCTCGAATCAAGTTGTGTCAGGGAAGGCATCACTTGATGACTATTGGCTTATATGGGTGAGTCAATAGGAAGTTGGTGTTAATCATCTTGCTCTTGGAAATGAGGAAATGATGTTTGGTATCCATTACTACCTTGTATGGACAAGTCAAAATCATAATTTTAGAACATTATGACCTAAGAAGACTAAGGATTTGACTTGAACCTAGAGGGATTTATGGGGTTGAAGCAATCATGTTAGATTAAACAATTAGAAAGTTGGGGATCTTTTACCATAAACCCACATTGTAAGCCATCTAATCCATGAAGTGTAAATATTGTTGGTAGCCTTTTGGATCCATGGACGTAAAACTATGACCTTGTTGGAACACACCTTTCTTTGAGGAAATGGTGAAACTAAGCTTGAGAACCTTGGAGATGTGATGTATTAGATGATGGGTTATGTTAACCATCATGAAATTTAGGAAAATACCAAAAATTATTATTTATAAGCACTATCAATGCCTATTTGGGTAGAATTTGATAATACCTAAGAAAGGATACTAAATCTTATTATGTTGTCTATGATTCATGACAACATGAAGGAACATGTTGGTAGATTAACATGGTTGTCAATACTTGTTTCTATAATATTATCATAATTAAATAGTTCTAAGAGTCATATTAGAATGTGTGTAAGATTTCCTTACCAGTGGTAGCTATGTTGAAGTCAAGACATGTGGGATGACATGCTTGTTATCATGATTCCTACATGAATAAGTTATCATGATTAATGTTTCCAACCTAGTTTAGTTATAACATTGTATGATTTTGACTGGTTATATTTTGAGAATGACAAAAAATGTGATAAATGGATCATTAAAATGTTATTATAGTAATGAGAATTGAATGTTATGATCTATCGTACAGATGGTTTTTATAAAAAGGTTCAAACATAATGACTTGAGATGATATGACACTCTTGTGATGAGTGGTGAGAAGCTGAGTAAAATGTCTCAATTTGAATGTGTTGATCATAAATGGGAAATATGGTTCTAAGGATAACTTGCCTATAAATTGTGTAAGGGTGAGCTCTTATAAGAGAACCATTAACTACTTTGTGCAAGTAGTTTATGTTTGTTAGCCTATATGTGCATAACTAAATTCTACATATTGAAAGATATGTTATTGGTTGGGTAATTAAAACCATGAGATATTTTAATATTGAATTATGTGCTATGTATCACTACTTTTTCCTATTATCTAGGCTTTTGTACAAAACCAACAATGCTGTACATGCTGAAACATAGGCATGCATGGCTTGTAAGTGCTAATGTGCTATGAATAAGGTAATGATGGAAATACCTGAAATCAATATTATGGAATGATTATTATATTTTGTTTAAAAATCATGGATAGAATGTATTCTTGTGACTAGTAAGAAAAATTTAAATCCTTGATCAATTAGTTTTTAAAATCATAGGTACCCACTTAACTCTTTGAAAGAGTGATGAAAACTCGGTGAAAGGCCTTAGATGGCTGATTTTAAAATGGTGGGATTGGCATCCTTGGACATCATTTGAGATCACAAGTAATGGATAACATGCTATAAGCATTGGGGTTGTATATGATGCCTAGAATTACTTATCCAATGTTCAGTGTGGTTGGTGTGGTACGCTACACTAACCCATGAATCGTTGATGATAAAGTAAAGTAACCACAACAATATGGATTACTACTTTTTTTAAATGACACTCTGTAATGAATGTTTTTAAGGTTATGCATGTGGCAAAACACTTTTAATGGAGATTCCAATTTTAATCGGTAAATCTGGTTGCAATCTAGTTGGATTGGATGATTGCAACCATTGACCTCAACTTGTAGGTCTATGTGTGATGACACAAATGCATATAATGTCCATGGTAAGGTTTTTATGTTCAAAACTGCTAACTTGATTTAAACAACCTATATATAACTTGTCAAATTAATGGTTGTAACCCTTGCATGTAAGTGCATATATTACTCTTGTTGGAGAGCACGTTAAGGTAAGTATAAGTTATTTTATTTTATAACATCATGTTCCTATGATGATTAAATTAACCACTTTCACATATGGATGGAATGGTTAATGATAGAAGTGTTGTATTAAATTTAACATATGTTACTATGAAATTTTGATGTTAAATGAAGTCATATTAGGTTAAATGAACCTATTTATAGATGGTTCTCATGAATTCTATTGAAATAAATAGACTTTTAAAGAAGGAGATTGGGAAAAATTCCAACCAAGTTTGGATATTTGTGAAATATTCTACTGTAAATAATGCATAAAGTGGTCATTCTACCATATGAGTGTCACAAAGGACACATGAAAGGAGGCCATTATTTTGGCCTAATGTAAAAATAATGTGGATATCTTAATGATAGAAAATAAGAATACTAGCAAGGTAAGGCTGAGGCATTGTCACCTCTAAATGAGTAATAATGTTGTGAAAGACTGATGATTATTTAGTTGAACATATTTCATGTAATATTATTCCTTGGACATTGACAAGTTGTCAGGATGACTCCTCTTAAAGGAAGGGAGGGTGTTATAAATTGAACTTACAACTGATTTTAGATTCTAGATTAAAATCCTATTATAACATTTTTTCTAATCATTAGACTAACTATTTTAGATATGTATTCTATTTTAGATGTGGTATTATGAGACATCTTGTCTAATTATTATAATTTTATTTATACTGTAGTTGATACTTATGATGATTCATTTTATCAAGCTAAGTACTATTTATATTCAATGTATTATTATATGTTATGACTATATCATTTTGTTGAGCTCTGATTGACACTTGAATGTTGATTTGATCTCAATGATATAGTTCAGTTATCAAGGTTATCGATATTGATTCTAATTCATTACTGATTTAGATGATTATATTTGATTTTGCATATCATGTTTAAACATTATGATGCTTTCATAATTTTAATGTTATTAGATATTGATACTTGTTTACTTACTATTGATGTCTCTTTTTGATGAATGCAAGAATTGGACAATGAGTTAGGCTTTGTAGTGGGCTTTGACAATTTGAGATATAATCAATAGGTTAATGAGCATTCAAAATTGACTATGATAGGTATAACAAGTTATGACTAGGATACGAAGCCATTGCTACCTTTTATCCTTCTTGTTATTTATATTTCATCCTTATGACTATCCTGAATGTATTGCTTTTGTGTTCATCTTTTATTACCTTATTTAGTGTGATGTGAGTTTTTTATTATGTTGCCATCACTTGTGCATGTATAATAATAATAATAATAATAATAATAATAATAATAATAATAATAATAATAATAATAATAATAATAATAATTATTTTACCCTTATTAGGATTTGATATTTGACCTAATTCAGTGTGTAGAGTGGAGTCTTGTGTTACTTGTTTCATGACTTGGCCTTGTAGAATAATGTGGCCAAATTGCCATGTGGCCTAGTAGTTGTATTGTTGGACTTGGTGACTAGGACCAAGTGTATTGACTTGGACCTTGGTCATGGAATTTTTCTTAGGCCTAGACACCATGATGGGTTCCACATTATTATGTAGGTTGACCACTCTCTATTGTTGCTACTCATAAATCTTGGGTGAATTATTTTTATGATTTCAAAGCTCCATTGGTTGGTGGCTAATTATTATTTTTATGTATTTTATTTTATGTAGTGCTTTCCCAATGCCACCATTATGGCATTCATTGTTAGGAAGATCACACCATTAGAGCTCACTGCTTGGGGAAAAAGGTAAGTTAAATGGTATGGGCATTTTTGATTGAAAAGATCACACCATTATTACAAGAATTTGTTGCCTAAGAGGAACCCTAGGCCAAACTAAATGGGCTACATGAGTTTCTCATGGAGAAGATCTAAGGGAGATATGGATAGGCATGTAAGTAGGAGATGGAAGCCATTATGGGGAATAGAAAGGAAGGAGGGCAAGAGAAAAGACCTAGATTTCCCCCATGACAACCTATATCTTTTTCCAAGTAAGTTGTAATTGTTTTTATAATGGATATTTTTGTTGTATCTTGTTAAAAATATAAGGAAAAACCATTATAGGTTCATGGGGAAGTCATGAGACTTACCAATGAACCTATAAGGGTCTATGATTGATATGTCTACAAGTAATTTAACTCTGATGTAGTTAGGTTGGTGCTTGATATCTATTCTATTTACATTCTATTAAAATGGAGAATATTTTTATCCTATGGGATCTATTATTCCTATTTTGTGTTCTCATTTAGCTTAGCCCCTGAAGATATTATGGGGATTTCATTATTTAACAA